>JAMPIV010013958.1:0-447781 GCA_024509875.1 Oreohelix idahoensis | reverse complement strand
GTCTCAAAGGCTATTCGGCGGATGTGTCGCTAGAGTGTGGTGTGATTTGGCTTCGTCCCGATAGGGACTGTGTTTTCTATGTCGGCCTGTCGCCGGGGAAAAAGTGATCTCAGTATTTGTGGGGAAAGTGATAGTCGTCTAGATCTATCGTGTATGCTTTGCCCCAGTGTTTAGTCGTATTGCCAAGGAATGGCAGAACCATATTTCGGATACCAAGGTAATAATAGACACTCTTATGAACTCTCGTACGAAGCCACCATTTTCGATAGGTACGATTTGAATGTCTAAGAGAATATATTTGACTCGATGAAAACGACTTCGATTCCTAGCAGCACTATACCCTGTAGAATGCAGTCAATTGTTCATGACCAAATCTACAGAGCAATGAAAGATTTAATGAATGACTAACTTTAGGACAGATTCCTTATCTGTATCCAAATGTGAGTGACAGCTCACGAGTGAAGCCATCTTGGAACCAAAACATGTAGTGACTTTCAAGAAGAGAAAAGGGATGCCCGTATTATCGCTTGATTAGTCCAGAGATCACTGCTACACATGAGAACCCATTGCTAGCGGTTCAATATTATTATATGGAAAAATATGTGCTGAACATTATGTTGAAGAATCGTCGCTAGACGAGATTAGGTCTAGAAGCCATCTGAAATATTATTTATAAGCTGACGTTCTCAGTCAGTGAAGTCAGTTGATATATATGTATGGGCGATACTGAGTGCTTGGCTACTGACAGTCCATTATACAATTATTCTACATGAGTGCCCATGTAACATTGCAAGACCATTTATCCACTGTACTATGATGTATTATGCCAACCTGTGATTTGTCACTATCTGTGCTGTCGAGTGTATGCGTCCAATTAAACTGTAGAAAGGTACACAGTCGTTGGTGTCGATGACTTCCAGCCATACATGAGTGTGAGAAAAGAACATTTGTCAACACCACGAACCCTTATTATCATTCGCACATTATACACTCAATCCATGTCTACACACCACTGCGTAGGTCAAGTTGACATTCCATACACTACAGTGGAGCAAACAACACCATAGAGATCTTATCAACTGATGATGATGATGATGATGTCTGCTTCCATCCACTTATATTTATCTTTTGGTGGATATCACTAACTGGAATAAATAAGCACTTTATCAACTGGTGGACCAGCTTTCTGGGTTTGACCTCGCAGAAGTTCAGAAGTCAACAGATTACCGATACCAGACCGTTTCCTGTGGCTGATACGACATACTTGCAGTATTGGTTTGCTATTTGTCAACACTTTGTCACGTGACCTGTCAAGTGAATGCAGTATGTAGGTCAGCGTTGTTGACATTTTTACATTAGACATTACAGAGTTTCACAGAACAGTTGGATCAATTCTTGTCAATATTAACAGGAAGACAGTATGAGTGAACTAAGAAGTCCTATTTTCATCGATGGATCTTCTTGTTTTCTGTATATGAACTTTAATATTTAAGGCCAGAATGTTTAATTGAATAAAGTGGCAGTTTGTTTATTTTCATAAAAATAACTTTGCCATTACTGTAAAACTGAGCCTATTTTGCAACACATACTATCATACACATAATTTATATATATTTATGTTTACATGTTATTTGTTTGTATAGTATGTTAGTTTCTATGTCAGCGGGTTGTGTTTAAGGTTGGGCGGCGTCCTCACAACAGAATATCCCACGTCATAGAGGGTCCGTTGTGGGCGTTTTCTATAGGTGCAATTTTCTTGATTGAAAATTTGCTGCGACAACTGTTGCTTTTGTGTTAGCTGTGAAGACTGTAATTATTGTTATTTTTGTAATATTTCTTTGTTCTTTAGTTTTGTTTTGATTTGTTTGTAATTTGTTGGTCTAACCTTTTCTATCTTTCAGTTCTATTCACAATTTATATTCATATACTGTGACGTCATTTGTGTTGTTATTCTTTGCAGATTCAGTGATTATTTTCATTGATTTCCCTATTTGATTTATTTTGATTTCTGCAAACGTTCTTGTATTGTCAGTCCTATTTGTACTTTATGTATTCTGTTGGTTGACATATGTTTTATATAGGTATATTTCATAAGACACAATTGCCTGTGCACTGCACTTGGATTATGGTATAAACCAGTACCTGATTATTATTACTGTTATACAAGACCTTATTAAGGCTTGTACCCACAGATATTGGGATAGTATACTGATTAATCAAGTCATTAAGAACTTGTGGTATTATTATTATTTCAGGTGATTAGTATTATTGTTAGACACCATGTCTACATTAGAATACTTCATTATACAAGGGAAAGCCCTTGATAAAACTGGTCAACAATTAGAACAATGGGCTGTTGCTCAATATGACAAAGCATTAGCTGCAGAAGAGAAAAAAGCTGCTGCAGAAGAGAGAAAAGCTATGGCGGAGGAGAAAAGATTAGAAAGAGAAGCTGAGGCTGCTGCTGAACAAAAGAAATTGCAGATGCAGGTGGAGGAAAGGAGATTTGAAGCTGAACAAAAAAAATTAGAAAGAGAAGCTGCTGCGGAACAAAAAAGATTAGACAGTGAAGCTGAACAAAAAAGATTAGACAGGGAAGCTGAACAAAAAAGATTAGACAGTGAAGCTGAACAAAAAAGATTAGACAGGGAAGCTGAACAAAAAAGATTAGACAGAGAGGCTGAAGAAAAAAAAGCAATAAGAGAACATGAATTTGAGTTGGAGAAATTAAGATTGACAAGTATGAGTAATGTTAATCAGGCATCTAGTGGCAATGGTAAACCTTCTACTTACAAGGTTAAGGTTCCACCGTTCAATCAGTCCAGTGACGATATTACATTCTGGCTGGATAGATTTGAACGTTCTTGTCGTACACATAATGTGGATAAATCACAATACGCTAATCAATTATCAGAAAACTTGAAAGGTGAATCTTTGACTAGATTATGCCTTGTAGGAGAAGCAGATAAGGATAATTATGATGTCATTAGGGCGGCTTTGATAAAAAAATATCAGCTAAGTGAGGAAGGCTATCGCCTTTTATTTAAAACGATGGTGCCTGAGACGGGTGTAGAATTCTCAGAATTCACTGCAAAGGCACGTCTCACAGTTGATCGTTGGATTGAGCTTTCCAAAACAGAAAAAACGTATGAAGGACTTATGGATTTGTTGCTCAGAGATAAGATTATGTCATGTGTGAACAAACCTTTCCTTGAATTTATACATGAGCGTAAACCCAAATCTCTAAAAGAAATGGAAGAATATTGTTCCCAATATGTCACTGCACACCCCGACGTGACTTTTGGCAACACTAAGATTAAGGAGAGTATGCCAGTTGCTTCAGCAACACCATACAATCCCAATTATTCACACAGATTTCAGGGACCTCAAAACAGATTTGATAAAAAAGGTAACCATAATAGTTATCAAAACCAAGGTAACCAATCATTTCAGGGTTCTTCTTCAAAGAACTGGAGACGACCTGATAGCTCTCGACACAGGGGTGGTCATAATTATAGGAATTTCCGTAGACGAAGTAATTATAGAAACTATCAGGGTTATCCGTCTTGGAGTCAACAAGATCATAATTACAGAGATACTCATTATAATGAATATGATAATGGTAACCAAGGGAACTATGACTCAAACCCAAATAGGGGTTACAATAGAGGTAACAATAACTACAGAGGTGATAATAACTGAGGTAGATCTCAAAACAAAAGACATAAACCACATTTTCAGGCAAACTCTGTACAACAAGAGTCCCATGAAGCCTATAAACAGAGTAAAGATAATAATGATGCTAGTAATATGGCATGTGCCGCTTTTGATTTTGGGAGAGCATCTCAGTGCCCCCAATGCAAAACGTTATTTGAGCCAACCACAGTGTCTACTTTAAGCTGTGGCCATCCTCTTCCTGCTCTTCCGGCATCAGTCGCGCATGATGGAAGAGGTTCTCTTGTCTTACATAAGGGTTTAGTGAATAACAATCCAGTCTCTGTGCTATTTGATTCTGGATGCACCACAATTGGTGTTAGGCAGTCACTCGTAGATCCTTCCCGTGCCACTGGACAAGTAGTCAAATGTGTAACATTTGGCGGCACATTAGAGAAATACTCTACTGCTATCATTAGGATTGCTACTCCTTTCTTTACAGGAGATGTACACGCATGTCTTCTTCCGAATCCGATCGCTGACCTCATCATCGGTCGCATTCATGGAGTCAAGGAATGCACTCCGCAACAAATTTCCACGTGGGAAAGGCAAAACATGCAGATTGCTAACGCTGTAGTCACTAGAGCTCAGGCTCTTAATATGCCTCAAACTTCATCTACTGAAGATAATGAAGTGCATAACCAAGATAATCCCTTGGTAATTTCTCGTGACTCGTTTATAAAACAGCAAGAAGATGATCCCACTCTGAAGAAATTCTTCATTCTTGCAACTAAAGGTGATCCGAATAAAGACACAAGTCGTAAATCGTGGATTACAAAGAAGAATGGCGTACTTGTACGTATGGTTCAAGACTCCATTACGTCAAGTCATTCTCAAATCCTGGTTCCCAAGAATTTGAGAGTTAAAATTTTGCAGCACGCTCACGACTCTCAGTGTGCTGGACACATGGGTTTTTCCCGTACTAAGTCAAGAGTCCTTGCGGCTTTCTTTTGGCCATTGGTAAACAAGGACATACGGATTTATTGTCGATCTTGTAAAGTATGTCAGGAAGTTAAATCCAAAGGTCCACGGCATGCTGCACCCATTCAGGCGGCGGACATTCCTATTCGGCCGTTCCAAAAAATGGCTATAGACATTATTGGTCCATTTAAGATCAAGTCTGCCAGAGGACATCAGTTTATCTTGACGTGTGTGGATATGTGCACACGTTGGCCAGAGGCTATTCCTCTGAAGAGCATTACTACTGCTGATATTGCAGATGCTCTTTGGCTTATATTTTCTCGTCTGGGGTTCCCGGAGAAATATTGTCAGACCATGGCACCCAACTAATATCAGATACCATGTCTCAAGTAATGTCTACTCTGCAGATAGATAGATCTTTAAGTAGTATCTACCATCCAATGTCTAATGGTATGGTCGAACGCCTTAATAGAACACTTAAAAACTTACTGGGGAAGATAACTGAGGATCATCCTCAAGACTGGGACAGAGTTTTACCTGCGGCCCTCTTCGCTTACAGAGAGGTACCCAATGAACATACGGGATTTTCTCCCTTTGAACTCGTCTTTGGCGCGCGTCCGCGTGGCCCAATGTCGTTGCTTCACGATCTCATTACATCTGACAATATTGACGATGACACAAAGTCATCCTACGAATATGTCATCGCGTTGAGACAAAAGATTATCGAAGCATGCAAATTAGCAACTTCTTCTTCTGAATTTGCGAAACAGAAGGCAAGGCAATTTGCCAATAAAAAGAGATGCTTACGACAACTTTGTCCTGGTGACAAAGCATTTGTATTACTACCTTGTAGGGAAAACAGATTACTTATTTCTTGGAAAGGTCCGTACGATATAATATCGAAAATTTCCGATGTCGACTATATTGTCGATATTGATGGGAAGCATAAAACCTTCCACATCAATATGCTTACTGAATTCCATGAACGTCCGGATTATTTGCAACCCATTTTCCAAGCAACGGACAATTCTCCAGTACAACATGGTCATTACTCATCACTGTCCGTGATACAGGATGAGGAGACAAGTTTTTCAGATGTAAATCTTCCTCTTCCAATGATCCCACTTCATTCTAGTGAATCATGGAAGAACGTTACTGTCTCTCCTGATTTGTCTCTAGGAGAACAGCGACAAGTTTCAACTATGTTGCAAACATTTCAGGATGTACTCACTGACATCCCTGGACAAACGCATGTCATTAAACATGACATTGTTCTAACTGACCACACTCCTATTAGGGTTAGACCTTATCCTATACCTATACATTTTCAAGTACAGGTCGAGAAAGAGTTGGATGAGATGATAGATTTGAAAATAATCGAACCATCCACCTCTGCATATTCTTCGCCGATGGTTATTGTGCGTAAAAAAGACAATAACATACGTCTTTGCGTTGACTATCGAAAATTGAATCAAGTAACGAAGTTCGATGCCGAACCTATGCCTTTACTGGAAGAGCTACTTACTCGACTCTCCAAATCTCATTTTTTAACTAAACTTGATTTGTCTAAAGGATATTGGCAAGTTCCTTTATCTGAACGCGCCAAACCTCTCACGGCTTTTTCAACACCTAGAGGTTTGTTCCAATGGAATTTTATGCCTTTCGGTCTTATGAACGCACCAGCTACATTCGTACGCATGATGCGCCGAATCCTATCTTATCGGTCAGATGTCGTTGCATATCTAGACGACATCTGTCTTTTCAGCGATACTTGGGAAGATCACTATTCGGGGTTAGATGAATTGCTGTCTACTTTGCGTGAGCACAACCTGACAGCGAAACCCTCTAAAGCCTATATTGGTTTTAGCGAAATTTCTTTCCTAGGCCACCGAGTTGGTCATGGTTTCCTAAAGACAGAGGACCATAATACTAGTAAGATACTTAACATCTCAATCCCTAAGACTAAAAAACAGGTGAGAAGTCTGTTAGGTCTTATTCAATTTTATGGCAGATTCATTCAGAATCTATCCTCTATCATGGCACCTCTCTCAACACTTCTAAAGAAAGGTTCGCCTAATGTGGTCCACTGGTCTCAGGAATGCCAATGCTCTCTGGATAAGATTAAAACATTGTTTTCAACACCACCTATTTTAGTGCTACCCACTAAAGATAAGACATTCGTTCTTCGTAGTGACGCTTCATCCACTGGGATTGGAGCGGCACTAATGCAAGAGTACTCTGGAACTCTGCATCCTGTAATGTATATTTCCAGAAAACTTAATGCGGCAGAAAGGAATTATTCGGTTTTAGACCGTGAGCTATTAGCTATGGTTTGGTCGATCCTCAAACTACAGAGATTCCTTCTAGGCGCACATTTCATAGTAGAAACTGACCAAAAAGCTCTTACTGCTATACAGAGTAAGAATTTGAAGAGCTCGAGGTCTACTCGATATGCAATTGCTCTTCAACCTTTTCACTTCTCTGTGCGAGCTATTCGTGGATCAGATAATGTGATGGCAGACATTCTGTCAAGATGCCCACATGATTCCACATAACTATTAGGGCTTAGACTTCTTGATATGTCTAGTTCTATAGTAGTTCCTTTTCTATATCATGATAGATACACATTCGTAATTTAATAATATAATGATTGTATCACTACATAGCGGTTCATTGATGTTTATTCACCGCTGTGCTTTGATGATTTTTTTTTGATATCTAATACGAAATGATGATATGAATTTTTTTTTAGGCATTGTGTAATTGCCAGAATTGTATTATACTTTGATGACACCTTCCTGGAAAAATATACTTGTAGAGAAATAATTTCTCTCAGTTTATGAGACACATTCTCACCAGTCGCTCGATAAGTCGACTTAGCCTCATATTAGGCGTTATAGGTATTCCTGATATTTTCATCTGCGCATTATTCATGCGTTGTGAGCCTATTGTACGTTGCTCCTAGATGTATTTCCAAAAAAAAAAAAAAAAGTTCCATTTTTTTTTTCCCGGGAGGTGTGGTAAGACTGTTACGTGCAGTCTTTGATATCTTACAATATTATACATTGGTATACTTGTTATGTTCGCAAATATTTTGTAAACAAAATAGTGCTTAAGGAAAAGTCATTATTGAGTTACTTCCCTTGAAAGTTGTGTCGGCTCTTTCGATCGAACTCCGCGGATAAATCCAGTTTTCTGCGATTTATTCTTTGTTTGGGTAGTAATAGATTGTTCTTGCTTCAGAATATCTATGGCCTGAATTTATGTGTATTGTTTGTCTGAGTAGGACGAGTCTGTCTTATATCTGTATATCTTTACATATCTAAGTCGAACTATATGTTCTGTTGTCTCAAAGGCTATTCGGCGGATGTGTCGCTAGAGTGTGGTGTGATTTGGCTTCGTCCCGATAGGGACTGTGTTTTCTATGTCGGCCTGTCGCCGGGGAAAATGTGATCTCAGTATTTGTGGGGAAAGTGATAGTCGTCTAGATCTATCATGTATGCTTTGCCCCAGTGTTTAGTCGTATTGCCAAGGAATGGCAGAACCATATTTCGGATACCAAGGTAATAATAGACACTCTTATGAACTCTCATACGAAGCCACCATTTTCGATAGGTACGATTTGAATGTCTAAGAGAATATATTTGACTCGATGAAAACGACTTCGATTCCTAGCAGCACTATACCCTGTAGAATGCAGTCAATTGTTCATGACCAAATCTACAGAGCAATGAAAGATTTAATGAATGACTAACTTTAGGACAGATTCATTATCTGTATCCAAACGTGAGTGACAGCTCACGAGTGAAGCCATCTTGGAACCAAAACATGTAGTGACTTTCAAGAAGAGAAAAGGGATGCCCGTATTATCGCTTGATTAGTCCAGAGATCACTGCTACACATGAGAACCCATTGCTAGCGGTTCAATATTATTATATGGAAAAATATGTGCTGAACATTATGTTGAAGAATCGTCGCTAGACGAGATTAGGTCTAGAAGCCATCTGAAATATTATTTATAAGCTGACGTGCTCAGTCAGTGAAGTCAGTTGATATATATGTATGGGCGATACTGAGTGCTTGGCTACTGACAGTACATTATACAATTATTCTACATGAGTGCCCATGTAACATTGCAAGACCATTTATCCACTGTACTATGATGTATTATGCCAACCTGTGATTTGTCACTATCTGTGCTGTCGAGTGTATACGTCCAATTAAACTGTAGAAAGGTACACAGTCGTTGGTGTCGATGACTTCCAGCCATACATGAGTGTGAAAAAAGAACATTTGTCAACACCACGAACCCTTATTATCATTCGCACATTATACACTCAATCCATGTCTACACACCACTGCGTAGGTCAAGTTGACATTCCATACACTACAGTGGAGCAAACAACACCATAGAGATCTTATCAACTGATGATGATGATGATGATGTCTGCTTCCATCCACTTATATTTATCTTTTGGTGGATATCACTAACTGGAATAAATAGAGGACTTTATCAGTCCTCACGAAGCTTGCAATTTCGGCATCCGGGCGCTGCATGTATGAGCCATAATAGAAGTAAAACAATGCTGATGTCCGACGTTGCTGATGACAGTTGAAGTTTACCGTTGACCTTGACTAACCGTTACACTTGATTCCAAGTCTAAGTTGTTGTCGCTTTGAAAGCTCAATAAATTTCACACGATTTTTTCCTTGAAACTTGCTACCAGCTGTTGTAGACGTTTTCACAGCACAGTGGCACACCAAACTGTAAAGGTCTGTACCTTACTATGTTGAATCTAGTCGGAACATCCTTAGGGGAATTGTTGTCCCATCATTAAGATGTACTGAAATTGGATTAACAGTAAAGGGGAAATTATTGGAACCAGCCAGTTCTGTTCAATCACGTTCCGTTTGGGAGAATTTTATTATAAACCTGAATACAGATATAATGGATATATTTTGCCGTCCTTTGGACTACGGCAGATTAATGAGAGGTCAGTCAAATGGACTTAGGTTTTTATGATATACTGTTTACCATGATGTCTCAAGTATAATGTTCAAATACGTCAACCAGATTGTGTACGAGGCTATTGAATAATGGAACTTTCGTTAATGAATCATAGACCTCTGGTCATAATTTGTATGCTTGCCCTTGAGGGGTCAGATTGGGTTATGAAAACATCGACATCACACAACAGAAATGAAATCCAGTGGAATCTGACTAAACAGCTTGATGATCTGGATTTTGCTGATGATTTGGCTCTTCTGTCCCATAACCATAATCAGATGCAAGACAAAATGAAAATTCTCGATGAGAGGTCACAAGTGGGTCTGAAAATACACAGGGAAAAGACAAAGATTATTAGAATAAATGCAAGAAATGATAATAAGGTTGAACTTGAAGAAACGCCACTAAAAGATGTAGATTGGTACACATATCTCGGCAGTAATATAGACAAAGTTGGAGGGACAGACAGTGATATCAAAATAAGAATACAGAAAGCAAGAGGAGCTTTCATTGCACTGGGAAACATATGGAAAGCAAGAGAAATCAAGTCCAACACGAAAATAAGAATCTTCAACTCAAATGTGAAGTCAGTCCTATTGTATGGCTCTGAGACATTTAGAGCAACAAAAACAACACCCAAAAAGCTACAGACTTTTATAAACGGGTGCTTGCGTAGAATAGAAGGACTGAAATGGTATTACAAAGTCACAAATGTGGAACTGATGACAAGAACCAGACAAGTGCCAGTGGAACAAGAGTTGAGAAGAAGACGCTGGAGATGGATAGGACACACATTGAGGAAACCTGTGGATAGCATTACAAGGCAGTCCTTGTTCTGGAATCCACAGGGAAAGAGAGGCAGAGGTATACCAAAAAACACAAATAGAATAGAACTTGATACAGAGGTGAAAATGATGAGGAAAAGATGGAAAGAGTTTGAGGAGATGGCACGGGACAGGAGGACTTGGCAAGTGTTTGTTGAAAGCCTGTGCTCCTTGGGGAGCTAAAGGGTATTGATTGATTGGTAGATTAGTGGTTATAGACAGATGTTATGTTGAGGTCATAGATTAGTTGTTGTAGACAGATGCTATGTTGATGTCATAGATTAGTTGTTGTAGACAGATGTTATATTGAGGTCATAGATTAGTTGTTGTAGATAGATGTTATGTTGATGTCATAGATTAGTTAATGTAGACAGATGTTATGTTGAGGTCATAGATTAATTGTTGTAGACAGATGTTATGTTGAGGTCATAGATTAGTTGTTGTAGACAGATGTTATGTTGATTTTAGATCAATGTTATGTTGATGTCATAGATTAGGCATTGTTGTAGACAGATGTTACATTAATGTCAGACCAATATTATGTTGAAGTCATATATTAGTTGTTGTAGACAGATGATTTTATATTGATGTTATAGATTACTTGTTGTAGACATATTATATTGACGTAATAGGTTAGTAGTTGTAGACAGTTGTTATGTTAATGTCATAGATTTGTTGTTGTAGACAGATGTTATGTGTAGGTCATGATGATGATGATATAATCCCTTTAGCTGTGAGCAGGTACTTTTGACAGCCCATTGCCTCTCTGATAAAGGTACAAGTCTTCCTTAGTTGTTGTGATGATGTGTAGGGTGTATTGTGGATGGTTGGGTGCGATTGGAGTAGCTGGTGTTGCAGGTCAGTTAGTCCTGGGCTCTTTAGCAGTAGGTGTTCAACTGATTCTTCATGGTTGTGGCAGTGCCTACAGTTTGGTTCACATAGTGGATTTATTTTATTTAAATGTTTATTGACGGAAGCATGGCCTGTTCTCAGCTGGAAGATTAGACTCTGATTAGATTCTTTTCAGTTGTTTAACTGGATCTTGAGGGTTTGGCTTCACTTGATGTTTGAAGAAAGGACGCTCTGTCTGGGAGGTAGCCCACTGGTTTAGCCATTCTTGCCTATAATTGTTTCTCAGGATCCCCCTGAAATCATATATACTGCTCAAAAAAAAGTTAAAGGCCACTTTCAATTTTTAGGTCATTTCAACTAAGCTGTTTTTTTTAAAACCTGAACACTCAGTCAAAAAAGTTTTGCTGCATTTTGTTACATGCTTAAACAATGTTTGTTAATCTGACAATAAATCAAATCTGTGTTACGTGTGTGTACCTCCAAGGTCAATCAAATGTACGTGGTGGAAAGGGAAATAATGCATGTTTGAAAATGCTTCCTATGGCAAAGCCTGTTGATAACATTGCTGAAATGTGCTTTTCACGTGCAAGTCGTGACTATAGTGAACACGTCACCCACTTTTCGGAAGGAACGGGCAATGGGTATGTTTGTAACATTTACCCTTTTAGCCATGGCTCAGCGAAGACGCTTGACCAATGTTGACAGATGGAGAGCAATGGCATGGCTGCAGGATGATGTAGGGCTGCGAGAAGTTGCTAGGAGATTAGGAGTTGCCCACTCTGTCATACAAACTCTGCGTGATCGTTATAATGCAACCGGCAGTGTCGCAGAACAACGCAAGTCAGGACATCCAAGGTCTACCACAAGACGGCAAGACACATTTGTTGTTGTATTGGCTGTCAGACAAAGAACAATCACAACATACCCATTGCCCGTTCCTTCTGAAAAGTGGGTGACGTGTTCACTATAGCCACGACTTGCACGTGAAAAGCACATTTCAGCAATGTTATCAACAGGCTTTGCCATAGGAAGCATTTTCATACATGCATTATTTCCCTTTCCACCACGTACATTTGATTGACCTTGGAGGTATACACACGTAACACAGATTTGATTTATTGTCAGATTAACAAACATTGTTTAAGCATGTAACAAAATGCAGCAAAACTTTTTTGACTGAGTGTTCAGGTTTTAAAAAAAACAGCTTAGTTGAAATGACCTAAAAATTGAAAGTGGCCTTTAACTTTTTTTGAGCAGTATATATGTGTAGGTCATAAATTAGTATTGACAGAAATATAAGAATGGAAAATCACTTGGGAAGATGCAAGTGCAAATGAAGTGATGGACCAAATATTTTAAGGAACTTCTCAACTGACCTGCTCCACAAAATTCCCCACACATCCAGCCAGCAGGAGAGGAGTTACAAGTCAACTGTGAAATAACAAGAAAATAAAGAAGGCCATAAAGCTTCTAAAAGATACTGACCTAGATGGCATTCCTGCAGGGACCATCAGAGAAGATATTGACACTTCTACAGAGATACTTGGATTTGTGGACTATGGAAAGGCATTTGACGTGTAGACAGAGAATCACTTTAGATACTGATGATCATTAACATAATAAAGAAAACTTATGAAGACATGACATGAATGATTTCTTCAGGAAGAACAACTCGCAGAAATGTTACAGAATCAAGTCCAACACAAAAATCTGAATCTTCAGCTCAAATGTCAAGTCAGTCCTATTGTATGGCTCTGAAAAATGGAGAACAAAAAAAAACAGCAACCAAGAAACAACAGACTTTCATAAATGGTTGCTTGCATAGAATGTAAATATTGAAATGGAATGACAAGATCACTAAGTTGGATCTGATGACACAAACCAGACAAGTGCCAGTGGAACAAGAGATGGGAAGAAGACAGCTGGTGATAGATAAGATTATTAGTCATAAACCTATTGATAAGGCAGCCTTTGTTCTGGAATCCCCTGGGTGAGTAAAGTAGAGGTAGATAAAAAAAAAAAAACATGCAGTAGAGAACTTCAGACAGAAATGAACATGATGAGGAAGACCTGGAGGAATCTTGAGCTGAAGATATGCAACAGGAGGACTTATGGTTTGAAAGCCTGCACTCCTTGGGGTGCTAAATGGTAATAAATGAATGAAGGTTGATGAATATGATGGGTGTGGTATGACAAGAATGTTATCATGTCAAAAGTTCTTGAATGGTAACAACTGTGTGCAAAGGAACTTTTTCATTGTGCATTACACAGAAATGGAATACATTTTACAGACATTAAGTACATGCAGAGGTCCTCAATCAAAACAGCCTGGCGTGATCAAAAGGAGATTTTAAGTTAAGAAATTAGTTTGATGGTCAGTCATTGATCATTACAGTGAACAAGACCAGCATTGTATCTTGTAACACAGATAAATACAACATATTAACTAGAGGAATATAACAAGTTTCTGTTCTCTTTATATTCTAGCATAAACATTCCTTAGCAACAAGTGATGCTGATAGGAGATTTTCTACAAGTAGTAGAAGAAGGTAGGTGTGTCAGTCAAACACATTTTACTCATCTTTCCCCATTTTATTTTTCCACAGCTTGCACAGTCCTCTTCTATGTATAGTCTGGAGTTATAGGCCCTTGTAAGGATTATTTCAGTGTTTTTGTTCTCTGTAACAGCTTTGGTAAAGACTATTCGTTGTATTTAGCTCTGTGAACAGCCATAGTAAACATTATTTCAGTGTTTTTGATTCTGTGAACAGCCTTGGTAAAGAATATTTCAATGTTTTTTGCTCTGTAAACAGTCGTGGTAAACTTTATTTCAGTGTTTTTTGCTCTGTAAACAGCCATGGTAAAGTTTATTTCAATGTTTTTTTTCCTATGAATGGCCTTGATAAAGATTATTTCAGTGTTTTTTTGGTTCTGTGTACACCCTTGATAAAGATTATTTCAATGTTTTTTTGGTTCTGTGTACACCCTTGATAAAGATTATTTCAGTGATTTTGTTGGTTTTTGTTCCATGAATGGGCCTTGGTAAATATTATTTCATTTTTGTTGTTGTTCTATGAACAGCCTTGGCAAAGATTATTTCAGTGTTTTTTGTTCTGTGAATGCCCTTGATAAAGATTATTTCAGTGTTTTTTCTTCTGTGTACACCTTAGTTAAAATTATTTCAGTGTTTTTTGTTCTGTGAAAGCCCTTGATAAAGATTATTTCAGTGTTTTTTTGTCCTGTTACACCTTGGTTAAGATTATTTCAGTGTTTTTTGTTATGTAAACACCTTGGTTAAGATTATTTCAGTGTTTTTTGTTCTGTGAACACCTTAGTTAAGATTATTTCAGTGTTGTTTTTTTTTGTTCTCCAGATCCTGACAAAGTTTCAAAAAATGTTGTTTACTTGATCTATTTGAGAGTTGTTTACTAGAGCAACAGATTGTTTATTTCACTTTTGTCTTTGGGATGTTAATATATTATAAGTGGAGAGTTAATTTCTCCAGCCCATTCTCCAGATACTGCCACAGAGAAGTAAAGTGTTAGAGACTTCACCATACTAGGTCCAGGTTATTTATGAGATGGGATGACCAGTTCCCTTCCTCACTGCCTTTTGCCTTCCCTAACTCAAGTTAGGGTACCACGTTTCGATCCCAGTACCCAGCAGCTTTGCTGCGAGAGGAAAACGCTTTAACCGCTGAGCCAGTCGGAGGCCCTCAGATCATTTATAGATATTAATTGCTTTATGTTTTTATTTTAATAACAACCTCTTCATAGATACTAATTTCTCCATATTATAAAAGACTGATCGCAAATGTGAATCCATGCAAGTTGTTTTATATTAGACTGTTCACAGATGTCTTGTTGTTGGTTAACTAGGGTTGCTGAACTTGCCGCTCTTTTGCAGCCAATACCAAGTTGAAGAATTAGCATATGTTCTGTAGCTGTTGAGTAGTGCTGCACAGAGTGTTAGTGATTGTTGGGGAGCTCGGCAACAGCTTTCTTCTTTCTGTGGAGAGTCCTGGGCAATAGGGCACCACATTCTGAACTGTCTCATATAGACAGGTACAGTTGCAGCAATTAATCTCATTAGTGGGGTTTTAATATGTTTTAGTGCTCGATGAGTCAGGTGTGTTCTGTTCTTAGTTGGAAGATTGTGCTCTGTTCCACACATCATAGGTTGTTGATGTTGTCATTTTTGATGGGATGAGCCATTTCTTTATACAAGGCAATTCCTGATCCTTCTGCCTATTGGTTCAGCCATTCCTGTTTCAAGTTGTTTTGGAGTATTCTTAATTGACTGCAAAGTTGGCTGGAGTGTTTGTTTAAAGTTCAGGTATATAATTTCTCCATATTATTTTGTACCAGACAGATCACATATACTAGTTTCTCCCAGCTGTTTTGTATCAGAAAGTTCACATACACTAGTTTATCCACGCTGTTTTATAGCAGACAGTTCACATACACTAGTTTCTCCATACTGTTTTATAGCAGACAGTTCACATATACTAGTTTCTCTACACTATTTTATAGCAGACAGTTCACATACTAATTTCTCCACACTTTTATAGCAGACAGTTCACATACACTAGTTTCTCCAAGCTGTTTTATAGCAGACAGTTCACATATACTTCCACGCTATTTTGTAACAGATAGTTCACATATACTAGTTTCTCAAAGCTATTTTATAGCAGACAGTTCACAAATATTATTTTCTTAGGTAAATTTTTTATCACACTTCTCATGTTAATTTCTTTATGCTTTTGTTTATCATTGTTCAGAGAAATTAATTTCTGTATGCTATGATAGGAAACTCTTTAGAGCGATACAACAGGAAGCAATCTGATCATCAGAAGGGTCCCCCCATCCGACAAGTGTTTCGGCCCGATTACTCCTTTAAACTCCAGGGGGGGGGGGGGGGGGGGGGGCGTCGGGGGGGGGGCACTTGGGTCATGACTCCCAAGCGTCTCAGCCTCCTGTTGTCTTGTATCGAAAATGAACCCATTTCACTTATGGTAGCAACTTTTAAATCCACAACGCCAGCCGTGGGTTCAATTGTGAAAGTAACAAAGAGAAGACAAATTATTCCGTTCATTCCATCGCCCTTCACAACTATGGACACACACTGAGACACTAGCGCGCAGCCGACGAGCCTTAGCCCCTGCGCGCCGCAAGCCACTGAAATTCTGTACCTGACACTCCCTATAGTATACATCGCCTGTTGCCCCAGAGTCACAGCCCTTTCACTAGTACACCAAAAAAACTCAGCGTTGTAGACTTAGAAAAATGTTGGTGTTTTCTGTACCGCAGCATTTATTGTCACGATTTCCATTGCCCATTGCGGTTGTTCCACAGCCAGCCTGATGCCTTTTCGGCAGTTTCGCTAAGCCTCTTCAATGCCCTTGTTCTAGACTGTCCTTTCAGCCCCAACAGTTTCAATAAATCATACACTGATGCAGCCACAAGCCCTCTTGCGCCCACTTCAACCGCCATGACCCTTGCACTGAATCCATCGTGTCTCAGATCCGCGGCCAGATCGCTATACTTGGCCGCTTTGAATAAATGTTGCTCGTCTAATCTGGATTCAAATGGCACGGTCAGTTCAATCAGTATGACCTGAAGCGTTGCTGAAGAATGAAGCACTATATCTGGCCGTCTCCGCGATTTTCTGATACTCTCTGGATATGCCCCCCGTCCAGGTAGGTCTACCGCCATCTCCCAGTCGTTTGCACAGTCAAGAAGAGATGGTAAACTGCTACCAGGTTTACTTGGTTTGGGGTGTGCTGATTTTCCTGCCCTCAGAAAGTATGTGTTTGTGGTGTCTGGCCAGACTTTGCTATTCGCTTTCATTCTTGCCTGATCTATTGTTGCAGCAAGCTCATTTAGCACTTTGTTATGGCACCAAGTGTATCGCCCTTGCCCTAATGCCACCTTACACACTGAGAGCATGTGTTCAAGTGTCTGCCTCCCCTGGCACAGGGGGCACTGCTCATCATCCAACTTTCCCCATTTCACAAGGTTGGTGGCCGACGGCAGCAGGTCATACATTGATCTAACCACGAAGCTGAGCCTAAGAGGTGCCATATATCATTCCATGTCAAGGACCTCTGCAGGGCTCCTTCCCATTAGTCCATTGGCCTTGTTGGACCTGCTGCACTGCTTTTTGCAACCTCTTATCATTCTCAGCTCCTCGTATCTCCTGAACTATCATGTCTCTGCGCTCCCTGCTTGATGCCTTGGACCACCAGCAGATGTCACCATGCCCAAATCCCCGTCTATTCATTTGTGTGTATCCGATTACCTCTCTCAGTTTGAGTGACTCTTCAGCAGCATCAACAGCTTCTTCCACTCTCCACTTCCTTCCCATTTTCAGTGTGGGCTGAATGGACTTAACCACGTCATCAGCTGACTCATGTAGCATCATTGCAAGCCTTGCTTTTCCAACTTTGTACTCTTCAACAACTGACTTGAAGGGAAGCAGAAGTTTTGACTTTTTGCAGTACAGTGCTACATCTGACAGACCTGGTGGTACCCCTAGCCATTTTCTCATGAACTTGTTGACCTTCTGCTCTATAGCTTCCACTGTACTTGTGCTTATTTCATATATAAGCAGTGGCCACAGCAACTTCGGTATCAACATGAACTGGAGGCACCACAGTTTGAACTTTCCCAGGAGTCTGCTTTGGTCTATGATCTGTAGTCCTCTGTCTGCCATTTCTATTGTCTGTTGCACTGCCTTCGAGTCTTTTAAAGAGGCATCGTACACCCTGCCAAGACTTTTAACAGGTTCCTCAATGACAGTAGGGATTCTTTGGCTGGAAACCGTGAATATGACCTCTGCTATCTTCCCTTTCCTGACTGATAGGCTTCTCGACTTCTTGGGTTTGAAGCTCATTCTGCACCAGCTGACTAGTTCATCCAGGCGTGCTAACATCCTCCGGGCCTGATGTTCATCTGATGTCAGAATTGTTGTGTCATCCATGAATCCTTTGAGCGGTGGCATGTGACACATTCCACCGAGCTTTGGGCCTATAGCCATTCCTTCAGGCGCATTGAGGATTACCTGCATAGCCATGACGAATAGTATCGGAGAGATGGTACATCCCATTGCAATTCCAACTTCAAGGCCAATCCACTTCGTTGTGTACTTTCTGGTTGAAAATCTGACAGAAAACCCTGCAAAATACAGCTTCAGCATTGCTGCAATCTCTTGTGGAACATGATACATTTCTAGGGCCTGCCACAACATCTGGTGTGGAACGGATCCATAAGCATTCGCTAGATCCAACCAGATTACATGGAGGTTTGTTCTGTCAGACTTTGCCTTTTGGATTGCTTCCCAGATCATTGCGGCATGCTCTAGACATCCTGGTGTACCTGGGATATCTCCTTTCTGAATGGTAGTGTCAATGTACCCATTTGCCAGGAGGTATGTAGTGAGTCTTTTCGCCATTACTGAGAAGAATATCTTCCCTTCCACATTGAGTAGTGAGATTGGCCTGAACTGACTGATGTCTGTGGAATTTTGTTCCTTCGGGATGTTAGATTTCGTTTGCCTTTCTCCATTCCTTGCTTACGAGTTGGGTTTTCCACGCATTCTTCAGTAAACGGAGCAGTCGTTTGAGAACCTCAGGGCATCTTTTATACACCACATATGGAACACCATTAGGACCTGGAGCTGACTTGCACTGAGCTTTCTGGACAATGCTTTCTACCTCTTGCACCGTTGGGGGCTTGGTGTTAAATTCAGCTCCTGGCTTACCTGGCCATTTAAGGCCTGCCATGCCGCCGAGCGGCTCATCTTTGCAACCATCTGAATATGTCATTCTAAGGTGTTCTTCCAGGTCTTCTTTCCTGATGTTTAGCGTACCCAACCGTGGCTGCTCAAACAGTTCTTTGGCAAACTTGAAGGGCTCCCTAAAGAATCTTTCCCTATCCCTTCAAGTCTTCCTTCTCTTCCTGCACAACCTTTTCGCTCTACAAAGGGCATTATGTTGGCCTTTCAGGTGCTCCCAAACTTGCCGTAACCCTTCCTTCTCTGTGGCAACTGCGTTCTTGAACAGTTTTCGTGCATGCTTCTTCTGTTTCCTGATTTCATCTATTTTAATTTGTCTTCTACTTTTCCGTGGTGGGTTACTTTCCCTTGCCTCACTCACTCCGAACACTTTGCGACAGTGCAGATATATTATGTCGCCGAAGATTTCCAGCTTCTTCGCCAAAGTTAGCTGCTTCAGGCTGTTATCCAACTCTTTTGCCAAGGCTTCGTCCAGCTGTTTCCAAAGCCCTTTTGCACTGGCAGGTGGAAACTTTATTGCATCTCTCTTCCCGTCCAAGAAGTGTGTGAGATCATCATCTGGCAGATCAACTTGAATGTACTCAGCACTGTGGATTGACTCCTGGCTGCGTTCTTCTAACGTCTTATCCGTCGAGACAGAGTGCTGTTGATCTCCCTCTGATGACCTCCCACGCCCCTTTTTCGTTCTGTGGATTTTCATTCCTCTCTGAGTAGAGAATTCCCTACCACAGGCACATGGAAATTCCAGCCGTTGTTCAGAGCTCGAAGTCCGTGTAACGGGTCTGGTCGATTCCATTGAGGCGCCTGTGGATTCATCATCCTCCCCCCCTTTCAGTGAATCCTGGGGGCATCTATCGTTTTTGGGTCCTGTAGCAATTGAATACAGCTTACGGGGTGCTAACCCGGTCAGCCGGTTTCTAGTCTTTCCCAGTGTCATCTGTCTTTCCAGAAGTCAATCGGTCTTTTCCCGATCGTCACTGGTTTGACCATGCAACTATGATAGGAAACTCTTTACAGAGTGATACAACAGGAAGCAATCTGATCATCAGAAGAGTCCCCCCATCCGACAAGTGTTTCGGCCTGATTACTCCTTTACACTCTAAGGGGGGCGGGCCCGCTTGGGTCATGACTCCCAAGCGTCTCAGCTTCCTGTTGTCTTGTATCGAAAATGAACCCATTTCACTTATGGTAGCAACTTTTAAATCCACAACACCAGCCGTGGGGGCAATTGTGAAAGTAACAAAGAGAAGACAAATTATTCCGTTCGTTCCGTCGCCCTTCATAACTAAGGACACACACTGAGACACTAGCGCGCAGCCGACGAGCCTTAGCCCCTGCGCGCCGCAAGCCACTGAAATTCTGTACCTGACACTCCCTATAGTATACATCGCCTGTTGCCCCAGAGTCGCAGCCCTTTCACTAGTACACCAAAAAAACTCAGCGTTGTGGACTTAGAAAAATTTTGGTGTTTTCTGTACCGCAGCATTTATTGTCACGATTTCCATTGCCCATTGCGGTTGTTCCACAGCCAGCCTGATGCCTTTTCGGCAGTTTCGCTAAGCCTCTTCAGTGCCCTTGTTCTAGACTGTCCCTTCAGCCCCAACAGTTTCAATAAATCATACACTGATGCAGCCACAAGCCCTCTTGCGCCCACTTCAACCGCCATGACCCTTGCAATGAATCCATAATGTCTCAGATCCACGGCCAGATCGCTATACTTGGCCGTTTTGAATGAATGTTGCTTGTCTAATCTGGATTCAAATGGCACGGTCAGTTCAATCAGTATGACCTGAAGCGTTGCTGAAGAATGAAGCACTATATCCGGCCGTCTCCGCGATTTTCTGATACTCTCTGGATATGCCCCCCGTCCAGGTAGGTCTACCGCCATCTCCCAGTCGTTTGCACAGTCAAGAAGAGATGGTAAACTGCTACCAGGTTTACTCGGTTTGGGGTGTGCTGACTTTCCTGCCCTCGGAAAGTATGTGTTTGCGGTGTCTGGCCGGACTTTGCTATTCGCTTTCATTCTTGCCTGATCTATTATCTGACTTTCCCCATTTCACAAGGTTGGTGGCCAACGGCATCAGGTCATACATTGATCTAACCACGAAGCTGAGCCTAAGAGGTGCCATATGCCATATATCATTCCATGTCAAGGACCTCTGCAGGGCTCCTTCCCATGTAGTCCATTGGCCTTGTTGGACCTGCTGCACTGCTTTTTGCAACCTCTTATCATTCTCAGCTCCTCGTATCTCCTGAACTACCATGTCTCTGCGCTCCCTGCTTGATGCCTTGGACCACCAGCGGATGTCACCATGCCCAAATCCCCGTCTATTTGTTTGTGTGTATCCGATTACCTCTCTCAGTTTGAGTGACTCTTATGTCAGACTTAAAAAGTATTAATTTCTCCATGCTCTGTTATATTAGATTGCTCACATATATTAATGTCTATGATACTTTATATCAGTTGTTCACAGTCATTAGACTTCACACATATTGTTTTCCATGATATTTTGGTAAACATTCTCGCAAGACTAGTAAATTATAGAGTGACATCCCCTTGCATGCCTAGTACTCCAAGGGGGTTACTAAGAATCATTTTCAGTGACCACCATAATTAGGTAGTCTAAAGAGTACTTTTACCGATATTTTATATTGGACTGTTCACAGATATTAATTTGTATGTGTTTTAATACTTCTGCGCTCCAACCATTCACACATATTTTCCGACTTCAGATCACGCAGACAGTCCAGACGTTTAAGTACTGCATCAATGAGAAGGAAATCTCAGATTGCTTCATCCACTGAAGCAGATTTTCTGGGCAATGTCAGGGAAATGGTATGTAAAGAATAGTGTGAGCAGAAGACAGGCTAAACAAAACAGTGTTAGTGTGAAACAAAGATCTACACAGCCTGCTTTAGTGATTTAGAGAGGCACACAACAAAATAGTACAAAAAGGAAATGTTTAACAAATCTAAACATGTCAAATTGGATAGATAATAAAGAAAAGAATATTGGCTAGTGCGAAAAAAAAAAAAAAATTTCAGTTGAGTCAGCATGTAATAATTTGTCACTGACTGACAATCTGGAAGATTAGCTGTAAAACATACAATTGAGAATGGGAAGTATACAAGGGAAATCAGGATGAGACAGAGGAGAGGAGGAAAAAAGTAAAAATAATTAGGATTAACTGTGTGAGATCGTCGATAAGATTGAATTAACAGCATGTGATAGTTGAAAAAGATGGAATTAACATTGAGTAATAGGTGATATTCACCCGTGTGTTACCAGGGCCTGAAAGGGGAGCAAAGAATAGTAACACTGTTCCCTGCCATGCATGTCGTAGAAAGCTACTAAGGAGGGTTGGGCATGGTTACCCCATCCTGTAAAAAATTTAAACCACAAAAAACTTCAACAAATATGGACAAGTCAAATAAGGAAAATAAAACACAGCCATCCAAGACAGGGGAAGGTCCTCTCGCAGGGAGGCGTATGATGCAACACAGAGAAAGCCGAAAGGAGTCTGTGTTGCTGACTAACCTTCTTTCTTCTAGGAGAACTTCCAGATTTGGCACCTGGAATGTTCGAACATTAAACGAACAAGGGAAAGTGGCACAAGTAGCAGCAGAAATGAGGGAATATAAAATCGAGGTTCTGGGAATGTGTGAAACAAAGTGGAAGGGGGTAGACAGGAAGAAACTCATCACAGGTGAATTGTGCTGTCCTCAGGACATGAAGACGAAAGTTCACACCACAGTGAAGGGGTAGCTCTTATGTTATCTAAAGAAGCACAGAAAGCACTCATTGAATGGGAAGCTGTTGGACCCAGAATAATAACAGCTACTTTTAAAACAGCTAAAAAGAAAATACATGTAAATGTCATCCAATGTTATGCACCAACTAATGACAAAGAAGAGTCTGTGAAAGAAGCATTTTATACTAGACTACAAGAAATTATGGATAAAGTAAAAAGAAGAGACATCACAATTTTGATGGGTGACATAAATGCAAAGGTAGGTACAGTCAACACCGGATTTGAAGAAGTCATGGGAAAACATGGGCTAGGAATAATGAATGAAAATGGGGAACTATTCTCAAACTTCTGTTTCAAATCAACTGGCTATAGTAGGAAGCATGTTTCCACATAAGAGAATACACAAGGCAACATGGATATCACCAGACCATAGAACAGAAAATCAGATTGATCATATACGCATAAACAAGAAGTTTAGATCATCATTGCAGGATGTAAAGGTATATAGAGGAGCAGATGTGGTATCAGATCACCACCTTCTGATAGCCAAAGTAAAAATGAAACTCAAGAGATATGCAACAATGCAAAATTATAGACAACAATTTAATGTAGGACATCTAAGATCTGGTCTGTTGAGAAGGTCCTCAAAATATTCTGTCCACCTCTTCATTTGCTCTTGTATATTGCTGAGCAGTTTTCCATTCTTGTCTTTTATGAGACAACTTGTTTGCTTGTATTTCCCTGTTAGCTTCTTTGTGCTGCTATACAGTTCTCTCATATTTCCTTTGGCTGCAGCATCTTCTGCCTCTCTTACCAACTCCTCAATATACTTCCTCTTGTCTCTTTTGATACTTCATTTTACTTCTTTGTTTGCTTACTTACTTACTTAGTCATTCCCCTTCTACCGTGAGGTGTAGAGGTTTGGAAGAGAGAGCGCCAGACTATCCTATCCGCTGTCTTCCTCCTGGCCTGGTTCCATTCTAGTCCTCGGTCCTTCAAAGATTGTCTAATGTTGTCCTCCCAGCGGACTCTGGGTCGTCCTGGGGGTCTGGATCCCTGGCTCTTTGTTTCCCATGCTTGTCGTGGTAGCCGATCTTCTCCCATTCTGCAGACATAGCCAAACCATCTTAGTTGGGACTGTTCTACTTGTGTCTTCAGGGGGTGGGATTTTAGGCTTTGACATATCGTCTGGCTGCGGACCATGTCTCTTCTTGTTACTTCAACCACCTTCTTCAGATAACCTCATTTCTGAGGTTTGGATCTGGCTTTTGTGGGTTGTAGTCATTGCCCATGACTCGCATCCATATAGTATAAATAAATAAATTAAGGGGCTGCAGTAAAACTGGTAAGGAATATAAGTTTATAAACTAATAAAATGTATGAATCAGTTTTTTGACAATAACCTTCACATTTTCGGGTTTTACCCTTCGTCAGCCACAAACAGGTGACATATAGGTACTACAAAACTATACGATGATGAGAAACAAACAACAAATGGGCGATACAAGCAGATGGAAAAAGTAAACAATAACAATACAAGAAAACCGTAAAATCTAAAAGAAATATTGAAACAAGAAAGTAAATAATCCAACGAAACGAAAAAAAGAAGAATAAACAAAACTGTGGAACTAGTTAAAGTTAGCTTAGCTCGATGCAAAGAATCCGTGGAAGAAAGCGGTAGTCTCTTGTCACAGAATTCGCAAGGAAGTGACGTGCGATAGCGACAAAACAAGAGATATAAAAAGATACGAAACGAACCAAAGCAAAAACATACAAAAAATGGGCGTTCTAGCTCCCGGCGGTTTAAATATACAACATCATTTTGCATAAATTCTGGTAGCTTTTCTCTTTTTCATTCTTTATTCATTGTCTTTATGATCTATCTTCTTTTTTGCTTTGGTTCGTTTCGTATCTTTTTATATCTCTTGTTTTGTCGCTATCGCACGTCACTTCCTTGCGAATTCTGTGACAAGAGACTACCGCTTTCTTCTTCCATGGATTCTTTGCATCGAGCTAAGCTAACTTTAACTAGTTCCACAGTTTTGTTTATTCTTCTTTTTTTCGTTTCGTTGGATTATTTACTTTCTTGTTTCAGTATTTCTTTTAGATTTTATGGTTTTCTTGTATTGTTATTGTTTACTTTTTCCATCTGCTTGTATCGCCCATTTGTTGTTTGTTTCTCATCATCGTATAGTTTTGTAGTACCTATATGTAATTTTTGTCTTTGTCACCTGTTTGTGGCTGACGAAGGGTAAAACCCGAAACGTCCCTTGTCTCATGTGAACTGTTATTAGTAAAACTGATTCAATACCGTTTTATTAGTTTATAAACTTATATTCCTCGCATCCATATGTCAAGACTGGGACATAGGTGGAGCGGTATACAGCCATCTTCGTTTTCTTACCAACCTCTTTCTTGCTGAGGAATCCTTGATTTATGGCCTGAAAAAGTCTCCCAGCAGCTGCTTTTCGAGTGGCCAACTCTTCTTTATTGCCTCCCTTTCGGTCTATAATAGCTCTGAGGTATTTAGAGTGGTTGACCTGCTCCAGGACCTGTTCTCCCAGCTGATGTCTTCTTTCTTCTCGTGATATCACCATGGATTTTGTTTTAGAGCTGCTTATGACCATCCCTCTCTTCTCCAGCTCTTCCTTCCAGACTTGCAGGTTGAATTGGAGATGTGCCTCTGATTTAGCAATCAGGGCAACATCATCAGCAAATGCCAGCTCTGAAATACAGACCTGTCTCATCTTCCAGTACCCCACTGAATACTTTCTTGTTCTCTCCTTACATGTCTTGGTGACATCGTCCATGAGGAGTATGAAAAGATAAGGTGACAGGATATCACCTTGTCTTATACCAGTGGTGGTCCTGAACTCTTCTGTCTGAGTGTGAAGGGACTATTTATTCATGATGTTAAACAACATGTATTTTTTACGAATAAGCTTTTGGATGATACTACTGTCATCTGACAGCATGTTTTGAAGATAAATGTCAGTTTATTCCAGCTACGAGCTTTTCTATTGTTTATTACAATTATTTTCAAGTTTTTACTTTTTATTACGTTTGCCATATTTGTCATAGCCTTACAAGATGATGCATAAGAAGGTTGTATATCTGTAATGCAAAATAAACATAATGGGCAATATAAAATATAAGTAAAATATTGATATATGTATTTAGAGAAAATTAATTTATCAATAGTATGGCTATTTTTGTGGTTGATTGGCCACAAAAGCAGCCAAGAAAAACATTGGTTGCTCACCTCGACCTTTAAGATGCAGGCAGATTTTCATTTATTGTGATTCATTATACCATAGTATGTTTCATTATCTTAATAACTGGGAGTGTGTGACAGATGTTTCTTTATTTTAATGACTGGGAGTGTGTGACAGATGTTTCTTTATTTTAATGACTCAGAGTGTGTGACAGATGTTTCTTCATCTTAATGACTGGGAGTATGTGATATATGTTTCTTCATCTTAATGACCGGGAGTGTGTGTGGCAGATGTTTCTTCATCTTAATGACTGGGAGTGTGTGGCAGATGTTTCTTCATCTTAATGACCGGGAGTGTGTGACAGATGTTTCTTCATCTTAATGACCGGGAGTGTGAGGCAGATGTTTCTTCATCTTAATGACCAGGAGTGTGTGACAGATGTTTCTTCATCTTGATGACCAGGAGTGTGTGGCAGATGAGGAGAAAGATGTTTCTTTATTTTAATGACTGGGAGTGTGTGACAGATGTTTCTTCATCTTAATGATGGAATGTGTGGCAGATGTTTCTTCATCTTAATGAATGGGAGTGTGTGATATATGTTTCTTCATCTTAATGAATAGGAGTGTGTGACAGATGTTTCTTCATCTTAATGACGGGGAGTGTGTGATATATGTTTCTTCATCTTAACTCTTAGTATCCGGCTGGCCTTTTCAGAAGGCCGATGGACTTTCGCCATTTTACGGCTTGCCTTCTAGAGCGACCGTAGTCAGTTTAGACGGTTTCCGTGTCAGTAGCCAAAGATTTAACATTAATTACATACTTTTCATCCTAAAAAGAGTTCTAATGCCATTTCCGGTACACCTCATGTTTGAAAACTCAAATTTGTGTGAAATATTGATCGATTTTGATTACATTTAGTACGGTTCATTACTCCAAAAAAAATTTTTTTTGTCTGTCTGAGAATGGCTTCGTGTTCAAATGGTCGTTCGAAAAGATTATCAGCTGAACATGCATCACAGCTTATTAAATCATGGATTGATAATGACAGCGATGAATTTTCGAGTACTGATAGTTCAGATGACGCTGAATTTAGCGATACATTAGCAGATTCTGAGGATAGGGGGTGTGTCCCTTGGGTGGACCTAGTTATAGAACTGGTAGGGGATTGCTAAAAAGGAAAGGTAAATGCCATAAAAACGAAAGAGAAGATAGAACTAGATCACAGCTGAGATCGGTAATCACTGAATCTTGTAATGCAGAGCTTCAGAACAACAATATTATTGAACAGGAGGTTGAATGGAATGAAGTTGATAAGGTTTCAACTCAGAATGCATTTCGCTTTGCTGCACCTCAGGGTAGGACTCCTGGTATGAATCCAGATATTGTCCCCGAAGACTCACCAGCACTGTTTTGCCTCAAAGCCCTTTTTACAGAGGAAATATTGGAACAACTTGTTGTGTCTGTCAATGATTATGCTGATCACCTCTGTCAGTCAAAAGCTGCAACAGCGAGCACTAGGTCTGTTTATCGCAACTGGCATCCAATAACACTACATGAACTTTACAGGTTTTTTTCTGTTATCATAGCCATGGGCATTGTCAAAAAACCAAAAATGAGTGATTACTGGTCTCAGGAGCCTTATATACAGACTCCTTGGTTCAGGCAGATATTTACAAGGGACAGGTTTCAAGCATTGTATCACACAATGTTCCATGTAAGTGATGTTGACGCGCAGGGAAAAGCAAAAATTGAGCCGTTTCTGCAGAAACTCCTAACACGATTTCAGGAGGCATTTTATCCCTACAAAGAGCTGTCTTTAGATGAAATGGTGATAGGGTGGAAAGGCAGGTGGGCACATAAAATGTTCAATGCCTCAAAGCCTAAGAAATATCATGTCAAAACCTTCAGCCTTTGTGACAGTAGTACTGGTTACGTTGTCAATTTGTTGATTTAATTCGGTGCCAATACATCATACAGTCCTGAGCTAGATGTAAAGAGCCAACAAGCCATCAAAGTCTTTGATACACTGCTAAAACCTTGTGGAAAAGGCCATCATATTTATGCAGATCGTTACTACACAAGTTTTGCATTGCTGCAATATCTTGCCGACAACAATCAGTATTTTACTAGAACTGTAAATATAAATCGTCAAAATTTTCCAAAGGCGCTGAAGACTACACAACTGATGCATCTCCAGATGAAATGGTTTCTCGATCTAGAAAGTAAATTTCTTTGTGTAATGTTTAGAGATAAAAAGGCAAAAAAGTCATGCATTCTAGTGTCAAGTTCTGCAACTGTGGAAACCAAAGAAATCACAAATCGTTTCGGCGAAAGAAAGCACAAACCCGCTATGATTGATGACTACAACCAACAAATGAATGGATGTGACAAGGTTGACCAGTGTGTAACAACCTGTGGAACATTCAACAGAAGAACCAGAAAGTGGCGAAGAAGATTTTCTTTTGGATCTTTGAAGTTTCCCAGTTGAATGCTTTTGTGTTGTTTGCACTCAGCAGATCAAATAATTCAAAGAAGCAGACCCTACTGCAGTTCAAGAATTAGTTAATTACAGAACTTAGTCGTATTGCTTCTGATATTATCCAGAATATCCCACACATAGTACCTCATGCAAATCAACACAACAGTCTGTTGAACCGTCTGTGTGGAACCAGACACATTGTAAAAAAATTGAAATTTTTGCGCAGGTGCGTCATTTGTAGCACCCCTCAAGTTAGAGTGAGAAAATTTTTTTATTGTGATGGGTGCACAGATCATCCACACCTTCACCCAAATGACTGCTTTGCCAAATACCATGAGGCAAAGTAGTTTAATATTAAGAATGAAGGGAAAATTTACACTGTATATAGTAAACTTTCAGATTTGGAGTGCATCTTCAAAATGTGCCAACAAATTTTCAATTGTAATAAAAATAGTATTTATAAAAAGGAGGAGCAGCTGAAACTTGTCTACATTGTGTGAGTGTACTTTCAAATGGAAGTAGTTTTAGGAGTTTCTGGCTTCAAATTGGATTATTTTTGTGGGTAAGTACAACTCTTTTTCAAATTTTTAAATATTTAAACTTTCCTACACTCTGTACTGTATAGGCATGTTCTTCTTCTTTTTTTTATCCTTAGCCGCCGACCGTCAAAGCAGTCAGTGGCCATTACACCTGGTGGGGTCTTGTAGGGCAACAACAAATTGATTCCACTTTGCTCGGTCGGCGGCCATCCTTCGTACAGTGCCCCAACTCTGGTTCATTCTTTGCATCTCAGCCTCCACAGTCCTCCGCCAAGTTATTTTTGGTCAGCCTCTCTTTCGTTTTCCTTTAGTGGTCCATAGCATAGCTGTTCTTGTGATGGCATCAGGGTCTCTTCTGAGGACATGGACAACCCAGCTCCAGCGTCTGCCAGCTATGATGGTGTGCATGTCCTCTTGCTTGCTCCGAGTAAACAGATCTTGGATGGTGATGGTATTCGGCCAAAAGATTTGGAGAATTTTTCTTAATATAGGCATGTTGCATGTTTAAAATCATTCAACATTTCAGTTAGATGCATGTCAAAAGGGTTTCTTTTCTCCACATTTTAATATATAACATTTTATGTTATCATTATAAATAAATTATTGAATGCAAATTCAGTAACGGTAGTCATGTCTAAATATAGACTAAAATATTTTTGTGCTTTGTCTGAATATACCAAAAAAGTTCAGATTGTTATAAAAACTTTATTTGTGCTCAAAAACAACTGCAACTTGCCTACATTATGTGAAAATGGCTGTAGTTTAAAATAAAAGTAGTTTTATGGGTTGAAGTTTACCACAATTAATTACACATAGTGATAAGTACAAATTGTTTTTCATTTTTTTACATTTAAAAGTTTTTTTCCATTCATTAACCTATATGTTGCATGCATGTTTAAAACCACTGAACCATTCAATTAGGTGCATGTCAAAGGAGTTTCATTTCTCTACATTTTGATATATAACACTTTATGTTATCATTATAAATAAAGTATTTAATGCAAAATCAGTACTGGTAGTCATGTCTGTAAATATAGAATTAAGATATTTGTGCGCTTTGTCTAAATATACCAAAAAATTTCAAATTGTTATAAAAACTTTATTTGTGCTCAGAAACAACTGCAACTTTCCTACATTATGTGAAAATGGATGTAGTTTAAAATAAAAGTAGTTTTAGGAGTTGAAGTTTACCAGAATTAATTACACGTTGATAAGTATAATTTGTTTTTAAATTTTAAACATTTTCTGCACTCATTACTGTATATGGTGAATGCATGTTTAAAACCACTGAACAATTTAGTTAAGTGCATGATATAGGAGTTTCATTTCTTCACATTTTGATATATAACACTTTATGTTATCTTTATAAATATATTTTTTAATGCAAAATCTGTAAATGTAGTCATGTCTAAAAATGTACTCTCTGAAATTAGCTCGTAAAAACGTGGTTTTTGAGCTCGTATACTAAGAGTTAATGAATAGGAGTGTGTGACAGATGTTTCGTCATCTTAATGATTGGGAGTGTGTGGCAGATGTTTCTTCATCTTAACTGAATCAGTACGTAATTATTTTCAGCTCTGGACGGAATTATTTTTAAGCCCCACTAATTTACACATACATAATTTACGTTTACTGACAATGTTTGTCTAATCATGAGTTAAGTATAACATATTATATATCAAATTAAAGTACATTGGATGAACAATATAAATCCATATGCATTTCTAGCTAATTTTATGTTATGTTTATGTTATAACAGATAACATGTACACGGAAAAAAAGATAATAACTTGAAATTTTGAACAAAAATCTTCGACTTACGTAAGGCTTGTAACATAAATTGTTATCACAATACAGTTTCACTGCTCTCTTCGTGCAGGTAATCCATTTAGAAACACAGAAAAAGTAAGAAAGTTATGGTTGATCACACAGTTTGTTCACTGTTCACATATTAGTAACATATCCAGTGTGTTTTCGGCCATTATGGCGATACGACAAAACACGATTAAAGATGAAGATAAATGTGAAAAAATACCCTTCAAACGCAAATAAAAGACGTTGAAGCTTGTTGAAATTTGCCCAGTTTTGTGTTTACTTCCGTTCGAGATAAATTCCGGGCAGTATAAAATATCAGAATAGAAAGAAACAACGAAATAAATCAGCGTCTTTTAAAAGATCTTGCGGACGGAATGAGTTAATGACTGGGAGTGTGTGATATATGTTTCTTCATTTTAACTCTTAGTATCCGGCTCGCCCCGTGAAGTGGCGCGTATTTGGTACCAAATATACGGCACGCCCCGTGAAGTGGCGATAGACGTGACGTCTCTTTCGGCAAAGTTTAATGAAAAATTGTCGATGTTTTATCCAATCCAACATTTATAAAGTCACTTCCTATATTTAATCTGTTTACATTTTCATCGTGGTGTATTTATATTCACTATTACGTTAGATTTTTAGTCACTTTGTTCGGCTGTTGACCGTAAACAAATTTTTTTCTAACCAAAATGGCTTCATCTTCAAACGATTGTAAGCAAAGGTTATTGGCTGTGCAAGCAGCACGACTTATTTCTTCTTGGATTGAACATGAGGATGATCAGTTATCGAGTGACGATGAAAAGTTCAGATTCAGAATATATTTTGCCCAGCGAAGATATATGTAATCAAAACACTGAATCAGATGAGAAGGGGGCGTTTCCCCTAGCTGGTTCTGACAGTAGTACTAGTACTAGAAATTCCAGGCCAGTGAAAAGACAATAAGGAAAAGGTAAAGCTCCCATTAAGAAAAGATTAAGAGAAGATAGGCCTACATCTAGATCACCCCATAGAGAAGCAGAACACACAAGTACTGATGGTAATACAAGTACAATGAATGAGGAAATTAGGTGGAATGAAGTTGATGCTGGCTCAACACAAAATGCTTTCTGCTTTGTACCGCCTCATGCTAGGATTACAGGTGTAAATCCAAATATTATACCCGATGATTCTTCTGCATTTTATTGTCTCAAAGCTCTTTTAACTAATGAGATTATAGATGAGCTTACTGTTTCTATCAATGAATATGCTGAGCTACTCTGTCAGTCAAAATCAGAAATGGTGACAAAAAGATCTGCCTATCAAAACTGGTATCCAGTTACATCTCCAGAACTGTGCAAGTTTTTTGCTGTGATAATGGCAATGGGGATTGTAAAAAAACCAGCCTTTAGTGATTACTAGTCTAATGAAGGCTTTATGCAAACTCCCTGGTACAGACAGAAGTTTACACAGGATAGGGTTCAGATTGTATATCACACGATGTTTCATGTGAGTGATGTAGACGCACAAGGTAAAGCAAAGATTGAACCATTTCTACAGAAAATGTTATCTAGATTCCAGGAAGCATTTTACCCTTACAAGGAGCTGTCTTTGGATGAAATGGTAATTGGGTGGAAAGGCAGATGGGCTCACAAAATGTTCAATGCCTCTAAACCCAAAAAATATCATGTAAAGACATTCGGTCTTTATGACAGTAGCACTGGTTATGTAGTAAATTTGTGGATATACTTTGGGGCAAATACTTCTTACAGTGCAGATATTGATGTAAATAGCCAGCAAGCCATCAAAGTTTTTGACACTTTGCTACAACCATGTGGAAAAGGTCATCACATCTATACTGATCGATATTACACAAGTGTGCCGTTGCTTCAATATCTGAAAATAACAGGAGTCATTATTTCACTGGGACTGTCAACGTTAATCGAAATAACTTCCCACAAGAGCTGAAAACTACACAGCTAATGCATATGAAAATTAAATGGTATATGGAGCAAGAAAAACGATTTTTATGTGTAATGTTTAGGGACAAAAAAGCAAAAAAACCATGCATTCTTGTTTCAAGCTGCGCAACAGTGGAAAGCAAGGACATCACCAATCGCTTTGGTGAAACAAAAAATAAACCACTGATGATTGATGATTACAATCAACGCATGAATGGATGTGACAGAGTGGACCAAAGCATTGTAACATAGGCACATTTCGCAGAAGAATAAGAAAGTGGTTGAAAAAATGTTTTCATGATTTTTCAATAATGTCCTGAACATTTCAAAAGGAAACATTTTTATTTATTATTAAAAACAACTGAAACTTGTCTGTGTTCCATATAATTGGATGAAAGTGGTTCTAGGAGTTCCAGGCTTCCAGATTGGATTATTTTTGTGGGTAAGTGCAATTTTTTTTCTCCAAATGTTTTATATTTTTAAATTTTTCTGCATTCATTACTGTATATGTTGCATGCATTTTTAAAGCCATTGAATTATTCAGTTAGGTGCATGTCAAAGGGATTTCATTTCTCTATATTTAGATATATAACACTTTATGTTATCATTATAAATAAATTATTTAATGCAAAATCAGTAATGGTAGTCTTGTCTGTAAATATAGGCTTAAAATATGTGTGCGCTTTATCTAAATATACCAAACAAATTCAAATAGTGATAAAAGCTTTATTTGTGTTCAGAAACAACTGAAACTTTCTTACATTATGTGAAAATGGATGTACTTTAAAATGAAAGTAGGTTTAGGGGTTAAAGTTTACCAGAATTAATTATACATATTGATAAGTACAAATCTCTCTTCCAAACCTCTACACCTCACGGTAGAAGGGGAACGACTAAGTAAGTAAGATGAGTACAATTTGTTTTTCAATTTTTTTATCTTTTTAAATTTTTCTGCATTCATTACTGCATATGTTGCATGCATGTTTAAAACCATTGAACAATTCAGTTAGGTGCATGTCATAGGGGTTTCATTTCTCTATCTTTAGATATATAACACTTCATGTTATCATTATAAATAAATTATTTAATGCAAAATCAGTTACGGTAGTCATGTCTGTAAATAAAGGTTAAAATATTTGTGCACTTTATCTAAATATTAAAAAAAAAATTCAAATTGTGATAAAAACTTTATTTGTGCTCAGAAACAACTCCAACTTTCCTACATTATGTGAAAATGGATGTACTTTAAAATGATATTAAGTTTAGGGGTAGAAGTTAACCAGAATTAATCATACATATTGATAAGTACAATTTGTTTCTCTTTTTTTTTTCAATTTTAAAATTTTTCTGCACTCATTACATAGGGACAGTTTATGGAAAATACTGAGGGCTTATGGAATTCCAAGCTACATAGTGTCAATCATAAAAAGCCTCTATGCAAACTTACGTAACCTTTGAGGTGAAGACAGGAGTACGACAGGGATGCCCCTTATCAACCACTCTATTTTTAACAGTCATAGACTGGGTGATGCGCCAGACAACAGAGGGCAGTCCAAGAGGAATAAGATGGACAACATTTTCTACACTGGAAGATCTGGAATATGCAGATGACATTGCACTACTAGCACATTCACATCAACACATCCAGGAAAAAACGGATAGACTTAATAAGTTTAGCCAGCAGGTGGGCTTGAACATCAATTTAAAGAAGTCTGAGGTCATGACGCTCAATGTGAGCAACCCTGAGCCCATATCAGTAAGGAATCAGCAATTGGTACAGACAGATACCTTCACATACCTAGGAAGCATAGTAACACCAGACGGTGGGGCAGGCAAAGACATCAACATCAGAATGAATAAGGCAAGAACAGCCTTCTTTAGCCTAAACAACATCTGGAAGTCCTCCCAATACAGCACAAGCACAAAATTAAGATTATATCAGAGCTGTGTGCTTTCTGTGCTTCTCTATGGTGCGGAATGCTGGAGAGTTACAGAGAAGGAAATGTCGAAATTGTCCTCTTTTCACACAACATGCCTAAGAAAAATTCACCGAATCTTTTGGCCGAACACCATCACTAACCAAGATCTGCTTACTCGTAGCAAGCAAGAGGACATGCACACCATCATAGCTGGCAGACGCTGGAGCTGGGTTGGTCATGTCCTCAGAAGAGACCCCGATGCCATCACAAGAACAGCTATGCTTTGGACCCCTGAAGGAAAACGAAAGAGAGGCCGACCAAAAACAACCTGGCGGAGGACTGTGGAGGCTGAGATGCAAAGAATGAACCAGAGTTGGGGCACTGTACGAAGGATGGCCACCAACCGAGCAAAGTGGAATCAATTTGTTGTTGCTCTACAAGACGCCACTAGGCGTGATGGCCACTGACTGCTTTGACGGTCGGCGGCTAAGGATCAAAGAAGAAGAAGAAGAATTACTGTATATGTTGCATGCATGTTTAACACTGCTTAACAATTAAGTTAAGTGCATGTCATAGATGTTTCATTTTTCTACATTTTAATATATAACACTTTATGTTATCATTATAAATAAGTTACTTAATGCAAAATCAGTAAAGGCAGTCATGTCTAAAAATGTACTCTCTGAAATCAGCTCATAAAAACGTGGTTGTTGAGCACGTATACTAAGAGTTAATTAATAGGAGTGTGTGACAGATGTTTCTTCATCATAATGACTGGGAGTGTGTGATATATTTCTTCATCTTAATGACTGGGAGTGTGTGACAGATGTTTCTTCATCTTAATGACTGGGAGTGTGTGATATATGTTTCTTCATCTTAATGAATAGGAGTGTGTGACATATGTTTCTTCATCTTAATGAATGGGAGTGTGTGGTATATGTTTCTTCATCTTAATGAATAGGAGTGTGTGACATATGTTTCTTCATCTTAATGACTGGGAGTTTGTGATATATTTCTTCATCTTAATGACTGGGAGTTTGTGATATATTTCTTCATCTTAATGACTGGGAGTTTGTGATATATTTCTTCATCTTATTGACTAGGAGTGTATGGCAGATGTTTCTTCATCTTAATGAATAGGAGTGTGTGACATATGTTTCTTCATCTTAATGACTGGGAGTTTGTGATATATTTCTTCATCTTAATGACTGGGAGTGTGTGACAGAAGTTTCTTCATCTTAATGACTGGGAATGTGTGACAGATGTTTCTTCATCGTAATGACTGGGAGTGTATGACAGATGTTTCTTCTTCTTATTGACTGGGGAGTCTGTGACAAATGTTTCTTCACTTAATGACTGGGAGTAGGTACTCCAAACTGAATTTTTAAATTACATATTTCTGTTAATAACATATGTAGATGGGTAGATCTTTTTATTCTAAAAATTTTGGTACCAAATTTAGAGCTCTAGGTGAATTTGTTCAAAAGGTATGCAATTTTGAATATTTGAAAAATTGGGCATGTTCCGTAACTTGTCAAAATGACAACTTTGAGTGGTCATAAATTTAAAATGTACAAACACAAAATGACATAACTTTGTAAACACACTCTCATGTAAACAAACAAACTCAATTTTTTTCATGAATGTCAAAGAATAAGAAGTTCATATTTTATTAGCTTAAAAATGGCTCGAGGCCCAATTTTGCAAAAATGACCAAGGGAGTTAAAAACTAACAAAAATTGTCATTTTTAAAAAATCATAAAAAATCAACAATTGCATCAATGTTGATAGAAATTACACCAAGTTATCAGAAAATTCAAGCTCTTTAAAAACAAACATCAATATACTAATAACACAAAATACCACTAAACATAATGATTGCTAAACTGAGCGATCTGCAGCAAAAAATGAAATTTCATTGAATTTTTAAAAAAAACCATTACAAATTTAACAACAAGGGTACAAAAATGAAAATAACATCAGTTTGTTACGATTTTTATGCTCTAACATAGAACATATACATATAATGTTCAGCCCTGCCATAATAATCTGTTTTATAATTATAGCAAACAGTCGATTTCATACATAAAAAATAAAATCTTTTCTAGTAGTAGTTTTGCCAGACCAAAGAAATCGATTTTCCAATGATTTGTAAACATCATCCACTGAAACATTAAAAAAATATACAACTATTAGAAGTTTCTGCAGTGTTATATTACATGTGATAGTTTTATATCACACTTCTAGGAGAGAAGTTTGCAATGGATGGTTGAGTCTGAGTTAGTTCGGAAATGCAGTTCAGCACTGGGATGATATGTTTCAATTCCAGCTATATCATTAAAAAAATTTTTTTATACTACCAAGAATGCTTCTTTTTTTTATCTATTCTTTCTTTCTCTCTGAGTTATCTTCCAAGTTATTTAGTTGATATCATTACTGGCCATCTCTGCCAGAGGTGTAAATTCCTGGATGATACTCTAATCCTTTTCTTATATACTTCAGGTTCGTTCAGTTCCTTCTTTGATGTTAATAGTGACTTCGTATAGTGGTAGTTTAAATGTACATGGCATACAATCAGCAACTCATAAAGATGGAATCAAATTCGTTCTGATCCTTCAAAACTTTTAATAACTTAATAAAACAACACATATAATGAGTTATTCAAATGATAGAGTTCGCATAGAGGCCTTTACTGGGTCTTTGTACTTCAGGTTAACTCATACATGAATTCTATGTCTTGTAACTTCCGTATTCCTCTTTAACTTATTCTTTTCTCCTGTAGACTTCCTTAGTCTTCCCAAAACCTGCTCCTATTTCCTCATATACCAATGCTCTTTATTAGCATTCCATACTTGATTTGTTACTTAAATATCTTCCTCGACGAACTGGTCAGACAGGTCTCTATAACTGCTCCTAGCAACAAAATTCATCTCATACATAAATAATTGTATGTACACCCTTCTGATACTTACAAGTGAGAGAGAATATTTGAAGTTCTTCTATAAAAGTCGACATTCACTTTTTCTTGAAAATTTTATGCAATTCTGGATACTTCAAACCTTGTTCAATATGGCTCCTCTATAATATCTCTAGTTTCCTTCAAATGTTTACAGCCTTTTGGTTACTTTACACATAGTTGTTATAACCATCCGTTTTTCTTAGTACATAGTCGTAAAGTTCTTGTAATGAACTGGCAAATCGTGCTTCTGCAAGATTCTCCTGTAAACAAAATTCTACTCTGTGCAAAATATAATCATAGTTCAATACTTACAAAAAACACAGCAAAAACGCTGATCTCCTTTCAGAAATACACCTTAACTGTGAACCACAGAATCAAATCAAACTATCTCCTGATAGAATAACACTGGCTAGTGATGGCTGGACATCTAAACATATTCACATAAAACCTATCTGTAAAACCACAGAAGGTTCATCTTGTCCGCACAGCGATCACACCTTCTTCCTGAAGCACAACTCAGTACTGCCTGTAATGACCTCTGGTCATTTCTCGTGGTGTGTTTTCTTGCCACTCTTCTGATTCGCTGACCCAAACCTTTTTACTTAAATTTATTGGTCAAGCCTTTTTTTTCTTGTTCTCGAACTTTCTATTTACAACTCACTATAATCACTCACTATTAGTTAACATGAACCGGTATTCTGAACCGTTGTCAGTTAGCAATATTATTATTTTCATTCAATATTTTCTCTTGTGAGCTGTCCTAACTGTTTATCTCACGTTAACAATAGCATGAATAATGCTTGGGCAAACCCCACGGTGATACATACGTCCAATGTTAGCGTGCAAAACCAGCGGCCCGGGGACTTTCTGTGAATAGCTGCTATGTGACTGTGAGTTTACATTTTCACAAAGTGATCCTTGTCAACTTTGGATCACGTTCATATTTGGAAATTATGTAGGAAAATGGTTTTGCTCTTTATTTTGATATAAGACACATGAAAATCGACAGTTTTTCGCGGAAAATATAGCATTTTTGTCATAAAATCGCAAATTTTACAATCTTATTCTATAAATATGTCCTAGGCACCAATACAAAGGGCATTCACTGCTGAACAATATGAGACTATATATAGCAGGCTGACTTCATTTGACACGCATCACTCGCGATTTGAAAAGGGTATCCTCTACTTCTCTTATGTCAGGACCGCGCGACACCCGTTTGCACATACTTTTTAAACACTTAAAAGACAAACTCATTCATAATATTTCAAACTATTTTTGCACCCATGTAAACAATAAGAAAACAAGCTTTCTGTTGATACCAGTTGTATTTAAATGCTATATGAAATAAAGTTGCAATCCTTGGTTGAAGTTATAAACAAAATGAGAATTTTGTGCCGTAAGCGGTAAATACGGGCAGTTTGGAGTACCTACTGGGAGTGTGTGACAGATGTTTCTTCATCTTAATGACTTGGAGTGTATAGCAGATGTTTCTTCATCTTAATGACTGGGAGTGTGTGATATGTTTCTTCATCTTAATGACTAGGAGTGTGTGATATATTTCTTCATCTTAATGACTGGGAGTGTGTGGCAGATGTTTCTTCATCTTAATGACTGGGAGTGTGTGGTATATATTTCATCATCTTTATGAATAGGAGTGTGTGACAGATGTTTCTTCATCTTAATGAATGGGAGTGTGTGGTATATGTTTCTTCATCTTAATGAATAGGAGTGTGTGACAGATGTTTCTTTATCTTAATGACTGGGAGTGTGTGATATATTTCTTCATCTTAATGACTGGGAGTGTGTGGCAGATGTTTCTTCATCTTAATGACTGGGAGTGTGTGATATATGTTTCTTCATCTTAATGAATAGGAGGGTGTGACAGATGTTTCTTCATCTTAATGACTGGGAGTGTGTGATATATGTTTCTTCATCTTAATGAATAGGAGTGTGTGACAGATGTTTCTTCATCTTAATGACTGGGAATGTGTGACAGATGTTTCTTCATCTTAATGACTGGGAATGTGTGGCAGATGTTTCTTTATTTTAATAACTGGGAGTGTGTGGCAGATGTTTCTTCATCTTAATGACTGGGAGTGTGTGGCAGATGTTTCTTCATCTTAATGACTGGGAGTGTGTGGCAGATGTTTCTTCATCTTAATGACTGGGAGTGTGTGGCAGATGTTTCTTCATCTGAATGACGGGGAGTGTATGGTAGATATTCTTCATCTTAACACTCTTCGGACTGGAAATAAAAAAAATCGTTCCGAACGTAAGATGACTTTTGAAGTAAAAAAAAGCACATTTATTTTTTAATTTTGACTTAAAATCAATGTTTTATATTAAGAATACATGTTAACAATTATATCTGTGCTAAAAAATATACGGCTTTCACTTATTTTGACTTTGAAATTACACGCAGAAAAACGTAAACACCGCAATTGTCCGTCCGCCATTTAGGATATTTTCCTAACAACTCGACTTAACTGATCGTAAACAAAATGCAGTCTGATAATGACTACAATGCATATAGTGATGTAGATTCCTGTTCTGATGATTATTCAGAGGACTTGGAAACATCTGATGAGTCGGATGGTGAAAATACAGCTCAGAACAACTCATATCACCAGCCGTACATGCAAAGGTAATGTTACTTCATTAATGAAATGATAACAGCTGATTTTGAAAAGCAGTAAAACAATCGTTTTAGTGGGCTATTATAGTCAGTATAGCTGCTTTCTATTTGTTTTTGAAAAAAAGAAACAAGTATTTCACCTTTCAAACAGTTAACAAAGAACTCATGGCACCAGGAAATAAATATAAAGTGGGTCGGACGTAACTTCTGAATCAGCTGATTTTTCTGACCTCATTTGCCCTGTGTCTCTGCTTTTAAAAATTATTATTTACATCATATGACTTTATGATTGACAGTATTCCTTTGTACGAAAAATGTATTATGTGTCAATTTTCCTGTGTACACTAAACTGTAACTTTAAATTCTATTGTTGATCTGTAAAAATTAATTTTAAATTGTTCATCTTGCAGATGTTTTGGTTATGATGGACTTGATGAAGGCCCACCTTCCAACTCTCCACCCTTTTTGCCTGAGAGGGTTCCAGGTCTGCAACTTTCAGAGGTAAGGACCAGAGAAAATACAAAGCAGTTTTTGAGACCCATTGACTTCTTCAAACTGTAATTTTCTGAAAGAATGGTTATAAGAAAAGGGTGTTTTCTTTGTGACAGTATATTAGAGACAAGCCAACAAAATGGGGTATGAAGTTATGGGTTCTTGCTGATGCTGTTAGTGGATATACTTTGATTTTTATTTAGGTAGGAACACTGCAAATGGACCATTTGGTTTAGCTTATACTGTAGTTAGTTATGAATTTTATGAAATCTTTGGTGAGTCAAGGATATAGGGTTTATTTTGATAATTTGTATACATCCAATCAGTTACTGAAGGACTTGTGGAAGTTAGGGGATTGGAGCTTGTGGCACATTTCTTAGAAACAGAAAGAGATTTCCAGCTGGCAGAAAAAACACCCAGATGTAGAAGACCAGCTAGATATGGTCAGCTAGATTTTACAGAACTAATCCGGGAATTGGGGAACATAAGTTTGTATGATGATGCACTACATGCTTCACAGCCACCACTTTTTTCTCGGCACACCATGGACACCCGAGTTTACAGAGACAAAAAGAAATTGTAAGCTTTGCTGTCAGACTGTAAAGATTGAAAGAAAAACAAAAGTTAAATGTAAAGTTTGTGATATTTTTTAATGTTTTCATGCAGGTAGGAATTGTCTGCCAAAATACCACAAGCCTTAGTAGGAAATATATAAAGATGTGTTGAGTCTTTATTATGTCACCCTCATAACTGATTTTACTTATGTGTTAGTGATCATACAGTGTTACTCTAGAAATGTGTCTACTGAAGTCATATTTCTTTAATTTAGCTAAGATGTTGCAGCTACCTATAATAACTAATGTATTCAGTGGAAGATTTTTTTTCGAATATTTTTTTTTTAAAGCCTAGTTATGTAACATTTAAAAAATTTGCATGATTTTATTTTATTTTTTTATTTTTATTTTTTTTTTTCGTACGCCCGCTAATACTCGAGGCGAAATCTCAGGTTATTGTTAATGTCTAACCTGACATTGATTTTACGTGAGTATCCCTTTTTCTTGTACAGAGACAGGTGTCCCTCGCCATTCAGGCAGATACTCTCCGATTTCGGAGGTACATGATTTTATTATTTATTGTTGAATTGTTTTGGAAATGTAACATATACTGCAGAAATGGTCAAACTACAATAAAATATGACTGTTAATTGTTCTGATAATACTTTTTTTTTTTGTCTTCTTTGTGAAATATCATGTTTATAAATTTTTTGTATTTTTCCTTTTGACTTTCCGTCAGTTTTTTAAAACTCACATCAATATAAATTTTTAAAATATTAATTTTACATTTAAATATGGTAGTCTGTTCAATTACAAACAATTTGATGTATAACGCTCTTGGGTAGACTTCAAATTAAAATTTATCAAGGAACATTTGAAGTCAGAGAATAAGAAAATGATACAAAATATCAGATCTGAAGAGAGTTAATGACTGGGAGTGTGTGGCACATGTTTTTTCATCTTAATGACTTGGAGTGTGTGGCAGATGTTTCTTCATCTTAATGACTGGGAGTGTGTGGCAGATGTTTCTTCATCTTAATGACTGGGAGTATGTGGCAGATGTTTCTTCATCTTAACGACTGGGAGTGTATGGCAGATGTTTCTTCATCTTAATGACTGGGAGTGTGTGGCAGATGTTTCTTCATCTTAATGACTGGGAGTGTGTGGCAGATGTTTCTTCATCTTAATGACTGGGAGTGTGTGGCAGATGTTTCTTCATCTTAATGACTGGGAGTGTGTGGCAGATATTTCTTCATCTTAATGACTGGGAGTGTGTGGCAGATGTTTCTTCATCTTAATGACTTGGAGTGTGTGGCAGATAATTCTTCATCTTAATGACTGGGAGTGTGTGACAGATGTTTCTTCATCTTAATGACTGGGAGTGTGTGGCAGATGTTTCTTCATCTTAATGACTGGGAGTGTGAGGCAGATGTTTCTTCATCTTAATGATTGGCAGTGTGTGGCAGAATGAGATGTTGTCTCCTTCACTAGACGTGTTAATTTTTAATTCTGAATAAGTATTCAAAAGAGATCATGTTTGTGTCGAAAGTTTTTAGATATGTCAACCAAGCGTCCCAAGCGCCATTTAGGAATAGGGAACATAGGACATCTCTTGGAACGAAAACTCAGAGGCAGTATTGTGAGAGAAGTCAAGCCACAGATAGACAATCTAGATGATCATCGGTAGGTAGAAATGTTAAGTAGTTGAATCACTTTGGTAATAATGGGTTTCCATGGCTTTGTAGTACTCTCTGTGTGACATTCACTTTTGGCTGTAGTCCTCATGTTTACTTTTAGACTGTTAACAAAGTGCATTACTGACAATCTTCTTTTTCTTTGTTCATCCTTAAATAACCACATCTGTTTCTCTCATGAAGTTGGAAATATGTCTGAGACTTCTCTTGTCACCATACAGCTTCTTCCTCAGATGGGTTGATGAACGCCATGCAGCCAATCTGCTCCAGTCATGGAGCTGACAGGGGGGGGGGGGGGGGTGGGGGGGGGGGGGGGGGGGGGCGGGGGGGCGCGGGGGGGGGGGGGGGGGGGGGGGGGGGGGGGGGGGGGGGGGCGGGGAGGGGGCGGGGGCATGTTCTACTGTTTGCTTGTCTTACACACTTGGAAACGTGGCTGATTTTTAATGTTGTTGAACAGATGGTATTTCAGTCTGCTGTGGCCAGTTATCAGTCTGAAATGTATCCCCTGGTCTCCTCTAGATAGCATGCTTCATGTGTATCAGACTCTGGGGGTTCTCTATGCTATTTTTCTTTGAAGTTTTTTAAATTTACGCTTATTATCTCTTCATATGTTGCCCTACCTTCAGTTTGATGTATTCTTCCTCCATTTTTTGGCAAGGTTATCTGTCTTCTCATTTTCACATATCTTGCAATGTTCAGGAATCCACTGTACTTTCACTGTGTTGAATTTATAGCTGTTGTGCATTAGTTCTGCTGACTGGCTAATTTTTTTTTTTAATGCTTCCTTTTTTGGGCAGTTGCAACTGATAAGGAGTCTGTGTTTTGTCTCCAGCATAATCCTTATTGTCAATGATGGTTATTGCAGCTGTTTATAATGCTTTGGCCTCACCTTTGAAGTTCGGGACTTTTCTCAAATGATGATCTCAGTTGTTTGTCATTTTTTTTAATTTTTAGGTAATGCATGACCCATATCAGTAAGGAATCAGCAACTGGTACATACAGACACCTTCACATACCTAGGATGCATAGTAACACCAGACGGCAGGGCAGGCAAAGACATCAACATCAGAATGAACAAAGCAAGAACAGCCTTTTTTAGCCTAAACAACATCTGGAAGTCCTCTCAGTATAGCACAAGCACAAAATTAAAATTATATCAGAGCTGTGTGCTCTCTGTGCTTCTCTATGGTGCGGAATGCTGGAGAGTTACAGAGAAAAAAATGTCGAAATTGTCCTCTTTTCACACAACATGCCTAAGAAAAATTCACAGCATCTTTTGGCCGAATACCATCACCAACCAAGATCTGCTTACTCGGAGCAAGCAGGAGGACGTGCACACCATCATAGCTGGCAGACGCTGGAGCTGGGTTGGCCATGTCCTCAGAAGAGACCCTGATGCCATCACAAGAAGAGCTATGCTTTGGACCCCTGAAGGAAAACGAAAGAGAGGCCGACCAAAAACAACCTGGCGGAGGACTGTGGAGGCTGAGATGCAAAGAATGAACCAGAGTTGGGGCACTGTACGAAAGATGGCCACCGATCGAGCAAAGTGGAATCAATTTGTTGTTGCCCTACAAGACGCCACTAGGCGTGATGGCCACTGACTGCTTTGACGGTCGATGGTTAAGGATCTAAGAAGAAGAAGATGACCTACATTGTGCTACTGTTTTCTTATAATTTATTAGATGTTTCCATTCAATTTGAATATTTTTTCCCTTTCTTCATTTAGAAGGAATATGAATATTTTGTAGCTTTTTCTTCCTCTACAATAGTTAAGATTAGGTCATATGCCATCTGCTGGGCACTGGGTTGACTGTAACAGATTTTCAACATTTTGCATCTCTTTCCTTGATGGTAAGCTCTGATCAACACAGCTCTTGTTGTTTCCTTCCCACTGTAACGTACTGTTTATGCGTGATGTGAAAGCTGGCAGAGTGAACGTGTTGTTTATCACCTGGACTGTGTAATGTTGCGGTGTTGATGTAGGTCACCATAAATGTAACCGCCAGAAATGTAACGGCCACCAGCGTGAGGCACTGCCAGGGGTACTATGATCACTCACACAAACCAGCGTACATGTTGTAGATGTGTGGTACTGGTATTATGATGTGCTGAGTGTGGGTGTAGACGAGAACGTGAATGCTTGAAGCTCTTAGTAAAGTCAATAATGCACCCATACACTCACATGCAGTAGTCAATGATGGATTGAAGACTGCTGGCACGTTTCAAACATTTATTTACAAAACTGACAGTAGCATCAACAGGACAGTCAAATCAACAAGATCAAGGACTTCACATAAATAATGAATGACTGTTAAATGTCTGGTAATCAAAGGCTTGCATCATACATCAACTAGGACATACCCAAACATCATCTGTCCTAATGTTCCAGTTTATAATGTAGCTTCCGTACCATTGACTCAGCGCGTCAGGTACTTAATTAGCTCTGTCGTCCAACAAACGAGCTCCTAAATTGTGTAGCAATAACACTTAAGGCTGCTATTCAACTGGCATAGGCCGCCAGATATATTTCCTCTTGCTGAAAAATATTGGCCGTAATACAGGGCCTCAATATATAGACAGCTGTGTATCCTTTGTTAGCAGGCACGATCAAGCCATGCTAAACATATATACCGCCAACCTGCGGCGTCCACAATAATTTATCATCATCATTAGGCTTCTGTTCAATTGAAAACACATAGTCTCATTTGGCTAGAACAAGAAGCAAAGATGGAATTCTGTCTCTCAAGATCTGTGAGCTTCACTCGCAGATAGGTAACTTCAAATGTTCTGCAACCAAAGGCATATTAATAAGAATGTCATTTACCTTTTACAGAATCTTCCGGATACACACTTAATAAATGTCGTCACTCTTGACGAACAAAGAATCACTGAGGAAAACATTGACATTTCAGTCATATCGAAAACTTTCCAATCCCCATGATGATATAGAGAAAATCACAACGGACATCATGTCCGACAGCCCAAAACACCTTCTACCTGACGGAAGTTCCCTCAGTTCGCGCCCAGAACTTGCGCATGCCTAGACAGCATAAAACTGAGCATCGTTAAGACAGATCAACGACAATAATTGAAAGAAAGAGAAAATAACCCTTAAACAACCTGTCATAGAAGTTTCTTTCTTAATCGGAACCTCTTCTACCCCATAAACAGAGTGTAGAGGTGACCCAAAGAGCACAAGGCTCTCGGGCAAAACATGCAATCAGAATGTTTGACAAACAGGTGATTAGCCCATTGTGTGTCATAGAAGTTAATACCCAATTATCCTCAACTTTGACCAACAAAAGTATTAAATAGATTTACCTATTATGACTCCGTCAAAAACGACAGCAACACCTACACATAGTGCTGTTGTCATCATGTTTGTTCTTTTGGCTTTCAATCTTTCTTTCTGATGTAGTTTTTCATAATATTGAGCATCTTTGCTCTTAAGTAGAGGCACTTTTCATTTGTCACCCGTTGCCTCCACCCTTGTTAAACTTACAGTAGCACATACATCACCATCACCCTTCAGTTCCCCAATCAGCGTAGGGCTTCAGCAAACTTATGTCTTCCTAATCCCTTTATGTCTGTCTCCAGTTCTCTTCTTGTGTTGTTTGGACTGCATCAACCTTTCTTACCCAGGGGATTCCAGATCAAGTACTGCCATGTAATGCTATCAGCAGTTTTCTTCTTTGTGTGTCCTATCGACCTTCATCATCCTCTTCTCATCTCTTGTTTCACTGGCACTTATCTAGTTCTTGTCATCAGTTCCACATTAGTGATCTTGTCGCACCACTTCGATCCTTCTATTCTACGCTAGCATCCATTTACGAAAATCTCAGGCTTTTTGGTTGTTTTTGTTGCTCTCCATGTTTCATATTTGTGTTCAAGAATCTCATTTTTCTGTTGGACTTGATTTATTTTGATTTCCATATATTTTCCAGTGCAGTGAAAGGTCCTCTTGCTTTTTGTTGTCTGACTATGGTATTACTGTCTGTTTGTCCAACTTTACACATGCCTGTCAACTTGTACATTTTTGCCGTTCAGTGTACATTTAAAAAATACTTTTAGCAGTGTACGGCCGTACAGACTCGAACGGATTTTAAAAAATAAATAAAAAATAGAAAACTTTTTTCCAACCCATGTTTTTTAAATCAGAAAATATTATCTAGCCCAGGTTTTTTTTTCAACCATTTTGTTTTGTTTCAATTCCGGGATTCACAGAGTCTGTTTTTAAAATGAGGTCTCTCCCAACAACCAATCAAATCCTTTAATACCCAACAATTCGGCAAAAACTTAGAATGCAGCCTCAGACACTTTCGGTTTTCAGCGTGACGTGACGTATTTTTAAAGTTATCTGCTATCAACCACGCTTGCCATCACACCCAGACGCCATTTTTTAAGAAAAAAAGCTAACTACTTATAACTTGGTTAAATAATGCTGTTGTTTTGCTTTGTTGCAATTTAATCGCTGTCTTAATCTTTCCAGTTATATCTTGCCCATGAATATATTTCCGTTAAATTAATGTCATAATGTACTGTGTACATAACTAGAAGAAAAAAAATTTGTTTGCTTAAACTTTTCTGTTTAAAGAGTAAATCCATACAATACTTTATTCCAGTGGTCGAGATCCACTGCTTTTTAAAAAAATAAAGTGGCTATCTATTATCACTGGTCTACCAACTTTTAAATAATAATTTTGTAAATTTTTGGTAGTACGTTTTTTCTTCCTATATTTGATATTCTGTTCATAATTTGGTTAATCTTTTTTTTTTTTTTTTTGCTGTTAGTTGTTTGCTTTGCTTTGCTGCATTTTATTTTATCGTTCTCTTAATCTTTCCAGTTTAATTTTGACCATTTAAATATTTACAATAAATATGTCATAATATTCTATGTAGGTTCTACATAACTAGGAAAAACAGTTTGTTTGCTGCTCTATTTTTCAATAAAGTGGCGATCTATTATCACTGGTCTAGCAACTTTTTAATAATAATTTTGTAAATTTTTGGTAGCACGTTTTTTTTTTCTTCCTACATTCGAAATTCTGTTTATAATTATTGTTAGCTGTTTGCTTTGCTTCGTTGTATTTTTTAATCGTTCTCTTCATCTACAAAGATTATTAGTTGAAATATTTCTGAGATGAAATTGCAAAATATTTACACGAGGCACATTGGATAATTTAGTCAGCAAAGTCGATTACGCGGGAGCATGTGTGCGATTATCGTATGTTATTACTGCATTTGTTTGGTTTGTATAAATGAATTAATTCATTTTTATTATTATATTATCACGGTCTGGGTGGTTTTTTTTTAAAACGTATGCTTGCTATTAGTCGAGGTGAAAATCTCCAGTTAGTATATCTAACCTGAGACTGATTTTTACGTGAGTATCCCTTTTTTCCCTGTACAATGACAGGTGTCCACTCGCCGGTCTGGGTGTTTGTGCACGTTCTTACGCGTGAAAAAGGTGTATATACGATTATTTTTTCTTTTCTTTTCTGAGCGAAACGGTGAGAAATGTGTACTTTACCCTTTTTGGTGGCAATAAAGCACAGTGGGATAATTATTCGAGGCTATTGATATATGTCGTAAGTATCAGAATTATAGTTAGGTTACAGAGTTAGGTCTATGATTCCTAAACCTAACCCTTTACATTCCCATCCATTTTCCTTTTTACTGCGTCTGTAAATTTGGTTTAAATGAAGGACAGTGGGCCATCTGTTTGGTACAGCCTAAAAAAAGATTTCAGAAACGAAAGTTCAGAGGTCGTAGTAGTAGTCACAGTATTTTATGCACGGGATGAAATCTTTAATTTAAAACTAGCATAATAATGACCGTTTGAGCACATCAATTTACAACTACTAGGATATTTTTGCTCTTAAACATGGTAGTGTTTTGTCTTCATTTTTATTATATATATATATATATATATATATATATATATATATATATATATATATATATATATATATATATATATATATATATATATATATATATATGAGGGACGGTCAAAAAGTAATGCCTCGTAATTTTTAATTTCATTCAATAGGCAAGAAAACAGATAAAATTCACATTGAAATGTAGCCCCAAGTCTGAACTTCAAAAATTTATTTTTCAATGTAGTCTCCGTTATTTGTTACAGTTTTTGTCCATCTTCTCACAGGGGCATGTATTCCCGCTTGGTAAAAATTTGTGTCCTTTTTCCTAAACCACTGGCGTGTCCTCAAAGTGATGTCCGCGAAGATCTTCTTTCAGTGGTCCAAACAGATGGAAGTCAGAAGGTGCAAGATTGGGACTGTAAGGGGGATGTGGTAATAATGTCCAGCCAAATTCTGCAATCGCATCAATGGTGCATTTAGCGGTGTGTGGCATGGCATTATCGTGCAACAGTAGTGCAGATCTCTGATCTTTTAATGGGTAAAGTCGCCGAAGACGACCTCTAAGCTTCTTCAAAGTTTCAATGTAACGGTCTGCATTCACCGTGTTTCCCTGTTCCAAGAAGTCGAGAAGAATCACACCCTTCTCATCGCAAAACACAGAGGCCATAACTTTCCCTACAGATGGTGAACTTTTGAACTTCTTTCTTGTCGGCGATGTTGTGTGATGTCATTCCATTGACTGCCTCTTGGATTCTGGTTTTAAAAAAATGAACCCAAGTCTCATCACCTGTCACAATATTCGATAAAAACTCTTCTCCTTCAGTTTCGTAACGGTGCAGGAGGTTGATGGCTATGGTTTTCCTTGTTTCTTTATGTCTGTCTGTCAACATTGTGGGTACCCACCGTGCACAAACTTTTGAATAACCCAGGTCTTTAATGATGTTCTGGACACTGCCTTTACTAATGGACAACATGGAAGAAAGTTCATCCAGTGTTACCCGACGGTCACCACGATTGATGCTATCAACTCGATGAATGTTGTGTGGAGTCACTGCGGTAGATGGACGGCCAGTCCGCTTTGCGTCAGCCATTGAGGATTGACCTACTTCAGCTTCGTCACAACAATGTACCCAACGTCGGACAGTGCTAACATCCACTGTTGAATCTCCATAAACATTCTTCAAACATTCGTGGATGCGAATTGGGGTCTCGCCTTCAGCATTGAGGAATTCTATGACATAACGTTGTTTTAACCGAACGTCTTTGGCAGCCATTTTTAAACTGTTACAGTGGTGCCACCTGTTACTGAAACAGGTTGGTAATGCTATACAGTGCAGAAGAATGTTTGAGGAATCCTGCTAAATTTACAAATTGCACACCGATGCAGTATTTACATACATAAAAAATAGGAGGCATTACTTTTTGACCTTCCCGTATATGTATATAATATCACCACCATTATAAGCTGACTTCTGTTATAAAGTTATTGATTTTCTGGTACATTTTACAAAGTTAACACAAACATCACCATGTTATGAAGGCTGTGATAATTTTATGGGATATAACTTACATTTTAATTGATTATCACTTGCAGTATTTCTAATACATATAAAGAACAGCACGAGACTTTATTAGTTTGTTTTATATCACACTATTTCAAATGGTAAACTAATTAGTATATGTCGTTTGTCTGTTTAAAACCATATCACATTTAATATGTTAATATATTTTTTGGTACGGTTTTTGGGGTGTTTGTAAGGTTTTTTCTAGTCCGATGTACAGTTTTCAGTCTCAGGAGGTTGACAGGAATGTTTATATATATATTTTTGCTAAGATATATGTATGATTATGTCTGTGGGTTACAGGATCTTTAAAAAAGGAACAAAGAATAGTATCACTGTAACCTACCAAACATGTCATAAGAAGTGACTAAGGAGGGTTGGGCATGGGACTGGCTACACCTTCCTTTAGAAATTTTAAACTACAAAAAACTTGAATTTTGTGATGTTTGACACATATATATATATATATATATATTTTATATATATATATATATATATACTTTGTGATGTTTGACACATTCTGTGCAGGCAAGGGAGAAAACCAAAAATAAAAAAAAATGCACGTGCGTTATCCTGCTGGAGAAGCTGCAAGTCTGGATAAATTGTGAACGCAGGAGCAACCAGTGCATCCAGAACCTCATCTCGATATGTCACAGCATTAACATTTCCACGGAAGACGTGAAGAGGCAAGCGATGGTGAAAACTGAATCCTCCCCAAATGTGAATACTGCCACCTCGAAATCGGTTGACACAGCAATCTGCAAAGCGCTCTTCACACCGTCGCTAAATCCGCATACGTCCATCTGCAAAGGATATGTTGAATCTGTTCTCGTCTGTGAATAGGACAGCATTCAACTGCAGTCTAGTCCATCTGATATGTTGCTCTGCCCATCGCAGGCGCTGCTAACGATGTCTGTGAGTCAAGTTTGGCCCAACATAAGGTCGTCTTGCAGTAAGGCCTGTATCTCTGAGTCATCGTATGACTGTCATTCGAGAGACTTGCCCATGTCTACCCACTATTGCTCTTGCTGTTTGACTTGCCGGAAGAGTCAATTCCTTAGGTGACTCAGCACAATATGACGATCTTGCGCAGGGGTAGTAACTCGTGGTTGGCCACTCCGAAGTCTATCCCGGGCACTGCCAGTGGATCCGTAACGTTCATTGAGACGTACAATAGTGGTGTGGTGGCAATTCATCCTTCTGGCAATGGCCCGCGAGCTCATTCCGGTCTCCAACATACCAATGGCTCGTTGGCGGTCGTTTTCAGATAGTCGTGGCATTTCAAGCACATGTACTGGGTGTTTTGTCTCAACGGCCTTTTTATACCGAGTATACTGCCACAACGCGTACACATTTTCAGGGTCATAGCTGTTGAGAATCGTGTTGCACGTGTAACTTTCATCGTTTTCATGTAGTTTGTACACACACCCATGGGTTGAATCTTTCACTTTCCATTCCAGCAGCCATTCGCTCTCTACCGCATGGCAAACACGGGGAAAATCCATTACCACACTTTTTTTTGCCAGCTTCTCGGCATCAGTATATATAATAGTGGTGCGTTTTTAATGTGCTTCAGTATATATACACACACACACACACACACACACACACACACACACACACAAGGGGATTGACATAAGTCTTGGGCCTGACCATGAAGGACATGTCACAGAGAGCTGAAATTTTGTATAGTGTTTATTCCTTTTCAATATAGCCACCGTCTGAATTGACACACTTCTGCCATCTCTGCTTGACCTTGAAAAGACCTTGGGAGTAGAACACCCTATTTTTAAACTAAACCAGTCAATACATGCCAGTATAACCTCTTCATCGCTGTCAAAATGATTTCCTTTTAGCTGTTTTTTAAGATTTGGGAATAGAAAAAAAGTCTGATGGAGCCAAATCTGGAGAATATGGTGGGTGTGGAAGAATTTCAATATTCAAATCGTTGGCTGCTAGCTGCACAAGCCGTGCTTTGTGAGAGGGCGCGTTGTCTTGAAGCAAAGGAAGATTTTGAGTGCGCGTTATCCCTCGTTTCCTGGTCACAACCTTTCTTAGTTTGGTGAGAAGATCTGCATAGTACTGTCCATTAACTGTGTTGCCACGAGGCAGATAATCTTTCAAAAGGACACCTTTGCCGTCCCAAAACACAGTCAGCATCACTTTTCCTGCAGATTTCTGCGCTCTCGGCTTGACAGGTGTTGGGGAGCCCGGGGTTTTCCATTGCATGCTAGCAATTTTGGATTCGGGGTCATAATGGTGTACCCAAGTGTCAGAATGACTGTTTGATGGATGTGGCGTGTGTAGATGATGATCAATACTAGGGATATGGATGAACACAAACGCCACTGGTTACAGCTTCATGACATTTATTTAACAATTCACATACGGGTCCTGGATATCAAATATATCAGCAAGCATACGAACATCACACCCAGGCTGACAATGCCTGTAAGAAATGACTGTCACGACAATAACTAGGGACTGGCCTCTCTGACGTGCACAAAAGCACACTGAATACTTATACGTGCGGTATACCCTCCTCGCACAAATAAATCACCATCCAGGTGTATATATCACTTATCAGTGATTGGCGGCATAACCCTCGCCATAGATTCTTCCAGAATCTCCTCCCAGGCGGGACAAAACACTTCGCCTGTATTTATTCCAAAAACCAGCTACCAGGCGGGAAACGTGTCGCCTTTCTTCACGGTAGCTTCAGGGGCGGACACTGCAACGCCCTATACTGTTCTCCACGAACAGGAATACTCCAAGGCGGGAAAAGCGTCGCCTATGACATAACCATTATGTCTACATCATACTTATTAACAAAGTTCCTCCTGGAACACTCTTAGGCGGAAAAACCGTCGCCTGTATGATAATACACTTATCACATCATTAATATAATAATCCCATATAGAATGATACAATCACAAATACGAGCTTACAGCTCGGCTTCCAAACACAGACTCGCGCGCCTAGCTCGGCTGTCAAACACAGAATCATCCAGTCACACTAGACTTGTAATCACTACATGCTTTCTCCCAACGCATGCACAAGTCACACCATGTTGACATAAAGTCAGACATGAACTCACTAGCTGAGTTACACTTCACCAAGTGTTAACAACAGTTCAGTGACCCTTAACGCCAAACACTATCATCATCCATGTTCATGAAACTGTTCTGTGACACCAAGTCTCATCTACTGTCACCATGGTCTCCAAAAAATTTTTTGACTGACACTTTTTGAGCAACTGTTGACAGCAATTTACCCTCGTTTGCTTCTGTTCACGTGTCAACAGTCGCGGAACCCAGCGTGCACACACTTTTCTCATGTTCAGTCTGTTGTGTAAAATTCTATAAACAGTTCTTTCATTTAGTTTTACTCTACTAGCTATCTCCACAATTGTCATTTTTCTATCCTGGTCAATGATTTTCTTCACTCTTGTTGCATTTTCATCGTTGCACTCTGAGGCTGGTCTACCAGATCTTGGCAGATCAACAACATTTGAGCGGCCGCACTTAAACTGTTGACACCAGTTTTTTACCGAAGTATATGAAGGACAAGAATCACGAAACACTGGTTTCATCTCTCTGTGTATTTCTGTAGGTGTTTTTCCCTGAAACATCAGAAATTTTATCACATCTCTGGCCTCCTTCTTTTCCATTGTTTTGTCAAATCTTTGGAGCAGCAGATCCGGTCAACAGGGTACATTGCGCCGTGCACCGTAGCGGGAAAACCCATTGAAGAAACAAACGCGTACTTTACACATTCAGTGCAAATATGATGAACTTTAAATGTGCCACGTTTCATCTTCCTCCTATGACTCCTTCATGGTTAGGCCCAAGACTTATGTCAATCCCCTTGTATGTATATGTATATATATATATATATATATATATATATATATATATATATATATATATATATATATATATATATATATATATATATATATATATATATATATATATATATATATATATATATATATATAATATTTCTGTGTTATGTTTCTTTTTTCTTCAGGCCATATTTTACTTACTGGGTAACATTTGTCCAGATAGTGATACTTTTTGTATGTCTAATTGTGTATGGCTTTGCTCCTGTTGGGATATCAACAACTGCTGTACCTGGCAATGTAATTCTGTGTGTCTAAACTTGTATAATTCTGTTGATTATCTTGAATTGTTGCCTATCTTGAATTGTTGCTACAATGATTTCTTTTAATTGGCATTGAGAACATTTGTTTGCTGCATTAAATATTTCTAAACATTTGTTTTCAAAGTATAGTGCTCAATTTTTGAATGGACTTCACAAGTGGTCGGAGTATAAAAATATACTTGTGACTGCTATCAAAACCATGCTGTTGAAGTAGAAAATTGCTCAAAATTAGTGTAGATATAGGTGCTAGTTGTTGGTTTTCCTTTAATTAATTTCTTAATTTTGTGTGTTATGTTGTGATCATTTGGTTAACATGTCAGTTGACAAAGATTGAAAGGTTTAATAAGAAAAATCACTTTTTGGGTGTTTGTTATGGTAGTAACAGGAAAGAGCAGTTTGTGAATGGTTTATGGCAGCGGTTTTCAACCTGTGCGCCCCCACGCCCTGGGGCGCCATGACTGACAGTCAAGGGCGCCGTGGGTGGGCGTGGATTATTTTCGTATTTAGTTGTAAAGAAAACACAGAGCTGTGGGAAATTTCATTTTTGGTGTTTGTCAACCTGCGTGACCCCGGTGAAATTTCACTTTTGATGTTGGCCAGCCTTTGAAGTCTCGCTCCCCCGACCCGCCTATCAACTTTCCGCAACTTTCCGCGCATTCTCCTCGCGCGACCATTGTAGGAAGATAAAAATCAATGAAGGATGAGAAATGGACAACTTCCCAGGTTTGCAGCAGTTCATTACAGACAATGAAATAGATTTTAGTGCAGATATTGTTTCTATAATTCAAGGACACTTATCTCAACTCAGTGTTCATTTTGAAAAATACTTTCCTGAAAACTGTGACAGGTTTCAGTGGGTTCAAAATCCCTTCAGTAGTGATGCTCCTTCGGACTTCAGTACTGCAGGAGAGGAAGAACTGATAATACTTTCATCAGACTCTTCACTACAAGCGAAGTTTCCATCCATCTTCTTCTTCTTTGATCCATAACTGCCAACCATCAAAGCAGTCAGCGGCCATCACGCCTGGTGGCGTCCTGTAGGGCAGCAACAAATTGATTCCACCTTGCTCGGTTGGCGGCCATCCTTCGTACAGTGCCCCAACTCTGGCTCATTCTTTGCATCTCGGCTTCCACAGTTCTTCGCCAAGTTGTTTTCGGTCAGCCTCTCTTTCGCTTTCCCTCGGGGGTCCATAGCATAGCTGTTCTTGTGATGGTATCAGGGTCCCTTCTGAGGACGTAGCCAACACAACTCCAGCATCTGCCAGCTATGATGGTGTGCATGTCCTCCTGGCTACTCCGAATAAGTAGTTCTTGGTTGCTGATGGTGTTTGGGCAAAAGATTCGGAGAATTTTCCTTAGGCAGATTGTGTGGAAGGAGGACAGTTTTGCCATTTCCTTCTCTGTTACTCTCCAACATTCCGCACCGTGGAGAAGCCCAGAAAGTACACAGCTCTCATACAGTCTTAATTTGGTGTTTGTGCTGTACTGGGAAGACTTCCAAATGTTGTTGAGAATAGCAAAGGCTGTTCTCGCTTTATTCATTCTGTTGTTAATGTCCTTGCTTGTTCCGCCGTCAGGTGTTACTATGCATCCTAGGTAAGTAAATGTGTCTGTCTGTTCTAACTTCTGGTTCCTTACTGTTATTGGCTCAGGATTGCCCACATTTAGTGTCATGACCTCTGTCTTCTTCAGATTGATGTTCAGGCCAACCTGCTGGCCATACTTATTCAGTCTATTGGTTCCAAATGTTGTTGAGAATAGCAAAGGCTGTTCTCGCTTTATTCATTCTGTTGTTAATGTCCTTGCTTGTTCCGCCGTCAGGTGTTACTATGCATCCTAGGTAAGTAAATGTGTCTGTCTGTTCTAACTTCTGGTTCCTTACTGTTATTGGCTCAGGATTGCCCACATTTAGTGTCATGACCTCTGTCTTCTTCAGATTGATGTTCAGGCCAACCTGCTGGCCATACTTATTCAGTCTATTGGTTTTGTCTTGAATGTGTTGATGTGAATGCGCGAGTAGTGCAATGTCATCTGCATATTCCAGGTCTTCCAGTGTAGAAAATGTTGTCCATCTAATTCCTCTTGGACTGCCCTCTATTATCTGGCGCATCACCCAATCTATGGCTGTCAAAAATAATGTTGTTGATAAGGGGCATCTCTGTCGTGCTCCTGTTTTCAATTCGAAAGTTACATTACTCAATCCAACACTGCATGTAAAGTTAGAATAGAGGCTTTTTATGATGGAAACAATGCGGCTGGGAATTCCATAAGCCCTCAGTATTTTCCATAGGCTGTCCCTGTGTATGCTGTCGAAAGCCTTTTCAAAATCAACAAAGTTAATGTACAGCTGTCTCTGCCATTCTGAGCACTGCTCTATAATGTTCCTGAGGGTGAATATATGATCTGCACATCTTCTGTTCTTTCTAAAGCCCGCTTGTTCTTTCCTCAGTTTATGGTCAACTGCTTTTGAAATTCTCTGGATAATTATCCTGCCTAGTATTTTGCTGGGAACTGAGAGGAGAGTAATTCCTCTCCAGTTCTTGGGCAATTTGACAATTATTCCTTTACTCCACTCTGTTGGTGTTGTCTCAGTTTCCCAGACTTGTGCAAACAGTGTTTCTAATAGTTCTGCTGCTAGTTCAGGGTCTGCCTTGAATAACTCAGCATTTAGATTGTCATGACCAGGCGCTTTTCCATTTTTCAACCCTTTGATAGCTGTGATGATTTCTTCTTTACGTGGAATGTCTGTATTTACGTCTAAGTCACTTTCAGCCTCAGGAACATTCAGCTGAGTCTCTGGTGGTTCCTTATTCAGTGTTTCTCTGAAGTGCTCTGCCCATCTTGTTTCCTGCCCCTGTGCTGTGGTGATGAGATTTCCTTGCTTGTCTCTTACTAACGTTATGTTGTTTGCACCTCGTTTTCCACTGATAGTTTTAGTTATTTTATAAACTGTGCTTTGTTCATTTCTCAGTGCTGCCTCTTCTGCCTGTCTTGCAAGGTCATCCAGAAATGTCCTTTTGTTAGCACGGGTTTGACTTTTTACTTCCGTGTCCAGCTGACTGTACTGTTCACTATATATTGCCTTTAACCTGGGAGACTTAGCTTCTGTTTTCTTTCTTTTCATTTCCTTTCTCTTCGCTATGGTGTTTAGCGTTTCTGGTGTTATCCAGTCTTGGCTCTTTCTTTCCTGGAATCCCAAGCATGACTTGCTGCTTTCCTTGTATATTGTTGAGATGGTGTTGAATTTCTGGTCGACATCATCGGTCTCTGTTCTTTCCTGGCTTTTGGTAATCTGATATCGTCTCTTTACGTCGACCACGAAAGCTTTTCTGGTAAGGGGGTCCTTAAGTTTCCTGATGTTTTATCTTTTCTGTTTGACTGCAACTGGTCGAGCAGCTCTGAGTTTCACCTTCAGTCTTGCTACTACTAGGTGATGATCACTTCCCACATCTGCGCCTCTTCTTACTTTCACGTCTTGTAGTGCATGTCTCCATCTGCCATTGATCATTATGTGATCTATCTGGTTTCTGTCTTGTCCGTTTGGTGATTCCCATGTTAACTTGTGCACTTCTTTGTGTGGAAAAAGTGTTCCTTCAATGATCAGGTTGTTAATACTGCAGAAGCTTATTAATTTGTCCCCATTCTCATTTACTGTTCCACTGCCGCATTTCCCCATTACTCTTTCATTATAATTATTGTATGTTCCAACTTTCGCATTTAGGTCTCCCATTACTATAATAAGATCGTAGCTGGGTGCAGTTTCCATTTCCTTTTGTACCTGTTGATAGAACTCGTCCTTGATCTCTTCATTGCTGTCATTTGTTGGTGCATAGCATTGTATAATTGTGGTGTTGGTGAATCTCCCTCTCAGTCTTGCTCTTATCAGTCTGTTGTTGATGGGTTTCCATTCCAGTAAAGACCTTTCCATTCCTTTCTTCAGGATAATGGCTACACCTTTGTTGTGCTGACCATCCTCTCTACCAGAATAAAGTACTGTTTCCCCTGTAGCTGTTTTTATTCTCCCCATCCCTGTCCATCTGCTCTCGCTTATTCCCAGGATATGTACTTTGTAGTTCCTCATCTCTGCTGTGATTTGTCTCAGCTTTCCTGCCTCATTCATAGTTCTGACGTTCCAAAAACCAATTCTGGTTTCGTGTTTTGTGGTCAGGGCATCCGTTTTCATGCCTATGGCTTCCTTTCGGCTTTCACCACTGTCAGTCATACGAGCCTGAGACGGCCGTCCCGCATCAAAGTTTTTTCATCTGTTTCCGTAACATGTGCGATTTTTTTACATAGACAGGGGTGTTGACCCTGTGCTAAAACCCCCACCCTGGAGGACCAGCAGTGGCTGTCATAAAAACCAAGTTCAGATCAAGACTTGATGTGGATAAGGAAATGAGGGTAGCTGTATCTCAATTGGTGCCAAGATTTGACAAGCTGTGTAACAACAAGCATGCTCAAGTTTCACACTGAGGTGACTGGTACTTTATTCATCATATTTTTTTTTAGTTTTACTGTACACGTTTTTTGTTATGGAGATTGAATCATGAGTGCAGTATATCAGTGAATGATTTTCAGACAAAAATATAAAAAATGTTTGAAAGAAACTACTTTATCTGTGCTGTTTTCTTTTTTATAGTAAGGGTTTTCAAAGTGCACTTTGTGTATATTTTTTCTTGTACGTGTAATGTTTTCACAGATTGTCCAATTGCATTTTTTTTATAAATTACATTAAAAAATTACATTGTTTAAACGCCTTTTCAATGCTCTCCTGCTAAAAAAAAGTTAGGCTAAATGTCGAAACATCGCTAGAATTTTTACCAGTTATCCCACAGGGGAGCTGCAGGAAGAATGTAGTTGGTCAGGGGAGCCAAGGACTCAAAAAGGTTGAAAACCGCTGGTTTATGGTAATAGTAATAATAATAATAATGCAGGACAGTTTGGGAATGGTTTATGATAATGTGACAGTGCGAAAGACGATGTGTGTTTAGGAAGAATAACTCTTGAATATGTGTGTTTAGGAAGAATAACTATTGATTATGTGTGTTATGTTGTCGTCACTCTCTCTGGCCTACTTTCACACAGGTTCACAGTCAAAGAAAAACTCTTGTGATGACAGGGGTCCCACTTTTATTTCATCATCAGATTGCATATAAATCATACAGTGAACAATGTTGTCCACAATGTTTACTAGCCTTACTATGTAGGTAATCTCTATGTAAAGCTGTATAACCCAGCACAGACTGCTGGACTCTGAATCAAAGTGAAACAAAATAAACTAGCATCATACCAATGGACAAGCATTATCTACATAATAATACATACATTGCATGTGTGCAAATCTTCTACTACTTCTTCTTCTTCCGTCCTTAGCCACCGACCGTCAAAGCAGTCAGTGGCCATTACGCCTAGTGGTGTCTTAGGGCAACAGCAGATAGGTTTTCTTTGCCATTGTTTCTCATCACGCCTAGTGGCGTCTTTAGGGCAACGGCAAATCAACCCATTTGCTGTTGTTTCCGTAATCGAAGTGACTGGCAAACGGGTGATCAGCCCGTTGTGAAATCTACTAGTGCATGCACTTATATGTCCATGTGTGATGTTTGTATTCGTGGGGGTTTATTACTTTCTGGTGGTGGCCATTTTGGTATCAGGCTGCGAAAACGAAAACTAAATCTTGAATCTAAGTTAATCGAACAGTATTCCACTTCTTAAAGTGAATCCTAGTACTTTTCGGTGCTGCTGCATACTGTAGACATAATTATATTTCTTTTTAAATTATATTTTAATAGTTTTTGTGGTCTATTAGTGTAAATCAAATTTCACAATTTAAAGCAGGGCTGTTTGTGAATGGTTTATAATTATAATAGTCATAATAAAAAGGCAGGGAAGTTTGTAAATGGCTTATGGTAATAATAATAATCAGGCAGGGCAGTTTATGAAAAGTTTATGGTAATAATAATAAGGCAGGGCAGTTTGTGGGTGATCATTATAAGTGCAGTATTAGTAGTAGAATTAGCCCCATCAGTCATAACTGACTATAGGAATGCACCCCTGAGGTGATAGTCCGCATCTGTTTTATTTTCCTGATGTTCAATTTTGGTGTGTGCTTTTCTCTTCTGCTTGTTGTGAGAGCTTCTTTTCACCCAATCTGAGGTGACGCATCCAGAAGCATTGCCACTTAGTGCGCTCGGCACCTTCATTCTCCCAGTTTGCTGGATTTATGTCAGTGTCCTCATGTTGTTCTTGCACACACCTATGAACCTCAGCTGCAGCCACCCAACTGTTCTTTTACCATCTGCCAGTTGTTCATAGCAGATATCTTTTGGGATGTGACCATCTTCCTTGCGGCAGACATAGCCAGGCCAGCATAGTCTGCCCTGTCTAAGCAGTATATACATGCTTTGAAGGCAAGCATGTAACAGCACCTTGACATTTGTCACTTTGTTTTTGTATGAGATACCAAGGATGTGGTGTATACACAGCATATGGAAGGAATTCCGCCTTCTTTCTTGCTTAGCATAGGTTGTTTATGTCTCGCTGCCATTTAGAATCGTGCTGGTGATGCAGGCATTATATACAGCAGCTTTGGTCTTCATTGTGAGTTTGGAGTTCCCCCAAACATGTATTGTGAGGTGGGCAAAGATGACTGCAGCTTTGCCAATGCGGCTGTCAATTTCTGTGTCCAGAGAGTTTATCGTTGATGGTAGACACGAGGTATGTGAAGTGGTACACCACTGACAACTCATAGTTATCGATAGTAATAACTGGTGCAACATCCACATCCTGACCCAGCCCGTTTGTTTTCTTTAGACTTATTGTGAGGCCAAAGTCTTTGCCTGCTTGGAAGAAGCGATTCTTCAAGCTCTGGAGTTCCTTTTCACTTTGAGTGATGATTGCAGCATCATTGGTGAACAACAAGTCTCTTATAGTGACCCTTCTGATTTTTGCTTTTGTGTTCAGCCTTGCAAGGTTAAACAGTTGGCCATCTGACCTAGTGTGAAGGCATATTCCTTCAGTTGCATCTCTGAATGCATGCTTCTAGAGCAAAGCAAAGAAGATCCAGAAGAAGGTTGAAGCTAAGACACAGCCTTGTTTGAATCCACTGTGTGTGTCAAAGGGCTATGATGTGTTTCCAGCATTTTCGACTGTTCCCTTCACGTCTTCAAGGAATGACTTGATCATTTCTAGCAATTTAGTGGGGCGGCCTATTTTCAGGAGGATTTTCAGGAGTCCATCCCTGCTGACCAGGTTAAATGCCTTTGTGAGGTCTATAAAGGCAATAAATGAAAGCCTTTTCTGCTCTCTTGATTTCTCCTGAAGTTGGCGGAGAGAAAAATCATGTTTATGTTGATCTACCAGCTCAGAATACACACTGTGACTCTGGACATAAGCATTCAGCTTTCTTGTGTAGTTGCATTAAGATGACATGACTCTGGCAAAAACCTAACCAACAATAAGAAGATAGATGCCTCTGTAGTTATTGCAATCACTTATGTCTCTTTTATTTTTATATAGTGTTACAATCTTGGCATCTTGCATGTCTTGAGCAACAGTTGTCTCTTCCCAGCACTGACAAAGCACCATATGCAGGGGGTGCAACAGTGTGCCCTTACAGCATTTGATTAAATCAGGAGGAATCCCATCGCTGCCTGGTGCTTTGCCAGAGGCTTGCTATCAATGGCCTAGCTGAGTTCTTCCAATGTTGGTTCAGCATCAAGCACCTCCATAGTTGGCAGGCATTTAACAGCGTCATGGGCTGCAGGTATGATGGTATTTTCTCTAGCACAGAGCTCAGAGTAGTGCTCGACCAGTCTCTATCTGTTTACCTTTATCGGTTAGTTTCTCTCTGCTGATGGTTTTTAACGGTGCTGTTACTTCTTCAGGGACTAAGGGCTTTCTTTATACTGTCATACATTTGTCTAGTGTTGCCAGTTTGCGCTACCAGTCTTGATGTTTTTGCTGAGCTGGAGCCAATACTCATTTGCACAACCTTGAGCAGTTTGTTGAACTCGCGTAGCCTTCAGGATCTGTAGGTTCTAGTATTCGGTGAACCTTTGTATTCAGTCAAAGCACTGTGTTTAGCTTCGATGGCAAGTGTCATCACATTCTGACATTGTTTACATAATGCAGGTTTTTGGATAGTCCAGTCAACATGGTCTGGACATTCTAACATCCCAAACTGACAGTAGGTTTCTTTCAATTAATTTTTGTTTTCTAATTATTGCTTGATGCAAAATGTTCTGTCCACAGTTTGAGTTTGACCCTAGTCTCCAAGCATCCAATGGGGAAAGCAGACAGTGGTGAGACAGCACCTAATTGGCTGGGGCTTCCCAGCTTGAAGCGGGTGGTACCTGTCCACTGAGATCCTAGAACCTCTCCCACTGTCAGAAGTAGCCGCTGGCGCCTTGCCCTACACCAATTGGGCAATATGCTTATAACTGGTAACTGCTAGTGCTACATCCCATGTTGTGCTGACACCATAGGGTGAAGCTGGAGTGTCCTCTGCAGGGCGCAAGCTTGGTCAGACAGAAACAGAGATAGTTTGTGTTAAGCTTTATATAATATTGATAAAAAATATCTTACTATTACATAGGAAGGAAATCTAGTTTGTATAACCAGTGGAATGTGACAGGGGTATGTTCTAACTTTCATTGTTAACATCGTTTTGAGCACTTAACTCTTGCAAAACTGTAAATTATATTTTCTTTTCCCTCTCATTGACGTGATTCACAATTGTCTATTTTTACAGGCCAGCGACCTATTTTTGTAATCTGTGAAAATAATGATTTCCTGATTATTTTTAAACAAAATCACTGTTTTTATGTTATTTAAAATACTTCTGTATTTGATATTTTAGTGTTTTTCTTTGGATATTTACTTGAGGTACAGTGTCACAAGCTGGTAAATGCAACTTTTTCTTGATTGTTACATCATATTCTTCCGTCGACCATGATTTTACCTCTCATAAATAATACTCTTTTTAACTCATTCTAACCCAGGCATTTTTTCGGTTTTACCCAGGACCCAATATGCGATGTTCTAAAAACAGGCAGTAGACACATATATTAATTTAGTAGATATATGTATTATGCATCAAACTTTAGGAAGTTGGCTGCAGAATGTTGTGAAATACTGTTGAGTTCTTATGTGATGTTATAATTGTTTGTTATATCTTGTGAAGTGTAGAAACAATAAAAAATGAATAAAAATTATGCACATACACATATAAATATTTCAGCTGTACTTAATCCCTTGGTAGTAAAACACCAAGAATTGAAACGTATATCCAGTTGACAACTGATTCAAGAAGTTTGATAAAAAAACAAATGACAATTGTAATTTATATAAATGTTTTTGTGAAGTCACATATTGCTGAACTGGAATCTCACTTACACATTCCTGTCCCATGCAAATTAATTAATTTATTACTTAAAAATGTCACATTTGTTCAACGTCCTTATCGGAATCGAAAATAGGTTATTATCGCTACCGAAATCACTAAAATTCGTTTCGAAATTATATATTCAGGTTAATTCGTTAATAGTTTTTGAGTGTTATGTATGTGACTACACTCATCATCATCTCAACCCATAACCCGTCATGGGTCGTAGGGGTGCCATGGTGGAAGCATCAGCAGACAGGGTCCTCCACTGCTCTCTATTCTCAGCAATGCGTACAAGTGTGGAAAAACCGTGTCCTGCCCATTCTTTGATGTTATCAGCCCAGGATTTTCTTTGCCTTCCTCTTCTCCGTTTACCTTCGACTGTTCCCTGGAGGATCGTTTTCGAAAGGGAGTCATGACGAGTTACATGCCCAAACCAGGCAAGCTTTCGACGTTTCACTATTGACAAAAGTGGTTCTTGGTGGCCTGCATAGGTGTTTATCTTCTCTCTAACATAGACATTTGTTTTGTGCTCTTTATAGCAAATGCGCAAAATTCTTCTATAACATTTATGCTCGAAAGCCTGAATCCTTCGCTCCGTATCTGCAGTGAGTGTCCAGCCCTCACACCCATACAAGAGAATAGATAATACAAGTGATTTGTATAATTTGATCTTCACAGGAAAACTGATGTTACTTTTCCAGATCACATTCAACCTTGTCATGGCAGCTGAGGCCATCTCAAGTCTTGTCTTGATTTCTTTACTTGATCTTCCATCACTACATATAGTGGACCCGAGATATTTAAAGGTGTTAACTTCTTCTAACGTTTGCCCATTTAACGTAATGTTGGTCGGAACATGTTTCTTATGGCTATTCACCAATATCTTGCTTTTTTCTATATTAATTTCCATCCCATACGTTGTTGTTACTTTCTCCAGTCTAGAGGTAAGGTCTTGAAGTTCTGATTCTGTTCCAGCTATCAGATCAATATCATCAGCAAAACGTAGATTAGACAGAGGTCGGCCTCCAATCGATATGGTTGATTTATAATCGTAGAGAGCCTCCTGCATAATATGTTCTAGATATATATTAAAGAGCACTGGTGACAGGATACATCCCTGGCAAACTCCTACAGTTGTTTTGAAAAATTCTCCAATGTCGTTGCTTGCAAAAACAGCACTGCTTGCATCCTTGTATAGTGCTTCAATGATATCTATGATGTTGGTATCAAAATTGAATTTTCTCATTATTTGCCATAAGCCTTCATGCCAGACTCGATTGAAGGCTTTTGTGAAATCGATGAAGTTATGGTATAAATCGTGTTGATGCTGGAGATGTTTTTCGATCAGTAATCTAATATTGAAGATTTGTTCTGAGGTACTTCTTTTTGGTCTAAAGCCAGCCTGTTCCTCTGACAAGATTTCTTCTGATTTCTGTTTTATTCTGTTCAAAAGTATCCTTAACATCACCTTACTTGGATGACTAATAAGGCTAATGGTTCTGTAGTTCTTGCACATTTTTAGATTTCCTTTCTTTGGAAGCGGTATTACTAATGACTGCGTCCATTCTTTTGGCCATTTTTTTTTGTACTCCATATCTTCTGGCAAATTGTTGTCATGATTTTTACTATATCTGGTCCTCCATATTTCAAGAGCTCTGCTGGTATATTATCCACACCCGGTGACTTCCCTCCTTTCATCGAACATATAGCCTCTTCCACTTCTTCCCGTAGTATTGCTGCATTTCCGAGTTCCCTGTTTTCGCACTTAATGTTGTTTAATATGCCTAAGTCAGTGTCAAGTTTACAGTTATATAATTCTTTACAATATTCTGTCCACCTTCTCATTACAGCTTTTTTTTCATTGAGCAGAGCCCCATTGCTATCTTCTATGACAGTTACCCTGGGCTGTTGGGGTTTTGATAGTCTTCTTAATGTGTCAAAAGCTGCCTTGCTGTTACCTTTTATTAGCCCCATATTAATGGACTCACATTGATCAGCTACCCATTTTTCTTTGGCCTGTTTCATTTTCTTTCTAATATTTTTATTCACCATACTGTATTGCCATGCTGCTTCAGGAACCTCTTTCTTAACCTTTTTCATTTCCCGCCGTGTATCACATAACTTCAGAATGTCATCTGTAACCCATGGTTTGTTTATTTTCTTTCTTTTACCAAGTATTTCTGTTGCTGATTCAATGAGCACGTCTTTCATGTTCTCTGTGACTACACTACATGTAAACAAATAATCATATGACGTCATTAATTGATAAAAGTATGCTAAAACTAAGCACCAATATAATTATTTCGCTACCAGTTCAAAATACGATGTCCACAGGAAGTGTTTACATGATACGAACACTCTATGGCCACTTATTTTATAGTTTTTTGTTCAATTTCGGAATCTTATAAAGCGGGCGTACCACATGACCTGTGGCTAGATCCAAAGCAACTCTAGCATCGGATATAAAGCACACAATTGTAACTTCATACATTTTTTTTCTTCGCTCACAAACGTTTACACACGTGCCGGATGTAATGAAATAATTTTAAACTGGCTTATCTCCAGATATTCTATAATTTTCCGCTCAAATGCGGCATATATCACCTTGGCACGCCATACGCCCTGGGTATAATGAAAGGCCTATCTGGCACGCCTTACGCCCGTTTGGGCAGAATGAGTTAAGAAATCCTTTTTAACATTATACACACTAGTAATATTCATACATTTGCCTACATTTTCATATATAACAAAAAAAGTATTTATGCCCATGAACGTTATAAGAACACTATTAACACACACAATGTTGGCATTTTTGCTTGGGCCAAACGCACATTTTTGCTTGGTTGTGAAAGTTGCCCTTGAGAACTAGATAACCACAGTATTTGAAAGTTGCCCCTGAGAACTAGATAACCACAGTATTTGAGATCAACTGTGTGGTTCACTTACAAAAAATCTAGATGACCTAGCTGGAGAGAAACTTTTAGTACTATGCTGGTAAAACACAGTTTCCAGCTAATGTTAAAGAATATAGGCCATAAGCTAGTGTACAGTCCATTGTTAGTGACTTTGTTCTTAATTTGTTTATCATTAGAGGTCGCTGAGCTTAGAGGGAGTGAGTGAGGTTAGTTTAGTTTAGTTAGTTTAGTTTAGTTAGTTTAATTTAGTTTAGTTAGGTTAGGTTAGTTTAGTTAGTTTAAGTTAGTTTAGCTTACTGTAGCAGAGGTTAAATGACTATTTCAGAATGACTTGTCTTCATTAACCTAAGCTTTTGCTTAATGTAGCAGAGGTTAAATGACTATTTCAGAATGACTTGTCTACATTAACCTAAGCTTTAGCTTACTGTAGCAGAGGTTAAATGACTATTTCAGAGTGACTTGTCTACATTAACCTAAGCTTTTGCTTAATGTAGCAGAGGTTAAATGACTATGTCAGAGTGACTTGTCTACATTAACCTAAGCTTTTGCTTAATGTAGCAGAGGTTAAATGACTATGTCAGAGTGACTTGTCTACATTAACCTAAGCTTTTGCTTAGTGTAGCAGAGGTTAAATGACTATGTCAGAGTGACTTGTCTACATTAACCTAAGCTTTTGCTTAATGTAGCAGAGGTTAAATGACTATTTCAGAATGACTTGTCTGCACTAACCTAAGCTTTTGCTTACTGTAGTTTCAGAAAACATATAAAGAAGCATGCAGCACCAATTTGTCTTAATTTAATCTGGCTGTTTATGTCTGATTTTCTGAGGTTCGTATGCCAAACTTGGCCATTCAGACTGAATACTACATAGAAACAGAAAACCTGTGGATTGGACCACGGCAGGTAATGTCATGTAGGTCAGACTTAAAACAGCGTGGAGAAACTAGTATATTCAGAGTGTTAAACTGAATTTTTGACAGGGACTGTTTGAAAACAGGGGCTGTAGCATTGCAGCATCAGGGACTGATAGAATGTGATGGGATCCAGGTGATGGGCCAGTGTGGGAAAAAAAGAGGAATACTTATATTATTCAAGCTCGAGCACTTGGCAGACTTGTTGATCCGATGCTGTGTTTTTCTTGTTCATAGCTTGGCCATGGTTGTAAAGTATCAGTGAGAAGATTTAATTAGTGATCATCTGTTATGCCTTGTGGCGTTCATGATTTTTGTCCCCTGACAACTTTTGTTGTTGACATTTTTGATACCCACTGATTGACTAGGCATCTTTTCACTTCTGATACACACTGTTTGACTGGGCATCTTTTCACTTGTGGTACCCACAGTTTAACTAGACATCTTGTCACTTGTGGTACCCACAGTTTGACTGGACAATTTGTCACTTGTGGTACCCACAGTTGGACTGGACATCTTGTCACTTGTGGTACCCACTGTTTGACTGGACATCTTGTTACTTGTGGTACCCACAGTTTGACTGGACATCTTGTTACTTGTGGTACCCACAGTTTGACTGGACATCTTGTCACTTGTGGTACATACTGTTTGACTGGACATCTTGTCACTTGTGGTACCCACAGTTTAACTGGACATCTTGTTACTTGTGGTACTAACTGTTTGACTGGACATCTTGTCACTTGTGATACCCACAGTTTGATTGGACATCTTGTCACTTGTGATACCCACAGTTTAACTGAGCATCTTGTCACTTCTCATACCCAAAGTGTAACTTTACATCTTGTCACTTGTGATAGCCACACTTTGACTGGGCATCTTGTCACTTGTGATGCCCACAGTTTGACTGGCATGTTGTCACTTGTGGTAGCCACAGTTTGACTGGACATCTTGTCACTTGTGATAGCCACAGTTTGACTGGTCATCTTGTCACTTGTGATAGCCACAGTTTGACTGGACATCTTGTCACTTGTGATAGTCACAGTTTGACTGGACATCTTGTCACTTGTAATATCCACACTTTGACTGGGCATCTTGTCATTTATGATAGCCACACTTTGACTGGGCATCTTGTCACTTGTGATGAACAATTTGACTGGACATCTTGTCACTTGTGATGCCCACTGTTTGACTGGACATCTTGTCACTTGTGATGCCCACAGTTTGACTGGACATCTTGTCACTTGTGATAGCCACAGTTTGGACTTCTTGTCACTTGTGATAGCCACAGTTTGGACATCTTGTCACTTGTGATAGCCACAGTTTGGACATCTTGTCACTTATGATAGCCACACTTTGACTGGGCATCTTGTCACTTGTGATGCCCACAGTTTGACTGGGCATCTTGTCACTTGTATTAGCCACAGTTTGACTGGACATCTTGTCACTTGTGATAGCCACAGTTTGGACATCTTGTGACTTATGATAGCCACACTTTAACCTGGGCATCTTGTCACATGTGATGCCCACAGTTTGACTGGACATCTTGTCACTTGTGATAACCACAGTTTGGCTGGGCATCTTGTCACTTGTATTAGCCACAGTTTGACTGGACATCTTGTCACTTGTGATCACCACAGTTTGGACATCTTGTGACTTATGATAGCCACACTTTGACTGGGCATCTTGTCACTTGTGATGCCCACAGTTTGACTGGACATCTTGTCACTTGTGATAACCACAGTTTGACTGGACATCTTGTCACTTATGATAGCCACAGTTTGACTGGACATCTTGTCACTTGTGATAGCCACGGTTTAACTGGACATCTTGTCACTTGTGATAGCCACAGTTTGACTGGGCATCTTGTCACTTGTGATAGCCACACTTTGACTGGACATCTTGTCACTTGTGATAGCCACAGTTTGGACATCTTGTCACTTGTGATGCCCACAGTTTGGCTGGACATCTTGTCACTTGTGATAACCACAGTTTGACTGGACATCTTGTCACTTATGATAGCCTCAGTTTCACTGGACATCTTGTCACTTGTTATAACCATAGTTTGACTGGACATCTTGTTACTTGTGATAGCCACACTTTGACTGGACATCTTTTCACTTGTGATAACCACACTTTGATTGCATATCTTGTCACGTGTGATGCCCACAGTTTGACTAGATATCTTGTCACTTGTGATAGCCATAGTTTGACTGGACATCTTGTCACTTGTGATAGCCATAGTTTGACAGGACATCTGCTGCTTACTCTTTGTCTGGACATTTTGCACCTTTTGTTACTTATTGTTTGACTTAATGTCTTGTTACTTTTAATACTTACTGTTTGACTGGACATCTTGTCACTTCTGCCCAGTAAAATTCATCTTTGTTTAAAAACACACTTTGATACTTTTAAACACTTACTGCACAACTCACAGGAAAGTTTGTCATTACTGAAGCTGTGTTAAAAAAAATATTAGACATTCTGACCCAGTTGTTTGAACAAACCAGTTAATTTAATAGGCACATCACCATTCACATATTATGCCCACCCTTATAAATATGAAACAAAATTTATATTTGCAGTTCATTATTTCCCATTCTATAAAACCTTTACTTTAATGGTGTTATTTTTGCCTTATTTTAGATTGTTTTAATTATTATACAAAGTCGGAACTCCGTGTTAGCCGGTCCCAAGCCCAGCTGAAAAAGGAGGAGGATGGCATGCATAGAGGCCGTTAGAATGCAGCCCATCCACCTTGCAAAAGCACAACAGGTCAGTCACCTGTTTGCTTTAAAATTTGATTAAAAAAAACCAAAGGAGAGAGAACAGGACTGATCTTAAAGGCTGCGAACTGGCACGAATTAAGGACGATGATTTATGGACAATGGAATTGTAGAAGCATTAATCGGAAAGGGGAGGAGATGAGGAAAACAAAATTGGAAATCCTGGCTCTTGACAGAAACAAAGAAAAAAGAGCAAGGAGTTATGAATCTCAATGGCAACATGCTGCTCTACAATGGTCCCCATAAGTGAAAGAGCTAAAGGGGGTGTGGGCTGTATTGTGGCTAAAAGCCAAACAAATAACATCAAAGAATTGAACTTTGACTCGGAGCACATTATGGTGCTAAATCTAAAAGAAGGAGAGACCATAGTCAACTTTGTCATTGTGTATAGGCCAAATGAATATGAGCAAGCAGAGGTGAAAGAAAAAGAAATTGAACTGCTTCAAAAGACAGTGGATGACTGCATGGATGAAATTATCCTTCTCTGAGATTTCATTGCCAGAGTTGGAAATGACCATACTAGAAGGGGTGGAGTTATTGGAAGATATTGGGAAGATGACAATGGAAAGCGACTCCTTAGATTCTGCACTGAGCAAAACCTTGTGATTACAAACACAAAGTTCCCCCATAAGCGTGTACATACATACACCAGATGTGAACCAACAAAGAATGAAAAATCAGTTATTGGCTACGTCATTGTTAGGAAGCGCTCATTCAAGTACTAGTGCTGGGCGCTCATTATTGTGGTCAACAGTTTTGTAGGGGTGGTTACACAGCTGGCACTCAAGAGAGTGTTGTGGTTGGATTCTGTTCAAGTGACTGTTGAGTGGTATGTGTTGTGTTCTGAGCCGAAAAATGTTGTTCTGATCCCTCCTTGTAAGATGGCCAATGTTGTCATTAGGATCAGGACTGGCCATATGTTTGTAATCCTCTCTCCCGGTGTTTCCCATGGCCCATCTATTCAGCCAAGTTTCTTTGTTGTTCGTATTAGTGATTTGGCTGTTTGGAGAGTTGTTGCAGTGAGTGGTTGTTCTTGTCTTGTTCCTTTCTTTGCTAATCTGTCTGCTCTGTCATTACCTGGTGTATCTGAGTGACCAGGGATCCACTGCATAACTATTCTGATGCCATAGGAAGTGATAAGCTAATCAGCATCCAGGATCAATTTGGCAAATTCAGTTCTACAATGTCCACTGTCTTCCAGAGCTTGAAAGGCAGACATTGAGTCAGTAAAAATGAGGATGTTTTGAGCCTTTGAATGAAAGACATTGAATACAGTCTTCAGGTGGTATACGGCTGTGAACTGGAGCTGGGGCACAGTGTGAAGGATGGCCACCGAGCAAAGTGGAATCAATTTGTTGCTGCCCTACAAGAGGCCACCAGGCATGATGGCCACTGACTGCTTTGATGGTCGGTGGCTAAGGATCAAAGAAGAAGAAGACTCCATAACCTGCTTTGATGGTGGCCTTAAAAGCAGATCCATCAGTATAGACATGAAACCATTCTTCAGGGTAAGCATCAGAGCTCCATTGTGATGCACTTAAGACTGAAAGGGTCGGAGTGTTTGGTTGTTCCATCTACTAATTTTATTTGTACTTCTGGTGTTTTAAAGCGAGTATGTGGTGGTAAATTATGTACTACTTTCTGTATATGAGTATCTTGTCTTCTTTCTGGGAGGTGGTATCTATCCTGAATTTCATGGACATGGTGAAAGACTGATTTGTGTTTTATTCTTTGCTTATCTTTCCAGTTTTCTACAGGGTGTCTATTGGGGTGGTTTTGGTTCATTCTCTTACTTCTTTCATAAACTTCTGAAGCAGCTTTATCCCTCCGCAACTGAAGGGGCTCCACATTTGTGTGTATTTCACATGCAGCAGTTGGAGTTGATCTCATAACTCCACTAATTAATCGAAGGGCATTACTTTGCACTCTGTCAAGAGAGTCTAGGTTTGTCTTGGAGCAGGTTGTAAGCAGTGAGTTGTTGTATTGTATCGCAGAACAGACATAACCAAGGTACAGGCCTCTCAAAGTTTCCTTGTCTGATCCCCATGTAGTGCCAGCAAGCCTCTTCAATAGTTGTAATCGCCTCAGTGCTTTGTTCTTTGTATTCTCAATATGGTTCTTGAGGTTGAGCTGCCGATCAAGTGTGACTCCAAGATATATGGGATGTTCTTCTTTTGTCACTTGTTGTTTGTCTAGCCACAGGTTGATATTCTTCTTGGCTATTTTATGGCTTTTGGTAAAGGTAGTGTACACTGTCTTTGTATAGTTGCCCTATAGCTTCCATGTTTGGCAGTACTCATGCAGTCTTCTGTGGTCTCCGTTTTCAACATTCTCATGACTCTGCCATATTGCCAGGTCATCAGCATAAAGAGCTTTTTCGGGTTTGATCTGGTCAGCTAAGTCATTGATATAGATGAGAAATAGAGTGCAGCTTAATGATGAGCCTTGTGGTTATCCCTCCTCTAAGACTTTAGATGAGACTGCATTATTTATCTTTGTCTGGATTGTTCGGTCAATCAAAAAAATACTTTATCCAGTTGTATAACTTGCCATGTGTTCCTATGCCAATCATCTTCATTAGGAGACCTTTTCTCCATACACGATCATAGGCCTGCTGGAGGTCAAAGAAGATGGCCACAGTATGTTTCTTATTCTGAAAGCCATCATGAATTCTTTGCGTTAACTGAAAAAGCTGGTCTTATGTGCAGCTGCTGGTTCTTCTTCCTCGTTCGCCTTCAGACTTCCACATTTATGACTCTAATAAAGGCAGTTGTTAACTCAAGGTTCCCGACATCTCCAAACAGTTTTTCGTTGACAGAAGTGGGTTGTTGCCATATGCTACTCCCTTCATTACTGTAGGTTGGGCAGTACTGCAGCAGGTGTTCGACTGTCATCAGGCTGGTACCGCAGGTGCAGAGATCTGTTGTACCAATTTTGTATTTGTGGTATAGATGGTATCTCAATCTGGTGTGTCCAGTCCGTAGCCGAAAAATGATGACCTGTTCTTTCCTGGTTAGTTGATGATATGCATCATTTTTCAAATGACCCGGGTGCTCTCTTTCCCATTTGGACTTGAATATAGCCTTTTATTCAATGCCTGGAATATCAGATTTTAGCTCAGGAAAGCATTTTATTTTCCACAGTGGGATAGTTGTGTTTGTTGGTATTCTCTTTGCGACATGGTCCGCAACCAGACGATACGTCAAGGCCTGAAATCCCATCCGCTGCAGACCCAAATAGAACAGTCCCAACTAAGATGGTTTGGCCATGTCTGCAGAATGGGAGAAGATCGGCTACCACGACAAGCATGGGAAACAAAGAGCCAGGGATCCAGACCTCCAGGACGACCCAGAGTTCGCTGGGAGGACAACATTAGACAATCTTTGAAGGACCGAGGACTAGAATGGAACCAGGCCAGGAAGAAGACAGCTGATAGAATGGTCTGGCGCTCTCTCTTCCAAACCTCTACACTTCACGGTAGAAGGGGAACGACTAAGTAAGTAAGGTATTCTCTTTGCAACTGAGCTTGCTAGCATGGTATTTTTGCAAATTTTTTCTTTTGCTTGGGCCACAAAGTTAGTTCACTTGAGCCTGCCTCTTCCTAGCTTATTCATTCTTTGGAACATGGGGTGTCCTTCGAGTCTCTTACATTTTTCAGCTTGTTGTAGGACTCTGCTATCATGTCTGTCCTCCATTGGCTGTAGCTCTGTAATGTTTTCCATATGGTTGATTTTGTTGGACTTTAGGGCCATTGTTATAATACGTGTGGCTTGGTTTTGGAGTCTGTTTACTTTGTCAAAATTTGACTTTGCTGCCGTCGACCAAGCTGTGATGCCGTATTCCATAGCAGGTCTGACTCTGCCTGTGTATAGCTTTTTGAGGATATCAACACCTCATGTGGTACCAGCTAACTTTTTCATGATGCCCATGCGAAGTTTTGCCCTTAGCTGTATTTTGGTTATCTGTGATCTCCATGTCATTCGGCGGTCTAGTATGATTCCTAAGTATGTTGGTGTTTCATCTTCTCGTACTGCTTGCCCATTTAGTTGTAGTTTTGCTTGCTGTGGTTTTTTTGACAAGGTAAACATAGTGTGTGTTGTTTTTGGTCATTGATTTTGAGCAACCACTTTCTGGACCAACTTTCAAGGGCTTGCAGTGAATCCTGCATGCGCACTCTTGCTGTGGTGATGCATTCTTCTGAAGTCCACATGGCCAGGTCATCAGCATAGAGGGAGTTGTGGACATTCTTGTGGATGTTTTCTGTTATATCATTTATATATATAAGGAAGAGTGTTGGGGAAAGGTCCCCATCCTGTGGGACTCCATATTCCATTGTAGTCTTTTTGCTTAATTGTCGGTGCACCTGCACTCTAGCTGTTCTGTTTGTTAGATAGTGACTGATCCAGTTATACATTCTTCCACAGACTCTATATTTAAGCATTTTAACTCTTAGCCCATCTTTCCAAACTTTATCAAATTCTTTCTCCATGTCTACCAAGACTGCTAATGTGTGCTTTCCTTCTTCGATTTCCAGTGCAATGTAGGTGACTTGGTCCTCTGTAGACCTATGTTGCCTGAAGTCTGCCTGTTGGTGCAGTAGAATTTGTTTTTCTTCGAGGTACCAACTTAATCTGGTATTGATCATTCTATCCATAAGCTTTCCAGTGCAGCTTAGAAGGCTGATGGGTCTGTAGCTGTTGGGGTCCATTCGGTCTTTGTCCTTTTTAAGGATTGGAACTAGTACTGCTTCTTTCCAGGCCTGTGGTACAATTCCACGCTTCCAGCTATAGTTCATAATCTTGAGGAGGGCTTTCTTGGCATTAGGCCCTAGCCCTTTAAGCATGTTATTTGTTACCCCATCTTTGCTTAAGGGATACAATGGCTGCCTCTAGCTCTCTCATGGTGAGGTTTGGTGTCATGTGCTCTTCTGGAACAGTTGATATATTTTGGTAAAGTTCTTGCTCTTTGATAATTTCCTGTGTTTTGTCGGGTGGAACATTTATCTGGCTCTCATGTGAGAATTTTTGAGCAAAGACATTTGCTGCTTCTTTCTTTGTGAGTATCTTCTCATTTTGTTGTAGGGCTATTTCCTTATTTTTGCATTCCTCATCATTTAAGGCTTTGGTGAGCCTCCATAATTTTCTTCCATCTTTGTCGAGGTTAGGACTTTCTGTTGTTTTGATCCAGCTATTTTTGGCTGAACAGTTTAACGTTTTCCTGTAATTTGCAGATATAGCTTTGTAGGCGATGTTTGCCTCAACTGTTTTGTCCTTTTGTGCTACATGTCTAGCCTCTGTTACCTGTTCTTCCAGTTCTTTGAGTTCTTCTGTCCAGTACGGCTTATAATCTTTTCTTGCCCCTTGTAGTATTGATTCTAGGGCAGCTTTCAGAACTGCTTTATTAAATCTGTCAGCTATTTCTCCAATTCTTTTGTTTTGGGTATTCATCTTCAGTGCTGAGAACTTGTTCCAGTTGGCATTTTTGTCGTTCCAGTGGGGTAATGGCTTATAGAAGTGGAGTGTATGTTCCATATTAATCATTAGCTGGTCTTATGTGCAGCTGCACGTTCTGAAGCCTGCCTGTTCATGACACAGAATACTGGAACTCTCAAGGAACCAACAGAGACGCGTGTTTATCATTCTTTCAGCAATTTTGCCCAGGCACAATGTTAGAGATATCGGGTGATAGCTTTTGGGTTCATCTTGGGGTTTGTTGGTTTTTAAAATGGGGACAATATGTGCATTCCTCCAGGTTTGCAGGAGTTTGCTTGATCTCCATGTCTTATTTATTAGCTCAAGGACTGCTTCTCTCCCAGATGTGCCCAGGTGGTGTAGCATTTCATTATGGATCTTGTCAGGCCCTGGAGACTTTCTAGGTTTTAATTTCTTCAGGGCTCGCTCTAACTCTTTCATGCTAAATTCTTCTTCAAATAGGGAGGCATTGACTGATGAGGCTTTCTCTTGTTTCTTTAACTGGTGTAGTTGTTTCCTGTCCAGCTCTGTAAGTTTACCTGCTCTATTCACATTGGCAAAGAAATGGTTGAAGTGTTCTGCTTTCTTTTGGTCTTCAGTGATTGTCTTCCTTCCGTCTATCATTGGCTTTAGATTCATCCTTCTACTTTCTCCAGAAAGATTATTTACTAATGCCCATACCTTATTTCCATTCTGTCTGAGATCTAAGTTGGAGCACGTTTCTGTCCATTTTGCTTTTTTTGCCTTCTTAACTATAAGTTTTACTTTGGCACATGCTTTATTGTACTGAATCTTTGCTTCTTGTGAAAGTGTGGTCTCAAGTGTTGTTCTTGCTTTGCTTCTTTCAGATATAGCAATTTGTATTTCTTTGTTCCAGAATGGTTTATATGGCTTCCAGTTGCCCCTTGGGATGGACTGAGATGCTGCATTCAAGATTGATTTTGTCAGTTCTTCACTGAATGTTTCGACACAGTTGGTATCTATGTTTTCTAGGAGATGGTCAGATGTTTCTTGGAATAATCTCCAATTTGCTTTTTTACAATTCCAGCGAGTTCTCTGTTTGAAACATGCTTTATTGGGGGTGGTTATGGTGGTGAGTAGTAGTTTGTGATCACTTCCAATGTCATCCAGAACCTGAAATTGACTAGAGTCTGTTAGGTCAGATGAGCAGATGGTCAAGTCAGGTCGGCTGAGAGAGACGTGGGCCCTGAGCAGCAGAGTTGGTGGGGACTCTGTATCCTGTAATACTGACAGGTTAGTTGTTTCACAGGTCTCTTCAATGTACCTTCCTGTACTGTTGTAGTCAAGATAACCTCAATGGGGTGAGTGTCCGTTGAAGTCACAGACAAGAAGAGTTTTGTGAAACTGTATCTTGTTTCTGGTATGTTGCATGTTGTCTGAGGTGAGCTGTACACATTATATATAGTATATTTGCCTCCATTGTGCCAGATATTGACTTTTTGTACATCTATGGGATGGGCTGTTGGGAGCTGTGTGACATCTTGGATGTAATTCTGAATGTAAGTTACTATGTCAAGGCAACCAATGCACTTACAGGCGTAACTTGTGTATCCAGACAGGTGCAGGTTAAAGTCCTTGTGTAAAGTTTCTTGTAGAGCAGCCACATGTACACTCTGACTGTTTAGCAGTTTGACAAGTTCAAGCTTTTTGTTTCTAAGGCCACAGATGTTTAGCTGCAGAATATTAAGTGTAGATGTGTTTTCTGTGTGATCTGGTTTCCTTTTGCTCCTCCTCCCACTTTTCCTCTTCTTGGGAAATCTGTCTTTTGGGTTTCTTCCAGTAATCAATTTTTCGCACATTACAGCCTGGTTACCCACTGTCTGGCGTGGATCTTGATAACCGAGGTGTCACCCAATCTTGTTTGAATTGATCAATTTTTACATTTTCATCATCATGGCATTGTGATGCTGGGGTGTCTGTGGATTTTCTACCCACACCGGGTAGAAGCCAGAAGTGTACTGTGCCAGCTCTAGGGGAGATAAAGGGAGTATTTCTGCATCTCCCTGAGATATGTAGCCAAGGTACGGCTCACAGTGCTCATTCCCCACCACCAAATTGCCTGCTGGTTACACCGAGTTCTCTGAGGCTCTAGGCATATGACCAAAAGTTGAAGGCAATAGGATCGTCACGTCCTAAGTCTCTGTGCCTGTACGAGGGGTTCTGGTCTTCAGGAAGTAGTTCATACTCGTTCCCACTCCTAAGACTTTTTCAGTATCCATCTTGCTCCTTCTCATCCACAGAGGGTGTGTACGGTGTGCATCGGTTTTATTATTGAAGTTTACTCCTCTAGATCCGTTGTATTTAGCCTGGGGGTTCGCACCCTCAGTTACCAGGACTATCTCAAGTAGGGTGTGGCTTTTCACCATGCACAACGTTCTTAAGGTATGAGAAGTTTTGCTAGGCCAAGAGACTGACACCGCAATGGTCGCTCCTTTCATGGAAAAAAAAAGAATTCACTAGGCCTAGGGTGAAGCAAGGGGGAGAGTCCACTACCCACAACGCCAACACATCACACCCTGTGTCTGTAAAACAGACTAGGCCCCATCATCAAGCAAGAAAATAAATAATCAAGCAAGAGAGATGAGAATTAAGGCTTACAGGCTAAGAGAGCCGGAAGTTAAGACCAAGTATCAGGGGCTTATTGTAACAACAGTGAGAAACCTAGAAGAATGATCAGGTGGCATTGAAACTCTCTGGCTTAAATTTAAGGACATCATAAAAACAGCTGCAGCAGAAGCATGTAATGAAGTTGAATTTGGGAAGAAGGGAACGAGGACACCTTGGTGAACAGAGGAAGTTAAAGAGAATAAGAGGAAAGAAAAAGGACATGGAAACAATACTTAGAAGCTAAAAACACAAGGAAAAGCAAAGAAATATAAATATATGATGCTCAGAGCAGAAGCAAAGAACAAGGTGCTAGCAGCAAAACAGAAATCCTAGGAAGAATTTGGAGAAAAGCTAGAAAAAGATGATCAAGAAAACTAGAAAACTAAGACCCTAAAGAACATGAGGAAGGAAAAACAATGCCCTCATAAATTTACAAAGGACAAGCAAGATAAATTGGTTACTGCTCCAAAGGAAGTGATGGGAAGATGGAAAAAAATATTTCTCAGAGCTCCTTCACTGAGAGCAAGGTCAAGCCTTAGAAATGATAACCACTATCACAGAAGAGGAAACCAATGGTGATGAAGATGCATCAAGATGGAAGAACTGAAGGCAACACTGGAGAAAATCAAGGTAGGCAAAACAGCAGAACATGATGGTATTACACCAGAAATGGTCAAGTACATGGGAACAGCAGATGACCTATTACTCCTGAGGGTCCTACAGGCAGCCTGATTCCGCAAGACCATACCAGAAGATTGGGAGATTGCCATCATAACACCCATATTCAAAAAGAGTGATAACCGGCAGTGTGGAAATCATAAAGGCATATCCCTGCTAAGTGTCCCTGGAAAAAATGTACTCTAGAATACTTGAGCACTCAGATGCCTGGCTGAGCCACAAATGGATGAGGTCCAGGGTGGTTTCCGAGCAAACCAAGTACTCGGGACCTTATCTTCACACTCGGGCAGCTGAGCGAAAAAGCCACCATAGAAAGGTGAGATGCATCTTTGTTTCTTCGATCTAGAGAAGGCGTTTGACAAGGTTCCCTGGAGCAAACTTTGGGACTGCTTGGCAAGGAAGAACATTCCAGCATCTCTGATCCAAGTTATACAGTTCTTCTACAAGATTTGCAGAAATTATGTGAGGATGGCAAACTATAAGTCGGAAGAGTTCAGGACCACCACTGGTGTAAGACAGGGTGATATTCTGTCACCTTATCTTTTCAAACTCCTGATGGACGATGTTGTCAAAGCATGTAAGGAAAGGACCAAAATGTATTCAGTGGGGTACTGGATGATGAGACAGGTCTGTATTTCTGAGCTGGCATTTGCTGATGATGTTGCCCTGATTGTAAATCAGAGGCACATCTTCTATCCAACCTGCAAGTCTGGAAGGAAGAGAAGGATGGTCATCAGCAGCTCCAAAACAAAAACCATGGTGATATCACGATAGGAAAGAAGGCATCAGATTAAGCTGGGAGAACAGGCCCTGGAGCAGGTCACCAATTTGTAAATACCTCGGAGCTGTTATAGACTGGAAGGGAGGCATCAAAGAAGAGTTAGCCACCAGAAGAGCAGCTGCTGGGAAACTTTTTCAGGCCATGAATCAAGGATTCCTCAGCAAAAGAGAAATTAGCAAGAAGATGAAGATGGCTGTATAATGCTCCACTTATATTCCAGTCTAGACATATAGATACGAGTCATGAGTAATGTCTAGAACCCACAGAAGCCAGCTCCAGACCTCAGAAATGATGTGTCTGAGGAAAGTGGCTGACGTAACAAGAAGAGATATGGTCCACAACCAGACGATCCGGCAAGGCCTAAAAACTCAGCCACTACAGACTCAAGTAGAACAGTCCCAACTATGATGGTTTAGCCATGTCTGCAGAATGGATGAAAATTGGCTACCATGACAAATATGGGAAACTAAAAGCCAGGGATCCAGACTTCCAGGACAACCCAGAGTCTGCTTGGAGGACAACATTAGACAATCTCTGAAGGACCGAGGACTAGATTGGAACCGGGCCAGAAGGAAGACACCCGATAGGATAGTATGGCACTCTCTCTTCCAAACCTCTACACCCCATGGTAGTAGGAGAGGAATGACTAAGTAAGTATGTTATACAAAATTGGGTGGGCCAGTGCTTGTCAGACCTTGATAGATTGTTATTATTATAGTTGAACAGAATTGACAGCATTGCACTCCGGTCAAACCCATAGGTGCAGTCTCCCTTAGTATATGTCAAAGCGTGCGAATGCTAACAGTTCCTGTAGCTCACTGGTTCTATACACGAAGGATGCATCCTCTCAAGAGTCCATCTCTGCTAGCCTTACGTTTGATGCCTAATTCAAACAGTCTTAACCTTGATGATTCATCTATTGCAGTGTCATTCTTTAACAGGTGATCAGTTTTGTTCTCAGTATCTCTCCCTTATCCATATCCAGCGTCCCCAGTGTGGGTGCTCTTGTTGCTAGTCTGTCAGCTCTCTCATTACTGCACACCCCTGCATGACCAGGACAGTAGATCCACACCAGCTCTTGCAGACTCTAAGCTTCTGTGAATGAATTCCATTCATACCGTAGCCAGCCTTTTGAACCTTTCGAAGCATGGACTGAGAGTCTTGACACAATGACTGCCTTTGTTAATGAAGTTTCAGTTAGCTATCTTAAGGCTGCAGTAACTGCCTCTACCTCCATTCTCATGCTGGAAGTTATCTTGTAAGCCCTGCTATGTTTGGTGACGATTCTTCACTTTACCCTAGCAGAGAAGCCCCAACATGATTTCTCACCACGGATCACAGACCCATCTGTATACACAATGGCATCATTATCCCCAGTATGATCGTGTATCAGTGGATAAATTTCCAGTTCTGCTTTCCCATTGCCCCAAGTTCGACACTCTCTGCCACAGCTGATGATGACTTACTTACTTAGTCGTTCCCCTTCTACCGTGAGGTGTAGAGGTTTGGAAGAGAGAGCGCCAGACTATCCTATCGGCTGTCTTCCTCCTGGCTTGGTTCCATTCTAGTCCTCGGTCCTTCAAAGATTGTCTAATGTTGTCCTCCCAGCGGACTCTGGGTCGTCCTCGGGGTCTGGATCCTTGGCTCTTTGTTTCCCATGCTTGTCGTGGTATCCGATCTTCTCCCATTCTGCAGACATGGCCAAACCACCTTAATTGGGACTGTTCTACTTGGGTCTCTGCAGGGGGTAGGATTTAAGGCCTTGACGTATCGTCTGGTTGCGTACCATGTCTCTTCTTGTTACTTCAACCACCTTCCTCAGATACCTCATTTCTGAGGTTTGGATCTGGCTTTTATGGGTTGTAGTCATTGCCCATGACTCGCATCCATATGTCAAGACTGGGACATAGGTGGAGCGGTATACAGCCATCTTCGTTTTCTTACCAACCTCTCTCTTGCTGAGGAATCCTCGATTTATGGCCTGAAAAAGTCTCCCAGCTGCTGCTTTTCGAGTGGCCAACTCTTCTTTGATGCCTCCCTTTCGGTCTATATTAGCTCCGAGGTATTTAAAGTGGTCGACCTGCTCCAGGACCTGTTCTCCCAGCTTAATCTGATGTCTTCTTTCTTCTTGTGATATCACCATGGATTTTGTTTTAGAGCTGCTTATGACCATCCCTCTCTTCTCCAGCTCTTCCTTCCAGACTTGCAGGTTGGATTGGAGATGTGCCTCTGATTTAGCAATCAGGGCAACATCATCAGCAAATGCCAGCTCCGAAATATAGACCTGTCTCATCTTCCAGTACCCCACTGAATACTTTCTTGTTCTCTCCTTACATGCCTTGATGACATCGTCCATTAGGAGTATGAAGAGGTAAGGTGATAGGATATCACCTTGTCTTACACCAGTGGTGGTCCTGAACTCTTCTGACTTATGGTTTGCTGTCCTCACATAATTTCTGCAAGACTTGTAGAAGCTCTGTATAGCATGAATCAGAGGTGCTGGAATATTCTTCCTTGCCAAACAGTCCCAAAGTTTGCTCCAGGGGACCCTGTCAAACGCCTTTTCCAGATCTATGAAACAAAGATGCATCTCACTCCCACACCCAAGGGCCTCTTCACTCAGCTGTCTGAGTGTGAAGATTAGGTCTTGAGTACTTCGGTTTGCTCAGAATCTGCACTGGACCTCATCCAATTGTGGCTCAGCTAGGCGTCGGAGTCTCTGCTCTAGGATTCTAGAGTAGATTTTACCAGGGACACTGAGAAGGGATATGCCTCTATGGTTTCCACACTGTCGATTGTCACCCTTTTTGAAAATTGGTGTTATGATGGCAATCTTCCAATCCTTTGGTATGGTCTTGTTGTACCACGCTGCCTGTAAAACCCTTAAGAGTAATAGGTTGCCTGATGCTCCCATGAACTTAACCATTTCTGGTGTTATACCATCATGCCCTGCTGCTTTGCCCATCTTGATTTTCTCCAGTGCTGCCTTCAGTTCTTCCATCTTTATGTCATCTTCACCATCATTGGTTTTCTCTTCTGTGCTAGTGGTTATTATTTCTGATGCTTTACCATGCTCACTATCCAGGAGTTCTGAGAAATATTCTTTCCATCTTTCCATTACTTCCGTCGGGGCAGTAAGCAATTTGCCTTGCTTGTCCTTTATAAATTTGAGAGGGCATTGTTTTTCCTTCCTAATGTTCTTTAGGGTCTTATAGAACAATTTCTGGTTTTCTTGTGCATCTTTTTCTAGCTTTTCTCCAAATTCTTCCCAGGACTTCTGTTTTGCTGCTAGCACTTTGTTCTTTGCTTCTGTTCTGAGTGTCACATATTCTCTATATTTTTCCATTTGTCCAGTTGTGTTTTTAGCTCCTAAGTATTGTTTCCATGCCATTTTCTTCTCTCTTATTTTCTCTTTGACTTCCTCTGTCCACCAAGGTGTCCTCTTTCTCTTGTTCCCAAGTCGGACTTCACCGCATGCTTCTGCAGCAGCTGTCTTTATGATTACCTTGAATTTATTCCAGAGGGTTTCCAAGTCATCAGGTCGTTCTTCTGTGTTGCTCACCGCTGCAGCAATAAGCCCCTGATATCTGGTCTTAATTTCTGGCTCTCTCAGCTTGTAGGTCCTAATGCACATTTCTCCTGCTCGTTTACTTGGTTTCTTGCGTGATGTTGGGCAGTTCCTAGGCTGAGCAACTCTTTCAGTTGTTCTTTTGATTGTTAGCAGGTAGTGATCACTTCCAATCTCTGGCCCCCTCCAGACTCTAGCATCTCGGACATATTTGAATGAGCTTCTCCGAACAATGGCATAGTCGATCACTGACTTCTCATTCTTTGTTGGTTCACATCTAGTGTATGCATGTATGCGCTTGTGGGGGAACTTTGTGTTCGTAATGATCAGATTCTGCTCACTGCAGAATCTAAGGAGTCGCTTTCCATTGTCGTTGAGAGTATCTTCTCCATATCTTCCAATAACTCCACCCCATCTAGCATGGTCATTTCCAACTCTGGCATTAAAATCTCTGAGCATGATAACTTCATCTAGGCAGTCATCCACTGTCCTTTGAAGCAGCTCGAAGAATTCCTTCTTGACCTCTGCTCTCTCATCCTCATTTGGCCCATACACTATGACCAGGTTGACTATGGTTTCTCCTTCTTTTAGTTTAACAACCATAATGCGCTCTGAGACAAAGTTCCATCCCTTGATACTATCTTTTTGATTTTGGGCCACAATGCAACCCACGCCCCCTTTAGCTCTTTCAGATATGGGTACACCACTGTAGAGCAGCGTGTTGCCATCGAGATCCATGACTCCTTGTCCTTTTTTCTTTGTTTCTGTTATAGCCAGGATTTCTAGTTTTGCTTTCCTCATCTCTTCCACCAGCTCCTCTTCCTTCCCATTTATACTTCTTGTGTTCCAAGTTCCATAAGTCGTAGTCCGTAGTCTGTTCCAGTTCGTCGCCTTTAGAATCAGTCCAGTTTTCTCTCTTGTATTGCTCGTAATCGTGATTTAAAGCAAACAGGTGATTGGCTTGTTGTGCCTTTGCATGGTGGAGGGGCTGCCTCCTTACGGCCTCCATGCAGGCCGCCCTCCTCCTTTTTCATCCGGGCTTGGGACCGGCATAGGCGGAGTTCTGATGATGACTTGCTGGTAGTTAATCCAGTTCTCATCTGAAATACTCCACTCTTCCACTTTGAATATATTTTCAACTGTGGTCACCTGCTTGATCATTGTCTCTGCCTGTGCCATCCATGACATCCCTCTCTTTATTCTTGCTACCTTAATGTCAGCTATTTTTCCTTGCAGGGGGTGCAGTTTGTGGTTACTCCCATATAGGCTTTAGCCTGGACCATCGCATATCTGAATCTAACCAACAGCACTCCAAGCTTGTACCTCATTTTCACAATGTGCGTATCTTACATACAGCCCAAGACTATATGCATCGTGTTACCGACAGCATGAGTATTCCCAGCCCGTACTCAGTGACCGATATGACTAGCTGATGATAAAGAAGAAATAGTAACCTCTCTTGCATTTATGTATGATGTGCTCAACATGGTACTTACATGATAGCCTGCAATCGAATGTAACTCCAGGGTATTTCAGCTTTTTGTGTCTTTCAATTTTCTGTCCATTGAGAGTAATATCTGGAAGGTCTGTTTTCATTATAGAGTTGTTCAAGGAGCACCACATAATGCAGGCCATGTTGGGATTGACTTTGGAGCCAGTTTTCTCGCACCATTTAAACACTTCCTGTAGTGTCCCATGTGTGTTATTAACCATTTCTCGTTGATCAGAGCCAGTTCTGTAAATGAGTATGTCATCAACAAAAGTCAGTGTTTGTCCCAACCCAGTTGGCTGAACGGTGGCTACTTTTGCTGTGTAGATATTAAACAGCATCGGTGATAGTGGAGAACCTTAGAGTAGTCCCGGGAAAATTGGCATTGGGTCTGATGTCATGTTCCCAAGCAAAATGCCACTGATCTCTCAGTTAAGGCAGTTGCTATCCATCTTGTAAGCCAAGGGTTAACACCGCAAGCCATTACACAGTTCATTAATGTTGCAAAGTTCACACTGTTTTAAGCATCCTCTAGGTTATTGCTACAGCAACCATTTCTTGTTTACCCTGGCACCCCTCATACACATCATAAGCAAAATTTCCAGCATTACCCCATGTTATTTTTATGGGCTTATAGCTTCTGAGAGTATCAGGATATGTGTGTTTTCAAGGTGATTCATTATTTTCCGTGCTACTATCTTTTCTAGTAGTTTACCATAGACATTCTGCATTGTGATAATTCTACAGCTGTTGAGAATTGTGGGGTCTTTGCCAGGTTTAGGAAGTGGCCATAAGTAACTATGGAGCCAGTTTTCCGGCTCCTCAGCGTTCAGTATGCTGGTGTTGGAATCGCTCACCACATTCTTAATGTCAGTGTCATTGAGCTGTTTTATGTGGTGATACTGTACACCATCAGGAACCGGGACAGTGTTTCTACTGATTTCTAAAGTGCACACGTCTTCTTCTGATATGAGATCGAAATATACGTCGTCGCTTCCCAGGATACAGTCTTTAATTCCTTGGCAGGCTTGATAGATTAAAATGTACCAAGAATTGGATCTGCAATCAAATAATCAGCTGTCTATAATAAGTCGAACGCAGAGGTTTTAATTCTTCATCAGATGTGATGAGACCTGTCATTGAAGCTAAATGCAGTGCTGCGATTGAATACAAACATTCACTATTACTAGAATCCTACAGATCCTGAAGGTTATAAGAAGCAAAGTCCAACAAACTGCTCGAGGTTGTGCAAATGAGTATTGACTCCATCTCGTCGAGAACATCCAGACTGCAGCACAAACGGGCAACACTAGACAAATATATGACGGTATAAAGAAAGCCCTTGGTCCCCAAACAAATAAGACAACTGCTAAAAACCATCAGCAGGGAGAAACTAACCAATAGAGGTAAACAGATTCAGAGGTGGGTTGAGCACTACTGAGCTTTATGCTAGAGATAATACCATCACGCCTGCAGCCCTTGATACTGTTAAATGCCTGCCAACTATGGAGGAGCTGGGTGCTGAACCATCATTGGAAGAATTCAGCAAGGCCATTGATAGCCTGGCGTCGAGCAAAGCACCAGGCAGCGATAGGATTCCTCCTGATTTAATCAAGTGCTATAAGGGCACACTGTTGCACCCCCTGCATATGGTGCCGTGTCAGTGCTGGGAAGAGACAACTATCCCTCAAGACATGCGAGATGCCAAGATTTTAACACTATAAAAATAAAGGAGACAGAAGAGACTGCAATAACTACAGAGGCATCTCTCTCCTTAGCATTGTTGGTAAGGTTTTTGCCAGAGTCATCTTAATGCGACTACATAAGTTAGCTGAGCACCCTGAGGCACAGTGTGGATTCTGAGCTGGTAGATCATCATTAAACATCATCTTTTCTCTTTGCCAACTTTAGGAAAAATCAAGAGAGCAGAAAAGGCCTTTATATTTTGACTTTATAGACCTCATAAAGTCATTGGACCTGGTTAGCAAGAATGGACTCTTCAAAATCCTCCTGCAAATAGGCTGCCCCACTAAATTGCTGGAAATAAAAAGGCATTCCACAAAAACATGAAGACTTACTTACTTACTTACTTAGTCGTTCCCCTTCTACCATGAGGTGTAGAGGTTTGGAAGAGAGAGCGCCAGACTATCCTATCGGCTGTCTTCCTCCTGGCCTGGTTCCATTCTAGTCCTCTGTCCTTCAAAGATTGTCTAATGTTGTCCTCCCAGCGGACTCTGGGTCGTCCTGGGGGTCTGGATCCTTGGCTCTTTGTTTCCCATGTTGTTGGAAGCATATAACAACCCTTTGACATACGCAAAGCGTCAAACAAGGCTGCGTCCTGACTCTGACCCTCTTTGGGATTTTCTTTGCCTTGCTCTTGAAACATGCTGGCTATTATGGATGACTTTGGGCTATTTTTTAAATGCGATTTTGGTGACATCTGAAGTCTGAAAAAATCAGGTTTCCAAAACAAAGCTATCTCTGAGGATTTCAGTGAAAGGGTTACAGACCTGTACTGTTCATATAGTAAGACAATGTAAAAGTCAGCAGTAGTGGCACATCAAAAATGTTTAAATCAGACCTAAGGGTTTTTTATATTTGGAGATGCACCCTAATATAACCGATTTGTTTGAAAGGAACGCACCTCGCCAAAAATTGTATTAAAAAAGAAAAAATTGAAACAGAAAGTGGAGGAATATTGTGAGGCAGACATTTGTTTTAGCACCTAGGAAATTAGAATCTTTCCGCTGACATATTTTTGGAGATCTGTCTGTGATTTTGTTTTAAATTTTTTGTTTTGTTGTGCCTTCATCAGGCTGACCTAATTCATCTTGGTGCCAAGTATTCCCCCTGCATGCGAGTGGACCTTAATCTGGTGGAAGCTGTTGGGTATGACAGGGAAGAGGAGAGCCAGTCTGCTTGCTGTATTAGGAAAGATGGTTCTGGTTGTGTGCAGACAACACAAGTTAATTGTGATGTAAGTTTCTTCCTCAGCAGAAGATAATATTTTCTGTCACTTTATGTTAATATTAAAATGAGATGGGAATATTATTTAAGGGGAACAGAGCAGCAACGTTTAAGGTCAAAATAAAAATAACATAAAAAATGACACTGGATTGGTCTATTTTCTTAAAATTTAGTATACCCTGAAAAATGAAAACTATGATCATTATTAGTAAAACAGATGATAAACCAACATTATCAAAAAGAATAAATGGGAAGATACAGGAACAGGTCAAGAGCTTCTCATATGCTGGACACACAACAACAGAAGTTGGCAGAAATAGAAATCGGCAAGAGAATAGGAATTGCCAAAGCTACATTCAGCAACATGAGACAAATACAAACATCTAAATAAGTAACGCTTACTTACTTACTTACTTAGTCGTTCCCCTTCTACCGTGAGGTGAAGAGGTTTGGAAGAGAGAGCGCCAGACTATTCTATCGGCTGTTAAATAAGTAACTCACAAATTAAAAATAACTCTTCATTACTGTATGGTGTAGGAACATAATAAGTGAAAAAGCAGTCAGAAGAAAGATGTGAGGCCCGTGAGATGTGGAAGTATAGAAGAATGGGGTGCATCTCATGGAAGGAGAAGAAAACATATAAATCTTAGAAAGCTGGGAATGAAAAGTGAAATAATCAATGAGATAAAAGTCAGGACAAATATTTTGGTCATATAAAGAGACATACCCTGCTGACAACAATAATTGAAGGAAAAGTTGAAAGCAAAAATGCAAGAGGAAGACGGCGCTATAAAAATATCAGTTTAACAAGAGACAGAAGGTGTTGGAGATCCCTTTCAGCTACCTTCGATGCTAAATCGGCAGCTGATCATATCAGAATCTAAATGTGTCAGATTAATTTATTAGAACACATTTATTCTGTCTTTGAAACTTGTGTTTATTTTTTTGTTTATGACATTATGCTTTTGTTGTGAAGAGATAGATTCTCAGAACCTTGTTGTGTGATAGTAATTTTCTTATCATTTCCCTTTTCACTCAAATGGAGCAATGGGCTACCACCGTACATGGTCACATAGTATTTATGTGCACTTACAAGTGTGATTTCAATAGCAGTTTGTTTTACATGATGGAGTTGTTGAGCCCAGTATAATCTCGTATTAGTTGCCTCTTATGACACACCAGAGGGAGCAGTAGCATATTCTTTCTTTGTCTGCTCAGTGACCCCCAGGAAGTTTAAGGTCATGGTAAAGGTAGTCCCATAGCAGATACTGCCATTGGGGAGTGAAGTGTTACATACCTCACTAGACTAGATCTGAACTTTATTAGGTGGAGAGATAAGTACCGGACTTGGAGCTTACATGAAGTACCGAAATGACAACACACTAGAAATAAATACAGGGTGTTTCAAAAACACTATCGGTATTTTGAAGGTGTATAGTTTTGGTAATTGCAAACTTAAAAATGTTTGGTTTGCACCAAACAATAGGTAAACTGTCCAAGTTTGGACAGTTACCTGATAAAAAAAAATGTTTTTCATTTCAGCCGCTAGACGGCGCAAGGAATGAAAATGGTGCCGCCACAGCAGAAGTCGTTTTGTGTGTTGCAGTTTGCCAAGTCACAATCGGTATCACAGTGCAACGTGAGTTTAGAAGACAATTTCTCATTGATCCACCATCTGATAACAACATTCGCACGTGGTATCGACAGTTTCAAGATGAAGGATGCCTTTGTAACGGAGAAAGCTCTGGTCGACCAAGAACGTCCAAAGAAAATGTGCAGAGAGTTAGAGAAGCTTACCTTCGGAGCCCGCGAAAGTCAACAATGCGAGCTAGTTGTGAATTACGAATTCCTAAAACAACAGTGTGGCGCGTTTTGCGAAAGCGATTGATAATGAAAAGCTATAAGTTGCAGTTATTGCAAGCTCTTCATCCTGCAGACAAGGAGAAATGATACGACTTCTGCACAGAAATGTTAGAGGAAGATGAAGCATTTTTACCCCGCCTGATTTTTTCTGATGAAGCAACTTTTCACTTAAGTGGTAAAGTGAATCGTCACAATGTACGAATATGGGGCACAGGAAACCCACACATAACCATTGAGCACCAATGGGATTCACCAAAAGTAAATGTTTTTTGTGCCATTTCTTGCACAAAGGTGTATGAGACATTCTTTTTTGCTGAGAGGACAGTGATCGGAACGTCGTATCTGGACATGCTAGAAAACTCGCTGTTCCCTCAGTTAAATGAGGAATCAGAAAACTACGTTTTCCAGCAAGATGGGGCACTGCCGCATTTTCATAATGAAGTCTGGAAGTCTCTGAATGAGGTTCTCCCACATCGGTGGAAAGGACTCGCTGGAGCAGATGACCTTGCTCTATACCGCTGGCCACCCAGGTCTCTGGATCTTTCACAGTGTGATTTCTTTTTGTGGGGCTATGTAAAAGACATCGTCTACGTGCCACCTTGGCCCCGAGATCTCCGAACACTAAAGAATCAAATCACGGAAAGAATCTTGGAAAGAATAACAAGGGATCAGTTGGAGCGAGTGTGGAGAGAATTGGACTACCATTTAGATGTGTGCCGTGTAACACGAGGGGCACACATTGAGGGATTGTAATGTAAGAGATTAAACTTTGACAGTTTTACTTTCTTTTGGTGCAAACTGTATATTTTTAAGTGTTCAATAACCAAAGTTATATGCATCTAAAATACAGATATTCTTTTTGAAACACCCTGTATATGAAATGTGAAGAGCTCTGTACTAATTACCAAGCAGAAATTACAGCAATAAACACCCCCCTCACAGCAATACTCAGTTCAATCGAGAAATCTACGAGTCGTATAAGCCCTAAGATGTCATAATCTTCACTGATTCAAAATCAACACTAAAGGCTTTGGAAGAATACCTCCAAATTGAACATAAAGAAATAATACTGCTGTCTGAAACATTTGACAGCCTGCTAACAACATACAGCATCAGAGTCGATCAGTGGATACCAGCACACACATACATACCAGGCAATGAAAAAAGTAGACAGACTATCAAAACTAGGTGTAAGCATAGTTCAGATGAACACGCCAGCCAACATGTAGACAGCTAAATGAATACTCCAGGACAACTTCAAAGATGAATGGCTGATTACCCTGTGGATTCCAAAAGAGTCTACTGTATGTACCTTGTATAAAGAAACGACTCATTCCAACAAAAAATGACAACATCATTAACCTACGACTTGTGGAGCAGAGCACAGTTTTCCAGTTTAAAACAGAATACATTAAACTCAACAAGCACTGAAATAAATTAAACTTCACATATGAGCCTAATTGCCCCAACTATACCCATCCATATGAGACAGTTCAGCTTGCATTTCTCACCTGCCCAGGACTCTCTGCAGAAAGGAAAAAGCTTTAGTCAGGCTCCCCAACAAGCACAAACAGTCTATACAGCACTGCTCAACAGTTCAGACAAGCTCAGCAGCCCTAGTTAATCAACAACAACAACATTTACGTAGAGTAGTCAATTCCCTTCCTTGCTGTCTTTGCCTTCTTAACTAAATAGAATGGTTTGGGACCCATTTACAGTTGGGTAGACTGGAACATGATACTACCAGATTTTGAATGAGGTAACTTTGCCTTGAAAACCAAGTGCTCTAAGCACGGCTGCTTGAGCCTAGACTCCCCAGGAAGTGCACAGGGTTCATGTTCTTGTTAACTTGCTGGTTTATTCACTAGTCAGCTTGAGATTTAGAACAAACTTTCCAGAGCAAATTAAAATAGTTGCAGGTTTCTGTGGTGTCTCAGTTGGGATGTAACGCTGACAATATTGTCAAATTTGACTACATTGTTTAGACCACTAACTGTAAACTCTTTGTTGTTGAGGATGTAAATACAATTATGAAAAAAATCTGTCTTGACAAAAGTTGCATAACGCTTCCTAGTTACATTTGACGTTGATTACGAATGAATTAACGACATTTTTATTTCATCAGGGTAAAGAAATAGGCAATATTGCCTTTTTACATTTCTGCCCTGCAATATTACAGTTCTGAAAGTGTTTTCAAATTAAAACATTCTTAACTTCAATAATAAGTAATCAGATGTAGATGTAGACATCTACACAGCAAAAGTAGCAACCTTTCAACCAACAGGACTGGGACGAACATTAACTTTCGCAGATGACAAACTCATGTACAGAGCTGGCTCAGACAGACAGGAAATGGTCCAAGGCATACACTACAGGTGGTTTCTAAATGGTGTGAGGAAAGCGAATCAAATGTCAATCCCAGGAAGGCCTGTGGGATATGGTGCTCTTTGAACAACTCCATAGTGAAAGCAGACCTTCCAGACATCACTTTCAATGGGCAGAACATTGAAAGGCAAGACAGGCTAAGTATCTGGGAGTAACGTTTGATCGTGGGCTATCGTTCAAGTATCATGTCGAACTGATCATACAGAAGTGCAGGTGAGGACTGGCAGCCTTAAAAACAATGGCTGCTGCACGCTTGGAACAGAGACTATTGTTTCTCCTATATCATCAGCTCGTGATTTCAGTAATCGAGTACGGGCTAAGAATACTCACGCTGTCAATGTCACAGTGTGAATGACTGGAACGCATGCAACATGAAGGGATGCGACTAGTTTTGGGCTGTACGTGTGATACCCCAATTGGGACAGTGAGATACATGCTCGGATTGCTGTCAATTAGATCCAGATATGCGATGGCCCAGGCAACAGCATATATGCTGGTAACCACCGACAAAAGACACCCCCTACATGAGAATGTAGCTGACATCAAAGGAGCAAGAATCAAGGGGATGTCATGGATGGCACAGGCAAAGGCTACGTTTGGTCAGGTGACCAGGGTTGAAAATGTATCCAAAGGGGAAGAGTGGAGTAAGTCAGGGGAGAACTGGATAAACTACCAGCAGGTCATCATTAGCCTTGGCAGAGAGTGCAGATCTTGGGGCAGTGGAAAAGCAGAGCTGGAGATTAACCAGCTGCTAAGTGATCATGCTGGGGATGATGGCGCCATTGTGTACACTGATGGGTCAGTAGTGCGTGGTGAGAAATCAGGATGGGGCTTCTCTGTGAGAATAAGGGCAGGGTCATCGCTGAACAGAGTGGAGCCTACATGACAACAACCTCCAGCATGAGAATGGAGGTAGAAGCAGTTACTGCAGCACTGAGGTGGCTGTCTGAAACTCCATCAACCAGGGCAGTTATATTGTCAGACTCTCAAGCCATGCTTCGGAAAGTTCAGAACGGATGGCTGCGGCAGAAATGGAAAACATCAATAGAATCCTCAAGTCTTCAAGAACTGGTGTGGATCTACTGTCCTGGTCATGCAGGGGTACGTGGCAATGAAAGAGCTGATAGACTGGCCTCAAGAACACCCATTGTGGAGAAACTGGACATGGATAACGGAGAGATACTAAGGGCTATTAATGATCGCCTGCTGGGTAATGACACTGCAATGGATGAATCAACAAGGCTGAGACTGTTGGAGTTTGGCATCAAAAGTGGGACTAGCAAAAATGGATGTAAGAGAGGATGCATTCATCGTATGTACAACCAGCGTGCTACAGGTACAATTAGCATTTATGCTCTTCGACATTTGCTGAGGGAGACTGAGCACCTATGGGTTTGCCCAGAGTGCAGTGAGGTCGATTCTGATAAACAAGAACAAACGGATTAAGTAATCAATATTATCATCACTTTCAGTAATTGAGCACACACAAGTACATTCACACACACACACACATATATATACATGTACAGAGAGAGAGAGAGAGAGGAAGCAATAAAGCTATTACATATTTAGAATTAAAGTTAAATATATAACATCTACAAATAGATACTCTTGGAAACATCTGTTCTTTCTCCACTTACTCAGAAGTTTTTTCCTTTTTATTTTTGTTTTTAAACTGTTACAGACTGTGCCAAAGCACAATTTCTTGATGCAGTAGTTAGAGGTATATTATAGGGTATGTATTTTGTAAAAAAGGAGAAATCTCACTTTTGCGACACCTGATAGTGCCACGTAACACCAGTTGGAAACCCTTGAAAACATCCATGGCAGAAAGAAATCACAGGTCACTAAAGTCCAAGATATCCACAGCTACCAACTTTCTAAACCCCTCAATAAATGAATGGAAACAGAGCTTAGAGCCAAGAAATATCGCATTAGTGATCATTGTAAGTCATGTTTTTGCTGTCTATAGAGCAAATTTATTAGCAATATCTCAGTCAAATATACTGATGCATTAAATCTGTCAAAACGTTTTTTGCAACTGTGTTTCTGTTCTCAAGTCCTGTTTTGTTTCCATATATACAACACAGGTATGGACACTGTATACCCTAATTATAACTCACTTGGGGTTGAACCCTGTGTTCCATGCACATGAAAACACAGTATTGTTCACAGAAGCTGTCCACATATGACCTCACACAATATTCCCTTCTTCTAAGGAGTATGCTTTATACCAAATTTTCCTGCCCTGTGCCATCAGCTCAAGATCTGCCCATATCTACATCATTCTCTGTGACAGGGCTGGTTATACTTTGGTGGAGTCACTAATTGGCAGATGACAGGCCTAGTGATGCAACTTAAGTTTTACAAGTCTCTTTTGTTTATCTTCCAAGTTATTGATTATGGACATGTGTACTGGCCATCTCCGCCAGAGATGTTAATTCCTGGATGAGACACTGTTCCTTCTTCATACAACTCACGATCCGTTCTATTCCTTCTTCGTTGTTACTAGTGACTTTCGTATAGTGGTAGTTTTTTTAAAATAGACATGGCCTACATACAGCAACTCTCAAAGGACGAACTCAAATCTATTTTATCAGCCCAAAACATTTATTTACATTTGTAATATTACTCGGCAAGACAAGTAATTTATATCATAGAGCTCGCATATCATTATATTATGAGTACATCTTGCATAAGCTCTATATCTCGTGTATGTACATATTCTTCCTTTGTCATTCTATCATCTCCAGCTGACTTTCTTAGTCTTCTCAAATGTATTCTTGTTATGTTTGAGTAGCTCTATACTCGATATCAGCATTTCAAACTCTTCGTATATGTGCCTATATTCTTTCTTTGTGAACTTAATCAGACCTGCCTCTACTACTGTTCCTGAAAGCAAAATTCAATTCATATACTAACTATCAAGGCTTCAGGTCATATACTTACATGCGAGAGCATGTTGGCAGTTCATACAGAAGTCAACTCTCCCAGTCGCTTAAATGTCGTATCTATTTCTGAATAGCTCATCTTCACCTATCGTGACCTCATGATAATAAATATGGTTTTCTTCCAGTAATTCACAACCATTCATTTAAATACATGTAGTCGTATTATACTTGACCAACTGTTGCTTTGTAAATAGTCGTGATATCTTCACATCTCCTGCTTTCTTTACTTAGTCAATAAAGTGCTCATAATGTGTCTGACACTTCGACACTGTACCTCTGTGTTACTTCTCCTGTATATGTATAATTCTATCTCGTATAAATCATAAGTTCAGATAATACTTACAGCCCAAATTGCTGAATTCCTTACGAAATACACTCTCTACACTCACTGTGTTTATAAGAAACTTCTTAATCATTTTAAACACTGTCTAGTGATGGCAAATCTTCTGAATATATCTATATATCTAGGCTATATCTGTACAACCACAGAATCCGTTCATCCTGAGACTACTGCAAAACACACCTTGCTTCTTCAATCACAAACTCAGGACTGCCCTAATGACCTCTGGTCATTATTCTGTCGTATGTTTCTCTCGCTACTTCTGATTCGTTGCTCTAACCTGTTTTCACTTAACTTTATTGGTCGAGCCTTTTATTTACAACTCAAGAGAAATACTCACGTTTAGTTAACGCGAGCCGAGTTACTGAACTCTTGTCTGTTTTATTCATACATTATTTTCTTCCTCGTGAACTCTCTTAAGCGTCTATCTGACCTTGCCAATAGCATGAATAATGCTTGGGCAAACCCCAAGGCGACACCTCTTCATGTCAGTCTTCAGTTCTCTTCTCAATGTATTCCTTGGTCTTCCTGTGCCTCTCTTTCCCTAGGGATTCCAGAACAAGGACTGCCTGGTAACACAATGAGAAAATCCTTCTATTTTAGACAAGCACCCATTTATTAAGCGTCCGTGCTTAGAGCGCAGGCTTCTCGTGGCAAAGGTAGCAGGTTGAAAACACAGTGGCGTCATGCTACAGTCTGAAAGTGGATACCTGACTGCTCTTGGGTTAGGAAAGGTAAAGGCAGCCAGGAGAGGAACTGGTTACCCCACCTCTCAACCTAGGACCGACTTGACATTTGAATTGGAGGATCTTTTGATCTCCATTTATTTCCCTATCAATGAAATCTCCTCTAACCTTCTGTGTTCTTATTTGAATATCATTGTCTGTTTCTCCAACTGTCTATATTGAAGCCAAGGTATATGTATGATTCTACATCTTGTTGTGATGTTCCTCTAACTTTGTCTATATTGAAGCCAAGGTATATGTATGACTCTACATCTTGTAGTGATGTTCCTCTAACTTTGTCTATATTGAAGCCAAGGTATATGTATGACTCTACATCTTGTAGTGATGTTCCTCTAACTTTGTCTATATTGAAGCCAAGGTATATGTATGACTCTACATCTTGTAGTGATGTTCCTCTAACTTTGTCTATATTGAAGCCAAGGTATATGTATGACTCTACATCTTGTTGTGATGTTCCTCTAACTTTGTCTATATTGAAGCCAAGGTATATGTATGACTCTACATCTTGTAGTGATGTTCCTCTAACTTTGTCTATATTGAAGCCAAGGTATATGTATGATTCTACATCTTGTTGTGATGTTTCTTCAAATATAGTTTTGTTATCGTTTCCTGCCTTTACTCTTATTATCTTTGTTTTCTTCCTCTGTATTGTTAAACCCACTAGCTGTGACTTCTTATCACGTATTTGTATTTTGTCTTGCATCTGATTACAGTTATATACAGAAGAGCCTGTACATTGGCAACATTGTTAATTGTTCGTTAAATAGTGCAAACAAAATAATTTTTTAAATTAAATAGTGTTTCATTAATCTGGCTTTTACATAGATTTTTCCTTTCATGTGCTGCATCACAGCACAAGACAGGGCTGAACCTTTGCAGTACTTAAATAAAAGCATTTGCAAATATGTGTGTGTGTGTGGGGGGGGGGGGGTAAATTTATAGTCCAAAAATCTATATATATTATTATAAAATATTGCCATTTTTCTCATCTTCCTGAAAAAGGATACACAGTTTGGCATTTTATCACACAACCCTTCATGTCCAGCTGAAGAGGGACAGCTGAAAGTAGAACATTTGGACTTCACCAATCCTCGTTGAGGGAAACACTGTCTGGTGATGACTGAAGTCTGAAACATACTTTTTGATAACAGATGTGGCTGTATGAGAGTAAATGAAAATGAAACATGGCAGTATGGATATTTATTTATAGATAACATTAAAAACACCTTCATAACACCTTTTTTTGCTTCATGTTTGTAGCACATTCTGATGATATGGAAAAATATGTTTAATTGATATACTCCAGACCATTACACAGTTTTGCATCTTTTTCATAGAATGTTCTGTCTTCATGGAAAAAGTGGTCAAGTAACAATCCAGGACCCGAAGGCAGAGTTAGTGGATCAGTTTGTGGTCAAGATCCTAGGTACAGTTTATATTGATTGCTAAAGCTGCTTCCTTGTATCCCACCTCCTGCTAGTTCATGTTTTTTTTTTAACATTAATTCCTTCAATGTCTCAACTCCGCTAGTGATTTTGCATTAGTGCCTGCAGTACTTTTAATTCCTGCTGGTTGATTTCATTTTTGTTAAACAGTTCCAGAAATTATGTTAATGCCTGATGTGACAGAAGGAAGGAGAAAACCACTTTTACATAATCTAAGTAAAATCTGGTCTCATCGTTTCCCTACAGAATCAGATAAATGAAAATATTCTCAAAGAAACAGATGAACATCCTCAATTGATCTCCAAGATAAAGCACAGGAACATCATGGCTAGAGAAACATTAGAGAAGTTGGTAACAGCTAGGAAGTTCAACTCAAAACAAAATTAAAAGGAGAAATACTGTAATGAAATGACCATATGTCATGGAAGGAGATTGATAATACTGCTGATTCAAGACACCAGAGATGGTGGAAAATGGAGACATGATCTCCACTGCTAGTTAGCATAACATTCTTGATGATTAGGAATGATTTTGATAGAATCAAGTACTAGATTTTGTCTATACTGACTTTCGTGGTCAAAGTTTGTGAAAAGATACAAGGCATTCACGTTAACGACAAAATGGAGGAAGTCAAGTTTGTGCTTTTACATCATGCAATGAGACATGGAGAGCAACAAAAACAACAACCAAAAAGCTACAGACTTTTATAAACGGGTGCTTGCGTAGAATAGAAGGACTGAAATGTTATGACAAAGTCACAAATGTGGAATTGATGACAAGAACCAGACAAGTACCATTGGAATAAGAGTTGAGTAGATGACACTGGCAATGGATAGGACACACATTGAGGAAATCTGTTGATAGCATTACAAGGCAGTCCTTGTTCTGGAATCCTCAGGGAAAGAGAAGCAGAGGTAGACCAAAAAACACATGGAAAAGAGAACTAAATACAGAGGTGAAAATGATGAGAAAAATATGGAAAGAACTTGAGCAGATGGCACAGGACAGGATGTCTTGGCATGTGTTTGTTGAAGACCTATGCTCCTATGGGAAGCTAAAGGGTATTGATTGATTGACAAGTTTGAGCACAGACAAAAGAAACTAAAATTTATGAAGAGAGACATAACCAAAGTTTGTTAAAAGCTGGAAGAAAGCAAAGTTTGTTAAAAGATGGAAAATACCAAAGTTCATGCTTAGATGGAACAAATTAAAGCTGACAAGAACCATGTCATAAAACTAGTCGTCACAAGTTGACAAGAACCTTGTCACAAAACTAAATTCCACAAGCTGATAAGAAGCAGTGGCACAAAACTAGCTGTCACAGACTGACAAAAAGCAGTGTCACAAAACTAGACACCAGAGTTTGTGAGAAAATTGGAAGACGCCAACGTTTGTAAGAATATATAAGATGCAGAGGTTTAGAAAAAAAATTGAAGAGGTGTAAGTTTACATGTGAAATTTGATTCAGCACTGAGAAACAGATAAGAGAGAACTGACATGCAGTAAAAACACAAGTTACCTACCCTTTTTATTGTTTACCAAACACCACTGTCATTTTTATCGTCATGTATTTTTGCTAGCTGTTAAAAACATGTTTAAAAAAAAAAAACTTCATTATGCTAGCTGTGAAGTGACTGGAGACAATATTTTTTTGTTTTAGTTTTTATGTAGACTATGAGGAGGTGAGAGTTTGAGTTCATTTTATTTTGCACATTTTGTTTAAGCTGTGTTGGCATGTTACAACTGCATAGTTTGTATAAAGTAGACACTGAAGGATGAGAGATTACTGTTTCATTCTGGTCATTTTCTAATAACCACGTCTGCTTGTCTCATGAAATGGGTAGTCTGTCTGTAGATTCTCTCATCATCACATTTCACCTTCAAGGAATCAGTGATATTACTGCAGTTACTGTGTTTCTGTTTCTCTCATGGAGTTGGCAGCCCTAAAGGACATATTTTATTGTTTGCTTTTGTTGCCTGCATGAATGCACATTTATTTGTGCATTGTTTAGTTTATTAAATAAATGGAATTTTAGTCTACATTGTCTGGTTCTTAGTCTGAAAAAGTCATTATCCCTTTCTGACTGAAAATGTTTCACTGTGTTTCTTTGTCGGAGTAATGCATCTTCGTTGTATCTGATTGTGGATGTTCTCTTTGCCAAGTCTCATTTAAACAGTTTAAAATAAAATTCAAGTTTTAATTTATGTGTGTGTTGTATTGTCCTGATCTGACTATTAGTTTCCTGCTTTGATAAATCGTTGGCTCTTTCATTTCCTTATATCTTGCAGTGGGCAAAGACTCATTTTACTTTCACTTTGTTGAATTTATAGCATGCTTCCATTAATGTTTATGACAGACTAACCAGTTCATTAACTTTTTTTTTTCAGCTGTACTTCTTTGTTAAATCTAGATTTGTTTCCTGTGTTTCTTGAGCTGTTTTTTACTTGTATTGTTATTTAAAATGTAGGTACTGTTACAACCCAGCATCAACTCCACCGTTGGAATGGCCTGATCAAATCACAAGGTGGCCTGTAAGTTTTCTTACTTGTTTTTCTTGAAATCACACACATGTCATCAGAGTAGGCCTTGGTTTTCATACATAATCTGTACCAAAAATATGTTCATGAAAATGAAATGATCAAAGTTGTACTATAACAGTGTAAAAAGAGGTTAATAAGAAAATTGTTGAAACATTATATACATACTAGTGTAAAAGCCGTCATAAGATGGAAATTAAATCAGTACACGAACTACTTAGCAGCAGTGAGGATCCCAATGTGTGTATACAGGATCACACATTCTATAAATATTTTTGTGCACACCATCATTTGCGCATTTTTCTTTGTCGAGTGTTACTATTTTTGGGAGAGTACATACAATTAATGTCTAACTTTCAACCAAAGTTGCATCCCTTAGCATTAGTGACAGAAAAAAGCTGGGATTTTATATATATTGATGTAGGTTTTTGATCTCTGTGGAGAAACTATGTGTAAAGTTTTTTTTATTAGAGCTTAAAAATGAATTAAATGAAAACATAAAAAAAAAACAAAAAACTGTGACATTCTACTTTAACCCTTGGCTAACAAGCTCAGGTATTTCTCATCACATAAGCAGTGTCAACAAAGTTTAGAAGTGCAGTATCTTTTTCAACAGAAACTTTGTATTTGTACATGAAAAATATATATTCTCTACATTTAGTGATCATTTGTGAACAAAATTACCCAAAAACTTTAAGTAAAAAAAAAAAAAAAGAAACATACTGGAGTCATTTTTGCAATGAACACACTAGATACATGGAGTGCTTTGTTATATAACCCATGATCAACAAACATAGTTGGTGACTGACAAAAAAGGATCGAGGAATAGACAAATAAAGAACATGACTACAGCATCCTCAGACAAATCATACAAGGTGACTAATATAAGGTTGGCAACCTCATCATGTCAAACATATTGCCACATTAACCACCAGTGCAAGAGCCTGTGACTGCTTGATGCAGGCATCCTGCAAGAGGACCAGTTGTACTACTGGCTCCATGCTCTGTAGGGAGCATAAAGGAAAATGATGATGATAGTTTTCAGTTTGACAGGAACCTGCTTCATTGTTTACCCAGAAGTTTACACTAAAAGTGAGCCTTATTTTATCAAAGATATCCTCATGAAGCTTGCTACTTTGTAATGGATGGAGCATGGGTCAGTTTAGGTCACCAAGCCATATTTGATGAACTGACCTTGGGGATCTTTCTGTCATTTTGTCACTGCGATGTTATATTGCTCCTGTGTTGCTGCAGCGTAAAGATACCAATTTTGTGACATTGCTTCTTGTCAGTTTGTGACAGCTTATTTTGTGACACTGCTTCTTGTCAGTTTGTGACAGCAAGTTTAGTGACACTGCTTCTTGTCAGTTTGTGACAGCTAATTTTGTGACACTGCTTCTTATCAGCTTGAGGCATCTAGTTTTGTGACATGGTTCTCATCAGCTTGAGATAGTTAATTTAACAGTGCTGCTTCTTGTCAGCTTTGACATCTAGTTTTTTGACATAGTTCTTGTCAGCTTGAGACAGCTAGTTTTGTGACACTGGTTCTTGTCAGCTTGTGACACCTAAATTAGTGACACTGCTTCATCTCAGCTTGTGACAGCTAGTTTTGTGACATGGTTCTTATCCACTTGTTACATCTAGTTTTATGACACTGCTTCTTGTCTGTGACAGCTAGTTTTGTGACACTGCCTATTGTCAGCTTGTGACAGTTAGATTTATGACACTGCTTCTTGTCAGTTTGTGACATCTAGTTTTGTGACACTGCTTGTTGTTAGCTTGTGACATCTAGTTTTCTGACACTGCTTCTTGTCAGCTTGTGACAGCTAGATTTGTGACACTGCTTCTTGTCAGTTTGTGGAATTTAGTTTTGTGACATGGTTCTTGTTAACTTGTGACAACTAGTTTTGTGACATGGTTCATGCCAGCTTGTGACAGCTAGTTTTGTGACATGGTTCCTGTCAACTTGTGACAGCTAGTTTTGTGACACTGTCCATAGATCCATGGAATTTGTCTCACTGTGACTGAGGATTTTAAAAAAAAAAGTGATATAGGTCCATGGAATTTGTATCACTCTGACTGGTGATTTGAAATAAAATGTGATATAGGTCCATGGAATTTGTATCACTGTGACTGGTAATTTTAAATAAAAAATGTGATATAGGTCCATGGAATTGGTATCACTGTGGCTGGTGATTTAAAAAACAATGTGATATAGGTCCATGGAATTGCTATCACTGTGACTGGTGATTTTAAAAAAATGTGATATGAGTGCATGACATTTTTATCCCTTTGACTGGTGGTTTTTAAAAATAAAACAACGGTCCATGAAATTTGTATCACTATGACTGGCGATTTTTTTTAATGTAACAAAGGTCCATGAAATTTGTATCACTATGACTGGTGATTTTTAAAAATGTGATATAATTCCATGAAATGTGTATCACTCTGACTGGTGATTTTAAAAAATCTGACCTAGGTCCATGGAATTTGTATCACTCTGACTGGCGATTTAAAAATAAATGTGATATAGGTCCTTAGAATTTGCATCACTTTGACTGGTGATTTTAACAAATCTGTGATATAGGTCCATGAAATTTGTATCACTCTGACTAGTGAATTAAAAAAAAAGTGATATAGGTCCATGGAATTTGTATCACTATGACTGGTGATTATAAAATCTGATACAAGTCAATGACATTAGTATCACTTTAACTGGTGGTTTAAAAATAAAATCTGACATAGGTCCAATAAATTTGTATCTCTCTGACTGGTGATTTTAATAAAATGAAAAAGGTTCATGAAATTTGTATCACTCTGGCTGGTGATTTTAAAAAAATCTGATTTAGGTCCATGAAATTGTATCACTCTGACGTGATTTCCAAAAATATTTGATATAGGGCCATGAAGTTTATATTAAATTTGTATCACTCTGACTAAAAATGGTAACATATTAACAGAAAGTAAGGGATATACTGGAGAGATGGAAGGAGTACTGCAGAGAAATGTATGAAGATAGTACAAAGACTCCAGACATGACAATTGAAAGTGAAGAGAGAGAGCCAGAACCTATGTTAGATGAAGTACATGCGGCAATCAAAAGCCTGAAGAAAGGGAAATCACCAGGGTGTGATGACATACCAACTGAACTAATTCAAGTAGGAGGAGAGGCCAGCGTCCGCTTTTATCATGCACTATGTGTGAAGATCTGGAACAGTGCAGTCTGGCCCAAAGCATGGAAAAGATCGGTGTATATCCCTCTTCCAAAGAAAGGCAATTTAAAACTGTGTACCAACTATCGTACTATTGCTTTAATAAGTCATGCCAGCAAAATCCTCCTGCGGATTATCATGAAGAGGATAGAAAGGAAGTTAGAACATGAAATATGTGAAGTACAGGCAGGTTTTAGACAAGGCAGAGGTACGAGGGACCACATTTTTAATGTGAGAAACATACTTGAAAAATGCAGAGAATACAATGTAGATCTTCACACCTGTTTCGTAGATTACACCAAGGCCTTCGACTGCGTACAACATCAGAAATTGTGGAACATCATGAGAGGAATGGGGTTTTCAGCGCTTTTGATCCATCAAATCAAAACACTATATCACGAACAACAAGCAGCTGTCAGAGTAGCAGGGGAAACGTCAGGATGGTTTGAGGTGAAAAGGGGAGTAAGACAGGGTTGCATCCTCTCTCCATACTTGTTTAACATCTATGCAGAAAATAAAATGAGAAATGTTAGGAGTGACCAAGAATGAAAAAATTGCGATCTGTTCACAATTGGTGGAAATGCGATCCCAGAACTCAGGTACGCAGATGACACAGTTATTCTTTCAAACAGTGCCAAGGGGCTAGAACAGTTAATCCTGTCTGTCAAAAGACACAGTGAGGATCAGAACCTTTTTCTGAACACACAAAAAAAACAAAGATAATGTCCACTGACAAAACAAGATGCCAACCAAAAATTACCATCAATGATGAGGAGATTAAAAATGTCACAAAATAGAATATCTTGGCTCCATAATTAACAACAATGGAGACTGCTCAAAAGAGGTCAGAAGGAGACTGGCCATAGCAATGCAGAGGTTAAATAAAATGAAGAACATATGGCATAACACCAGCAGATTAATAAAAGTAAAACTTCTGAGAACGTGCATCTTTCCAGTGGCAACGTACGGATGTGAATCATGGACAATTACACAAATATATAAATTGAAATTATATAAACATTAAAGAAAAAAATTGAATCTTTCGAAGTGTTACAGAAAAATTCTCAGAATATCTTGGACCAAGAAGAAGAAAAATATGGACATCCTCCTACATGACCTGAACATCGAGGAAAATTGGCTCATAAACAATATCATGTCGTGGAAACTGAAATACTTTGGCCACATTAAACGTCATAGTGGTTTAGAAAGAGCAGTGATAGAGGGTATGGTACCTGGAAGGCGAGGCAGGGGCCGACCAAGTCGACGGTGGACACAGGACATTGAAGACGCCTTGAATACAACAATGGAGGAGGCCCAAAGGCTGGCTAGAGATTGAGAGTCTTTCAGGCTGGCTGTGATGAGAGCGACATTCTGCAAAGGACATGCTACATGACTGGTGATTTAAAAAAAACGTGATAAAAGCTCATGAAATTTGTATCACTCCGACTGGTGATTAAAAAGAAATTTGATATAGGGCATGAAATTTATAGTAAATTTGTATCACACTGATTGGTGATTTAAAAAAAAATCTAATGTAGGTCCATGCAATTTGTATGACTCTTACTGGTGACTAAATTTTTTTTAAAATCTAATATAAATTCGTGAAATTTGTATCACCCCAACATAACAGATTTGCATCAGCACAGTGGCAGTCAACCAGTCTCTGGCCAACACAAAGGGCAGACATATGCATTGTGAAATTTTGGGTAGGCCGTGTTGTTTTGGCATTCAGGGCCAGTGTATCATTACTACAGGGGAGCACTGTGATCTGATTAGGGGCTTTTTCCATGTTGAGGCAGCTCTTTGTTCTCAGGTAAGTAATGGAGCACTGCATTCTGGTTAGGGGCTTTTTCCATAGTGAGGCAGCTTTTTGTTCTGACGTAAGTAGTGGAGCACTGTGATCTGATTAGGGGCTTTTTCCATGGTGATGTAGCTCATTGTTCTCAGGTAAGTAGTGGAGCACTGCAATCTTATGGGCTTTTCCCATGGTGAGGCAGGTCTTTGTTCTCAGGTAAGTAGTGGAGCACTGTGATCTGTATGAGCTTTTTCCATGGTGAGGCAGGTCTTTGTTCTCAGGTAAGTAGTGGAGCACTGTGATCTGTATGAGCTTTTTCCATGGTGAGGCAGGTCTTTGTTCTCAGGTAAGTAGTGGAGCACTGTGATCTGTATGAGCTTTTTCCATGGTGAGGCAGGTCTTTGTTCTCAGGTAAGTAGTGGAGCACTGTGATCTGTATGAGCTTTTTCCATGGTGAGGCAGGTCTTTGTTCTCAGGTAAGTAGTGGAGCACTGCGATCTGTATGAGCTTTTTCCATGGTGAGGCAGGTCTTTGTTCTCAGGTAAGTACTGGAGCATTGCATTCTGTATGGGCTTTTTCCATGGTGAGGCAGCTGTTTGTTTTCAGGTAAGTAGTGGAGCACTGTGATCTGCATGGGGTTTTTCCATGGTGAGGCAGCACTTTGTTCTCAGGTAAGACATTTCATTCATCACCCTTCAGCTTCCTGTGGAGCATAAGCCTTCAACAAGTTTATGCCACTTTTCCTGTCCTGTGCCATCCATTCAGAGTCTTTCCATATTTTCTTTATCGCTTTCGTATGTGCCTTTTTTTATTTGTTCCTTACAGAGCTGGAGCTGCTACTACAGTTGACCCTTTTGTGGTAAGCCTGTGTCAAAATGCTTCCACTCTTGTGGTAGTGGTTTCTTTAGCAATTTATTTAACATGATGAGATTACAGCCTCATATACAACCTCATTTTAGTTGTTGCCTCTTAAGGCATGCCTGAGGGAGAATTAGTCCTATTTCTTGTTTCTTTGGAGACCACAAGTGACTACATGGGGCTACTACATCCCTTTTATGCCCATCTAAAATTCTCTTCTCTTGGTGTTTATAGACCTCCCTCTATTACCCTTGGGGGTTCCCTAACAGGGACTGCCTTGTAATGCTTTATCATTGTCACTTCTAGAAGTTTATATCAACTTTAGAACATTTCTGGCTTATATTTGTCACTTTTAGAGCATTGTTTATAGTTTAGTCCTATCAACTTTAGAACATTTCTAGCTTATATTTGTCACTTTTAGAGCATTGTTTATAATTTAGTCCTATCAACTTTAGAACATTTCTAGCTTATATTTGTCACTTTTAGAGCATTGTTTATAGTTTAGTCCTATCAACTTTAGAACATTTCTAGCTTATATTTGTCACTTTTAGAGCATTGTTTATAGTTTAGTCCTATCAACTTTAGAACATTTCTAGCTTATATTTGTCACTTTTAGAGCATTGTTTATAGTTTAGTCCTGTCAACTTTAGAACATTTGTAGCTTATATTTGTCACTTTTAGAGCATTGTTTATAGTTCATCATTGCCAGGTTTAGAACATTGGTAATAGTTTATTGTTGTGAGCATGCAGAAGAGAGGAGAAAATGTCGTAAGGAACACCAGGAAAATAAGCAGCTTCAGGGCTGTTACCTCAGGGGCGCATTCCCATAGTCAGTTATGACTGAACGGGCTATTATATATATTATATAATATTATTATTATATTATATGTCACTTTTAGAACATTTTATACAGTTTATCTTTGTCACTGTTAGGAAATTGTTTATTATTTTTCCTTGTCACTTTTAGAATATTGTTTCTAGTTATCTTTGTCACTTTCAGAACTTTGTTTATAGATTTTTCATGCCACCTTTACAACATTCTACATAGCATATTCCCATAACTTTTAGAACATTATTTATAGTTTAGTCCTGTCATTTCTAGAACATTTTTTAAATATATAGTCATGTTTTGTGATTTCCACAGCATTACTTGTATTCCACTTCTATTTGACTTAACTCTTTTGCTGCAGGTCAATTGTTTTCAAGAAATTTGTGGCATGATTCCATTTGCCAACTCAGAAAGCCCTGATCAGTTCTACAGGTTGTTTACATCTCTCTTTCTGCATGGAGGGTGAGTGTAACTGTGAACATTTCATATTGGATATCAGACAACAGTATTCTTTTCTGTACAACTAATATGGTATATTAGTTGCTTAACTCTTAGTAAATGCCACGCCACGTCAGGTAGCTTGCGATCCAGTCCAAAAATAGGCCAAGCCACTTCCGGTGGAAACGTGACTATAAAGTCTCTATAATTGAAGTTTAATCGGAATTATTGAATTGTGCTCTAATACAATATTTTTAATGTCTGTTCTAGTAACTGTCATATTTACATGTGCAAGAACGTTTTGTAAAAATTGTGATTTAGTGTTCTTTTTCAAGTACCGTGCCTAGTGGCGTAGGTGATCATGTCTCTCCACAACTTCATGTCTCCAGTACAATTTATCAATTCTGCTGTTAACTTCTTTCCATGCCATGATGTCAAACTGTCCAGTATTTGCTCTCTTTGTCTTCCCCTATCTCTTTTTCCTTCAATCTTACCTGTTGTTACGATATATTCCAGCTTTCCTCTTCTCATAATATGCCCAAAAAAAGTGGATTGCTTCTTTCTAACTTGTGAAATAAGTTTCCTTTGCACGTTGGCCTCTTTCAGGACATCCACATTACTCTCTTTGGCTGTCCATGGTATTTTTAACATTCTTCTGTAAAACCACATCTCTGTTGCCTCTAGTGTCTTCTCTGTTTGTTTACTAATTGTCCATGACTCACTCCCATATGTCAGGATTGTTTCTATATAACAATGAAGAACTCTCTTTCTTACTTGCAATGACAAAGAATTGTTGCATAAAATACTCTTCATTTTATAGAATGCTACTTTTGCCTGAGCTATTCTGCTCTTCACTTCTGAGATGCATCTTCCATCCATTGTTATTAATGTTCCCAGGTATATGAATTTATTGACTTGTTTTAAAACGGTTCCTTGATTGTGCATTCTGGGGAAGCCCTTTTCTTTGAGACGACCATTACTTCTGTCTTTTTGCTGTTAAGGCTAAGGCCTTTATTTTCACTTTCTATCACTATTGTATCAACCATTTCCTGCAGCTCCTTTTCACTTTTTTCTATTAAGACTGTATCATCAGCATATCTCAAGTTGTTTATATTTTGTCCGCTGAATGATATTCCTGGCATGTCCTCTAGAGATCTCATTATATTTTCACTGTACAGATTGAACAGATCTGGTGACAGCACACATCCCTGCCTGACGCCCTTTTTTACTTGCTGAAGCGTTCCTATTTGGCTGTTAATTCTTACAGCTGCTGTTTGTTGCCACTACATGTTCTTTATTATCCTCAAGTCCTTTCCATCAATGTTGATGCTTTCTAACATGATGCTCTCTACCAGACGAGAGGATTCCTCTGGAATCCCCCTTAACGTCGTTGTCTTTTTCTAGAAAGTTGTTTTGATTCATGATTGTACAAGGGAATGGTAGTTTCCCGTTGCTTGCCATCAGTTTGTGTATGGTTGTCTCCGCTAGCCTTTGACTAAAAGTGATTTGGTGTTAGTTTTTAATAAAATAAGCAACAGTTACTTATTGTTAAAAAAAAAACTATTTCCAGCTGACATGGCTTCATGTTCAAATTGTCGTAAGCAAAGATTATCGGCTGAACATGCATTAAAGCTTATTAAATTATAGACTGGAAATAAAATGATGATGAGTTATTGCGCATGGATAATTATGATTCAGATGAATTTTACGATAAATCATCAGATTCTGAGGATGAGATGTCTCCCCTAGCTAGATCTAGAAGTGTTTTGAGCATAAAATACGTTGTGTTGTAGTTTATTGCTGGGCTGCGATATCTGCAACTTTCGGCCTGGCACATCCAATTTCAGCATGCATTTTTATTTCGGTTTGCTTTTCATAGTTCTGACTTTCCCTAGCCTACCTGCCAGACAGCAGGTGGTTTGAAATCAGAGTTTTCCTTCTCCTAGATGATTTGCCATCCACAGCTTTTGGGCATCATCTACTGGAACTTTCTAGTTTTAGAGGACACCAGAGACTTGCCCTGCACCTTTTCTCTTGTTAGTTTCATACAGTCATGCCACGAGAAGGCCAGGAGTTGGACTTTTGCTGTTGGAGGCTATATACTGAGCTTGCCATAGTAGTATTTAAGTAGAAATTGAGTACTCATATCCCCACTCCTGACTGTGACAGCATTTGGGATCAAGTGATAATTTTCAGACTAAGAACTGGCCATTGCAGAGTACATAATCACAAACAAACAAAAACACCAGAGTACATAATCACTTTAAGAAAAGATAACAGTGTACAATCCCACCAAGAAAAGATAGTGTACAATCCCACCAAGAAAAGATAGTGTACAATCCCACCAAGAAAAAGTTAACAGAGTGAATTGTTTTTGTTATTGTTGATCAAAAGCGACATCACTGCACTCAAGGCAAACCCATAGGTGCTCAGTCACCCTCAGCAAATGCCGAAGGGTATGAATTCTAATTGTTTCTGTTGCAAGCGGGTTGTATACATGCCGAATGCATCCTCTCAGATGCCATCCCTGCTGGTCTTACGTTTGATGCAAAATTTCAGATGCATGGAGGCATATCTGGAGTCATCCTTATATGGCCACCAGCTAAGCACAATGCTATAGTATTCAAATGTGGAAGTGAACCTGTTTGAAAGGCTGATTACACCCTCATTCACTCTTGAATGCATCCACACACTTCTAGGGATTCTCCCTGTGGTGAAACATGTTGAGAACCCAGCATTGCACACTAAGCTTGGAGGAATCACTTGAGTCCCAGATGTAACTTGACTTTTCACTGGGCTGGCTGCATGCAGGAGAATCTCACTATAGGCCCATGATGGGCACAGGGAGCTGAAAAGTGGCTGTGTGTATGTTATTATTATTGTTAATCAGAATCGACCTCACTGCACTCAGAGCAAACCCAAAGGTGCTCATTCTCCCTCAGCAAATGTCAAACAGTATGAATGCTAATTGTACCTGTAGCACGCTGGTTGTACATACGACGGATGCATCCTCTTTCACATCCATTTCTGCTAGTCCCACGGGCTCTGTGTACAACATGACAATTCCTTAGGAGTGCCCAGAACCAGAGCACAGTATTTTAGTTCTGCATATTTGGAGAGCCCCCTTGGATGGCCGGGGATGCACAGTATGCCACATGCTTCTTCCTCGTAGCTTGGGACCAGAGGTGATGATTTTTTAAATGCCAGCCAAGCTGGAAAAACTGGAGCTCATGACTTCATCTCAACAAGTTTTGGACTGGCAGAAAAGCCACAGTAAAAGCCTAGATCTACAGTGTAGATAATACCAAGGAGTCTTCAACTTGGTATTGGCTGCAAAAGAGCAAGAATCTCAGCAGCCCTAGTTAAACAACATCAACATGCCAAATTCCAGCAATCTTAGCCTTGATGACTCATTGATTGCAGTGTCATTCTCTAACAGGTGATCATTAATTGTCCTCAGTATCTCTTCAGCAACTGTGGGTAGGCTTAAAAGCGGCCAGCATGATGCTGACCACATCACTCCTAGTGTACCGATGGTCAAGAAAATATGGACCTAACATCATATTTCCAGTATGCCTCAATGGGCATGTAACGGGATCTCTACACAAAAAAAGGTGGTCTCAACAGAGAGTCTACAAGCAGTAGCTATCTTTTGCAGCAGGTATGCCAAAGCTCAGAGAGTCAAGTAGCTATCTTTTCAGGTATGCCATCAGTAATTGAAAAGCTCAGTAATCAAAATAATGCTGACATGGATGACCTAAGAGTAACTCTTCACAAACTATGTCAGTAATTCAAAAAAGTTGTGATAAAGTGGATCCCTTCTCACTGCAACATCCCCAGAAACAAAGAGGCTGACAGATTGGCAAAGGAAGGGAGAAAGCTACATCAACTTGACACAAGCGTAACTTATGATGAGGTTGAGAGTTGAATCAAGCACAGATATAGGAGAAAGTGGGAAGCAGGGCATCCAGGCCACTAAAAAAATGATGTATATTACCAGCTAGGCAGATGTGAACAAGTGGTAATCTTCAGACTTTGCATAGGTCACAACAGATTGGGATACCATTTATTCAACAAGTTAAAGATAGGAGCTGCTGACGAGTGTAGCTGCTGAACATTTGCTTCAAAGGTGCCCAACATATGAGGAGCAGAGAAAGCGCATATGGCCATCACCAGTACTCTTCGTGGAAAATGGTGGCAGCACTAGAGATGAATGCCAGATCTATGACAACAGTGGTGGCAGCACTAGAGATGAATGCCAGATCTATGACACCATCCATATCCCCAGGTTTCGTTGCCATTCTTGTTGAGCGTCCATCATTTTCTAAAATATGTTCAGTAAGGTTCATGTTAATTAAAGCCTGGCTTAACGCTATTCCCTGCTTATTGTCTATGATGTTCCCCTGCTCCTTAGACCTAGCACTGAAGTCACCAACAATTAAACACTTTATGTTAGGTTCTTCAGACAATTCCGATAGGACATTCCATCTACCCTCTTCTGGAAGTTGGTCTACTTGAGTTCCTACCAACTGTATTCAATGCAACCCCCTGGAATTCCGCATCTTCACTGGTGTGGGAACTTGTATCCAGCCATGTATTAGGGAGCTCATGTGTCACATATACAGCTTGCCCTCGTCTGCCAGGCCCTGCGGATTTGTGTAACACCTGTAGCCTTGGCAATTGTTAACATTATTTGCTTTTAAATTTATATCCTGGATCATGAGATTATAGAAATCTTAGATGATTGTCTGAATAATTGCTGCCTGGTGATTGGCACCACAACAGTTCCAGTAATCTCTACGCACATTTTTCACTGAATCTCTCCATTTTCTTTCTGAACTTTCTCTTTCCAGGCCTTCTTCTCTCTCTCTCCTCTTCTCTTCCCTACCTGTCCTTTGTGATCCATATTTCCTACTTTCATCTGCTGCAGGTATCACCATAGCTCCTGCCATGATTCTAGTTTGTTAGGTCATTCAGGGTGTACTTGAAATAAGTGGTGAAATTATCCGGTCATCTTGGTAAAGCCACCATACCAGGGAAGAGGCAAGGGATGTCCCTTACGGAGTCCATCTGCATTTTTTAGACCACAGATGGCTCCGGGGTTGACCCAGCCTCAAGAATTGGGTGCCAGAGCAACTCTGGGAAGGTTAAGGTGGCTGGCATGATGCTGACCACATCACCCCTAGTGTGCATATGTTCAAGAAAATATGGGCCTAACACCATATTCCCAATATGCCTCAAGGGCGTGTAACGGGATCCCCATTCAGTCTTTTGGTACATTGGTGCACCTTAGATTGGAGTCATTTACTCATGACAGATATCATTTAACCCTTGATGTGTGCCAGAGCATATACTACTCACCAGTGGGCTCTACACACTGCATCTCTGGGGTTCTACTAGCCTTAAGATCCTCTGCCAGTTTAGTTCAGGCTCCGCAAGGGACTATGTATCCAAGGCACACAATGGGGATATGTGGCAGAAGTCTTGCATGAGGTTCCGTAAAAGCTAGCAAGGGGGGACTTGCATAACTAACCCCTGTTCACTTTGCAGCTAGTTGGCTTCAACAGTGACAAACATGAGGTTACTCCCACCTAAGTAACTGTGGCATTAACTTCCTCTCATGCTTGTAAGTTAAACCCACTGCGCCACAGTGTAACATAATGTACTAAGATAATGTACATGAAGAGAGGAGTGTAACAGTGCACTAATATAATTTTTATATTAAGGAGAGGAGTGTAAAGTAGTGTAACAAAATGCACTAATATAATAAGGTACATGAAAAAAGGGTATAATATTGTACATGAAGAGAAGGAGTGTTACATAATGTACATGACAAGCAAGAGTGTAACATAATGAACAGGAAGAGAAAGAGTAAAATTGTGTACATGAAGAGAATGACAGTAACATAATGTAAATGATGAGAAAGAGTGTAACATAATGTACAAGAAGAGAAAGAGTGTAACAAAATGTAAATGATGAAAAAGAGTGTAACTTCTTCTTCTTCTTTCGTTCGCTTGAAATATATTGTCTATATCTGCAATGTTGTTTCTTGTATAAACTTCACAAAAGAGTATAACATAATGTAAATGATGAGAAAGAGTGTAATATAATGTACAAGAAGAGAAAAGGCATAATGTAATGTACAAGAAGAGAACAAGTGTAACATAATGTACATGAAGAGAAAGAGTGTAGCATAATGTACATGAAGAGAAAGAGTGTAACACAATTGGCAAAAAGAGAAAGAGTGTAACATAATGTACATGAATAAAAAAGAGTGTAACATAATGTAAATGAATAGAAAGAGTGCAACATAATGTACAAGGAGAGAAAGAGTGTAACATAATGTACACGAATAGAAAGAGTGTAACATAATGTACAAGAAGAAAAAGAGTGTAACGTAATGTACAAGAAGAGAGAGTGAGAGAGTGTAACATAATGTACAAGAAGAGAGAGTGTGTAACATAATGTACAAGAAGAGAGAGAGAGAGTAACATAATGTACAAGAAGTGAGAGTGTAACATTATGTACAAAGAGAGAGAGAGTGTAACATAATGTATGAGAAGAGAGAGAGTGTAACATAATGTACAAGAAGAGAGTAGGAGAGTGCAATATAATGCACTAACACAATGTACATGAAGAGAAGGAGTGTAACATAATGCAGTAACATAATGTGTATGGTATTTTCCATTGATTATTTCCAGGTTGATACACTTAGGAATCACAGTAATCTTTCAGATGTGGATTATGAGAGATATAGAGAAACTCTTGGGGGCTCTTCGTACAATCATCATTTACTTTGGGTCTGGCATAGCAGGAGCTCTGGCCAGCTGCACATTTATCCCTTACCAAGTTGAGGTTATTTCTTCCTTTATCTTTACATGTCATATGAAAATGTAGTAATTTTTGTTTGTTTGATAAGTTTCTAATATTAAAATGAGCCATGGTTATGGTAGTTTCTCTGTGACATTTGACCTGTTCATTTAGTTAGAGCTATGTTACGCTTGAAAAAAAAAAAAAAACTAGAACAAATTCTCACTGTGTTGATGGAATATAATAATATTTCCATTCATGTGTTCAGGTTGGCCCATCAGGAGCACATTTTGGCATTGCTGCATGCCTTCTTGTGGAGGTGATACAGAGCTACCAGATGTACAAGCATCCACATTGGGCCATTGTCAAATTATGCTTACCCCTGGTATGTTTTTTCCTCCTTGGACTGCTACCTTGGGTGGACAATTGGGCTCATATTATTGGATTTTTCTTTGGCTTTCTATTAGCATTTTCTCTGATGCCTTATGTGACATTTGGACACTTTGACAGACATCGCAAATTGGTCAGTGTTGTGGCAAGTTTGGGGTTAGCAATTGGACTTTTTACAATCTTGGTGATTATATTTTATTTTGCTCCACTCGGCGACTGTCATTGGTGTGTGTATTTCAACTGCATTCCACTTACTTCGGACTTCTGTGAGAATATGGCTGTTAAGTTAAAGACAAATTCCACCTACTCTGAACATATGTAACATATAGTGATGGTACTGGATGAAAGGTTGCTGTTTTAGCTGTCACGATTAAAAAGCAGTTTGTGAGTAGCTGGCATTATTTATGTCGTGTTTAAAACTTTTATCACATGTACGAGGCGTGTTCAAATGAAACCCGTCCCAGTGGCTTTATAACAAATATATGTAAGGTACATCAGCAGGAGTTGTAGAATTAAATACAGCAATTGTTATGAAGCAAGTACTCACTGGGGTTCTTTAGAAATAGTCACCATAGGCATTCAGACACGCATCCCACTGCATGGGTAGACGGCGGATGCCGTCTGAGAAAAATGACTTATTTTGCTTATTGAACCATTTGGTCACCGAGGCCCTGACGTTTGCATCGGAGTCGAATCGTTGTCCCTTTAGAGATTTTTTTAAGGGTCCGAACAAATGAAAATCACTTGGTGACAGATCGAGGCTGTAGGCTGGGTGTGGCAGAACTTCCCACCTTTTCCTTGCTAACACTTCCTGCACAATGTTCGCAACATGTGGACGAGCATTGTCATGCAACAGAATCACACCACGCGAAAGCATGCCGGGTCATTTATTCTTGATGGCTGTATGCAGGTTGTCTAGTGTGTCTTTGTAGCGGATGGCATTGATGTTCAAGCCAGGCTCTTTAAAGTCGACCAATAAAAGCCCTTCATTGTCAAAAAATGCGGTCAGCATAACCTTATCGGCGGAAATCTGTGACTTGAATTTTTTGGGTTTTGGTGATCCGGGATGTTTCCACTGCATGCTCGCTGCTTTAAGTACTCAAAGTGGTGGCACCACGACTCATCGCCTGCCACTATGCGCAACAGAAATGCATCACCCTCCTCTTCGTAACGCAGCAGGTGGTTCAAACTCCACCCCATGCGTTCTTCCTTATGGCGATGGCTTCTTCTGTTGCAACAATATGCACCTGACCTGGCCTCGGAAGATCTTTCGTTAACTGACGTCCTTCTCGAAACATTCTTGCCCAGTCTTTCACTGTAGTCTTAGATGCACTTTTGTCACCATACACTGCTTTCATTCGGCGATGAATGTCTGCTGGTCGACATCCTTTGGCTGTTAGGAACTGGATCACCGCTCGCTGATCGACCTTGGACGGATTCCGTATCACACCGGCCATTATTTTAACGGTCTGCAGCACAAACAATGAATACTAGGAGAATGAACACATACACACTTGTACATTCGTATGTGCTTATTACGTCAGATGTGACGTCATCATGCTCCTCCTACAAATGTCCACTTAACGCAGCACGGGCGGGTTTCATTTGAACACACCTTGTATAATCAATATGAAGTCCCAGCATGCTTTCATCGTCATTTAAAATGGTGTAAGCAATAACAGACCTAGGCTCAGTAACATGCAATGTACCTTTAGTAAAATATAGCACCAGTTAAATAATATATATATGATGGAACTTTGATCACATGCAACATAACTTTAGTAAAATATAACAGTTTCAGTAATGTGTGATGTAACTTTGGTCATGTACCACCTAACTTCAGTGAAATTTTAGCTCCAGTTAAATAATATATAATTTAACTTTGGTCACATGCAACATAACTTCAGTAAAATATAGCACTGTTTTCAAAATGTGTGATTATCTTTGGTCACATGCAACATAACTTCAGTAAAATATAGCACTGTTTTCAAAATGTGTGATGTATCTTTGGTCACATGCAACATAACTTCAGTAAAATATAGCACTGTTTTCAAAATGTGTGATGTATCTTTGGTCACATGCAACATAACTTCAGTAAAATATCATCGTCATCATCTGCCATCTCCACAGCGAAGGTTGGCTGTAATGGATCTTCAATGTCTTCTGTCTCTTGTCTTGATGGTGCACTCTGATAGACTCTTTCCTGTCCATCTCTTGATGTTATCTTCCCACTTATAGCGCTGTCTTCTCCTTGCATGTTTACCTTCAACTCTTCCCTCTATTATGGTCTTCTGCAAGGCGTTATGCCTTTTTATGTGACCAAAATATTTTAGCTGCTTAATTTTGATCTCCTTCATTAGCTTTCTTTTCATACCTAGGTTTTCTAGGACCTTATCTGTTTTCTTCTCTTTCCATGAGATGCACCCCATTGTTCTATAAATCCACATCTCTATAGCCTCAATTCTTTCTTCCAATTGATTATTCAATGTCCATGTTTCTACACCATACAGTAATGAAGAATATATATCACTTTATGATTCTCAGTTTTAATTTGTGAGATAACTGTTTAGATGTCAGTATATGTTTCATGTTGTTGAATGTAGCTTTGACCATTCCTATTCTCTTCTTGATTACTGTTTCACATCTGCCATCTTCTGTTATTATATGACCAAGATATGACAAGCTCTTGACTTGTTCCAGGACTTTCCCATTTATGCTTATCTTTAATGTGGTCATGTCATCTGTTTTACTAATTATGTATATGAGGGTTTCCAGGGTAAACAAGAAACGGTGGCTGTGGCAATTGACCTAGAGGATGCTTACAACAGTGTTGGCTTTGCAACCTTGATGGACTGTGTAATGGAATGTGGTGTAAACCCATGGCTAACAAGGTGGATAGCAGCTGCCTTAACTGAGAGAGCAGTTGCATTTTGCTTGTAACATGGACATCAGAACCAATGCACATTTGCCCAGGATTACCCCAGGGTTCTCCATTATCACCGGTGCTGTTTAACATATACAGCAAAAATAGCTGCAATCCAACCAACAGGTTTGGGACGAACATTAAATTTTTGTCGATGACTTGCTCATTTACAGGACTGGTTCATATAGACATGACATGGTTAAAAGCATACATGAGACACTTCAGGCAATTGCTAAATGGTGCGACAAAACCAGTTCCAAGGTCAATCCCAACAAGGCCTATGTGCTTTGGTGCTCCTTGAACAACTCCATATTTAAAGCAGATCTTCCAGACATTACTCTCAGTGGACAGAAAATTGAAAGGCAGAACTAGTTGAAATGCCTTGGAGTAACATTCGATCGTGGGCTATCATATAAGCACCAAGTTGATCACATCATACAGAAGTGCAAGAGAAGTCTGGTAGCCTTAAAAAAAATGGCTGCAGTGCACCTGGAGCAGAGACTACTGTCTCTCCTGTATCATCAGCTGGTCTTGTCTGTAATCGAGTATAGCCTGGGAATACTCATGCTGTCAATATCACAGTATGAACGACTGGAACACATTCAAAATGAAGGGATGCAAATAGTCTTGGGCTGTATGCGAGATACCCCCATTGTGATGATGCGGCACATGCTTGGATTGTTGTCAGTTAGATCCAGATATAAAAGCATATATGCGAGTAACCACAGACAAACATAGAACATAGCTGCCATCAAAGGAGCATGAATAAAGAGGGGGATGTCATGGATGGCGCAGGCAGAGGAGACTATTAGACAGGTGACCCCAGTTGAAAATATATTCAAGGGAGACAAGTGGAGTAAGTCAGATGAGAGCAGAATGAACTACCAGCAAGCCATCATCAGCCTTGATAGAGAGTGCAGAACTTGGGCCAATGGGAGAGCAGAGCTGGAAATTGATCAGCTTATAAATGTTTATGCTGGGGATGATGATGCCATTGTGTAGACTGATGGGTCTGTAACCTGTGGTAATAAATCAGGGTGGGCTTCTCTGCTAGAGTAAAGGGCAGAACCGTTGCTGAAATTAGCAGGGCTTACATGATAACAACCTCCAGCATGAGAATGGAGGTAGAGGCAGTTACTGCTGCCTTAAGATGGCTGTCTGAGACTTTATTAACAAAGGCAGTTATTGTATCAGACTCAATCCATGCTTCGAAAGGTCCAAAATGGATGGCTCCGACATGAATGGAAAACCTCAATGGAAGCATCGAATCTTCAGGAACTGATATGGATCTACTGTCTTGGTCATGCAGGGGTATGCAGCAATAAAAGAGCTGACAGACTAGCTTCAAGAGCACCTATAGAAGGTGAATTGAACATGAATAAGATAGAAATACTGAAGGCAATTAATGATCACCTATTAGAGAATGACACTGCAATTGATGAATCATCAAGGCTGAGACTACTGGAATTTGGCATCAAACATAAGACCAGCAGGGATGGGCGTATGAGAGGATGCATCTGGCGTGTATACAACCAGTGCGCAACAGGAACAATTAGCATTCATACTCTTCGACATTTGCTGAGGAAGACTGAGCACCTATGGGTTTGCCCAGAGTGCAATGACGTCAATTCTGATTAACATTAACTAATTATCATTGTTTTTGTTTTCTCGAAGTTAATGTCTAATCCATATTCGTGACTTATGCTGTCTACTTGCTTCAGTACTTGTAAATCCTGTTCACTTTCAGCTAACAACACGGTATCATCTGCATATCTAAGGTTTTTTATTGGCCTTCCACTGATGCTTAGTCCTGACATTGCCTGTATCTGTTTGAATATGTTTTCTTTGAATAGACTAAGTAGGCAGTAAAATATATCAGTTAAATAATATGGGATGTAACTTTGGTCACATGCAACATAACTTCAGTAACTCATGACATAACTGCAGTAAAATGTCACAGTGTGATAGGAAACTCTATAGAGCACATTACAACAGGATGCAATCTGATCATAAGAATCAGTATTCGTGTCTGACAAGAGTATCAGCCCTTTATCTCCTCACAATATTGAGGTAATGTGTAACACAGCTTCAGTCACATATGATGTAACTTTAGTCACATGTAACACTCTTATTCAATTATTTATCTGGCATTAAAGGACTAATGTAGGGTTCTACTGCTTTTAAAATTGTGCTTTGCAATTTGCAATAACTGGTTTTTGTCTGTTTCAAACATTTTCAGTGGGTGTCGTGGTGGCTAAGAGATATGGCCTGCCTCTAATTCTAAAAGTGTCGGGTTCAGTTCCCTGCATAGAGAATATTGATGGAAAGTTTTTCAGAACCAGTGGGTCCTAATGATGCATACTCCCCCTGATCTCATTGGTAATGAGATCGGATGCCTAGCCTTCTCAGATCAGGGCAAAAAAATGGAAGGTCCTGTGTGCAAGTTGTGCATGTTAAAAATCCCATGGCAGTTGGAAATCGTAAAGAGTAGGCCACATGGTTGCCGCCCTGGCAAAATAAAAAAAAATTATGAAACCTACCCACCACAAAAATATTAATAGAATGTGTGATTCCTGTAAACAAATGTGGTGAGTCAGGATGTGGATGTTGCACCAGTTATCACTATCGATAACTATGAATTGGCAGTGGGGCACCACTTCACATACCTGGTGTCTACCATCAACGACAAACTGCCTCTGGACACAGAAATCAACAGCCACATTGGCAAAGCTGCAGCTACCTTTGCCCGCCTCACAATGCGTGTTTGGGTAAACTCCAAACTCACAATGAAGACAAACGCTGTTGTATATAACGCCTGCGTCACCTGCACACTTCTATATGGCAGCGAAACATGGGCAACCTATGCTAAGCAAGAAAGAAGGCTCAATACCTTACATCTACAGTGTCTACGCCACACCTTCAGTATTTCGTGGAAAGACAAAGTGACAAATGTCGAGGTGTTGTCACGTGCTGGCCTTCAAAGCATGTATACACTGCTTAGACAGCGCAGACTATGCTAGCTTGGCCATGTCCGCCGCATGGATGATGGTCGCATCCTGAAAGATATCTTCTGGTAAGGTAAAGGTAAAGGATCCCATTACACACCTATTGAGGCATATTGGGAATACGGTGTTAGGCTCGTATTTTCTTGACAATGTGCACACTAGGGATGATGTGGTCAGCATCACGCCGGCCACCTTAACCTTCCCAGAATTGTTCTGGTACCCAATTCATGAGGCTGTGACCCCTGAGCCGTTTGTGGTCTAAAAAATCTCACCTCAACTGGGGATCAAACCATGGACCACCGAGCTAGGAAGCCAGTGCACTAACCACTGTGCTACGGCGGCTCCATACGGACAACTGACAGATGGCAAAATAACAGTTGGGCAACCGCAGCTGAGATTCAGAGATGTGTACAAGAGAGACATGAGGGCACTGGACATAAATCCAGCAACCTGGGAAGATGAAGTTGCAGATCGCACCAAGTGGCGATGCTATCTATGGCGTCACCTCAGATTGGGCAAAAAGAAGCTCTCACAGCAAGCAGAAGAGAGGAGAAAACATTGAAAGGAACACCAGGCAAATAAGCAGCTGAGAGCTGTCACCTCAGGGGCGCATTCCCATAGTTGATTGTGACTGACGGGGCTATTATTATTATGATTCCTGTATACACACATTGGGATCCTCCCCTTTGCTACAGAGTTCATGCCCTGTGCTGAGATCTGCTTGTGGGGTCTAATGGAGGAGATCGGAGCACTGGTGGAGTTGTTTGTGTGCAATGAAGATGATCCTTAAAATCAAATTAAACCGATCAAACATTTTCAAAATGTGATCCTAATTCTTCTGCGAAAGAGAACAACAGTTCTCGTAATAATTTACATGTGAGAATAACCTTCTGCCAATTGTTTAGTTTCTTTTGGTTAGCTATTGATGTTGAGGCTATATTTGTTGTGTTGTGCATGTTATTTATGTATAATTGTTGTGTCTTGTCTTTTGTTTAAAGTTTGCAATTCCTACAGATTATGACATTATTAATTTCTGTTGTATTAACTGTACTACAGAGAGTGTGTAAAAAATATGAGGTTTTGTTAACATAGTGATGATAACGTTAGTGAGATCTTGATACTTTATTGGGATAATGATGTTGAAGTGATACATATACATGATTCTGTGTTAGGATGCTGATGTTGAAGTCATTAAGGTTCTTAAATATAATAGTGATGTTTTGGTCACGGAGATATGTGATACTTTACTGGAATAATGATACTGAGATACACTGATTTAAAATGGGTGATGATCCAGTCTGTGACATAAAGTGAGATAAAGTTGAAGTTTGTGTCATGTCTTTGGCACATTAAATATAGTTTGTACTTGTTTCTTTCTGTTAATTTTTATTAGTTGACAGTTTTTTGTTGTTGGTGTGTTTAAAAAAAAAAAAATTCTTGTTCATGACACAGATGCTGTTCATTGAAAGTTGGTGTGGATCCCCTTTACTTTGCCTGTTGATGGTGTTAACTTGATATTTGATGTAGTTACATTATTTCTTTTTGTCTTGTTCTGACAGTTGTTTCAACAAGAAGCAAGAAGTTACAGACATTCATAATGGCTGTGTATGTTTGTGGAATAAAATCATTGAAATGATATGACAACATCACCAATGTGGAGCTGATGACAAGATCACCTATGTGGAGCTGATGACAAGATCACCAATGTGGAGCTGATGACAAGATCACCAATGTGGAGCTGATGACAAGATCACCAATGTGGAGCTGATGACAAGATCACCAATGTGGAGCTGATGACAAGATCACCAATGTGGAGCTGATGACAAGAACCTGACAAGTGTCAGTGGAACAAGAGGTGACAAGAAGATGCTGGCAATGGATTTGACACATTTTGAGGAAAGCTGTTGATAGCATTACAAGGCAGTCCTCTTGTAGTCCCCAGGGTAAGAGAACCAGAGACAAACTGGAGAACACACAGAGAAGAGCACTGGATACAGAAATGATAAATACACAGACAGACATTGAGCTGTTGGCTTGCGACTGGAGATCTTGGCATGTGTTTGTTGAAGGCAAATGTTTCTTGTGGAGCTGAAGGGTATAGGTTGATTGATGCTTACAGTAGTGCCAGAGTTCTACTTCCTGTTTGATGATCTCGGATTGTGGTCATAGCTGTGGTTGAAAACTATATGGAGCATTAAAACAGGATGTTATGTGTATGTTGAGAACAAAGGTCCCCATCAGATAAATGTTCTGATCCTTTTACTTTCTGTACATTCGGGGGGGGGGGGGGGGGGGGGGGGGGGGATGGGGGGGGGGGGGGGGGGGGGGGTGGGGGGGGGGGGGGGGGGGGGGGGGGGGGCTGTGGGTTGGGGGGCTAGTGGGGTAGGTATGGGTTTATGGATATTGGGGGGACCAGGGGGGGGGGGTGGGGGGTGGGGGGGGGGGGTTTTGTTCTTGGACGTGGGGCTTTTAATGTGGCTTTTATGTCAGCAACATTTTCCTGTCATCATGCTCCAGTGAGTGGTAATGTCCATCACTTCCACATTATTGAACTGTGATACTATTTTAATTCTTCTGTTATGCACAAGTAGCTATGTAAGCCTGTAATTTTGTGGGAGTTTTTTCTTCTCCATTTGTTCACAGCTATTCAAAAAAGTCTGTCTTGACATTTGAGTTGATTCTTGTTTTTATGTTGGATTTGTTTTCTTTTACTTCTATATATTTCTAAGTGCAGTGTTATCTCCTCTTATTTGTATGCATATTTTGATAAATAAGGAAGGAAACTTGAGCCCTGTGAATAGTAAATAAATAAATAAAATGAATTAACAGGCACTCATTCGACAGAATGGAGGACACCAGACAACAGAAAAGAAATATAAGTGATAGGTTCACCGGGAATCGAAACAAGGACCGTCAAATCAGCGACATTGTCTTGCTGTGAAAGGACATACAGCCAATTTAGCACCCCACTGCTAGATCATGGTGACTTTTAAACTGCTAGGGGATCAACTGTAGTGGTGGCTGCCTGCTGCGTAAGACTTCAAAAGGAAATGAGAGAGAGAGAGAGCTACCAATAAGCAAATCTGTGCGGTTTTTCCCCTTTCTGTAACATCCTAATGGTTGGAAGAAGGAGTATTGTTGTTATTGTTATTGTTGATCAGAATTGACATCATTGCACTCTGGGCAAACCCATAGGTGCTCAATCTCCCTCAGCAAATGTTGAAGTGTATGAATGCTAATTGTTCCTGTTGCGTGCTGGTTGTATAAACGACGGATGTATCCTTTCATACGTCTATCTCTGTTGGTCTTACATTTGATGCCAAATTCCAGCAGCCTTGATGATTCATCGATTGCAGTGTCATTCTCTAATCGGAGATCATTAATTGTCCTCAGTGTCTCTTCCTTATCCATATCCAATGCACCTTCTATGGGTTCTCTTCAGGCTAGTCTATCAACTTTTTCATTGCTGAATACCTCTGCATGACCAGGACAGTAGATCCACTCCAGTTTTGAAGATTCAAGGCTTCTGTGGAGGTTTTGATTCATGCTGGAGCCATCTATTTTGTACCTTCCGAAGCATGAACTGAGAGTTGACAGAAAAGAAACAAAAACTGAGATGATGACAGATACTGTGCGATGCATTATGAATGTTGTACAGAATGTTTTTAATTAGTGTATGTCGTAAATTTTTGATAGGTTAGAAGATATTTATGGTCCCGTCTGAGCAGAGGTGATAGTGGTAAATATGTGAGAATAAAGATGTAAGAAATAGATTTTCACGAGGGAATAGCGTAAGAGGAAGATCTGTCTCTGGAATGAGTAGTTTCTCTAGTCCAGCCTATCTATACGACTATATTTTAGTATAAGACAACCTTTCTCTCCCTATATGAAATATAAGTTACACTAAACACTATGGTTAATTGGCTATGGGTCTGACCAACACACAAAGGTAAGTTCTTATGGTTGTTTATTATCATTAAACTTTTACAACATCAAAACATATAGAGAAATCAGTAAATTCATGTTTACAGACATATGAAAATAACTGAATAAGTGTCCTCCCCCTTGTTGAGAAAAGGATCCCAAAAGAAGTTAATAACTCAAAGGTCAAAGATTAACACTAGGTTTCAGAATAGACTGAAGAAACAGTTCCCACTAAATTACTACTCCGTAAAGTACACAAGTTTAGTGAAAGAGAGAAAGGAAGTTAGTACAATGATTGTAACAAAGGAAAATATTCTCTTTCTCTGTGGCCACAAACAATCTCGCTTACCCACTCGTTGTGTTGATATCCCTTGAGAAAAAATTACAATAGTTCCTGACCCTATACTGTCAGGTAGGTTGCCCAAATATGGCCCCATCCAGCCTATATATTGAATAATAATTACAAGGTGGACGCCAAATTTGGTGGGTTAATTTTCCCTAGATGAAACCAATGTCACCACAAATAGTTACTGAACCAAGACGTGTTCTGGACGTTCACAGTTGCAAAAGGAGAAAAATAATTCCAGTATTGCGAAGCATCTGGTTGCTAAGACAAATGTTACAGTATGTAAAAATAATGATGATGGTAAATCCTATCGGCTGGCTCTATGGTGAGTGCCGATTTTGAAACAGCACAACTTTCTGAATGAATCCAGTGCTGTGTCTGTCAAAATATAGATATAGATGTTGACATTATTTTATATATATATATGTATACCACTCCCGTGGGCTGATAAATTGGAAAAAATATCTGGGAATTGATAGTCCAGTTAAACTTAATAATTAAAATGTTTATGTGACTTTTAGCCAGTCCTGTTCACAACATGGACTTATGGACTCGAAATCACGAAGAAGACAGCATAAATCTCATCAGTACTGGAGACTATAATCAAGAAAAAAACCGCTGGCCGCCCTGTCAGGTCTGCGAGAAATAAACAAGACATGAAAAGAAATGCAACTATTCTATAAATACAGGGACGAGACGATCTCTCTCCCACTCCGGCAGTCCTGCTTAAAGTTAAAAGGCACACAGTAACTTTATTTACAACTATACGGTCAGTTTTTTTCGCCCGCGCTGCGCTTTCAGATTCGGACCAAGGTATGCACCTTCGTGCTCCTCTGCGGGCGCGTTAACAATCAGCTCACACTGTCAACTATTATTTAATTATCCCTACGCGCACTTACAAATATCGTCTGTCGTTAATAGTTATTTTATTGTCGGCGCCTGTTAGTTAAGTCATAAGGTGTAACAATAGTCACTTACTATAAAAACACAAAAATGAAATAAACGTGAATCCTATTCGGTCACTATAGTCGCGCTTACAGTCACTAAACCGTATCTTCTGGTGTGAGAAGCGTATGATAAAATTATCATTCATACCTGGCAAAGAAAATTGTTATTTATTTCACTAGTTTTAACGCTAGAAATCACAGTGAATTATAATGGTAAACTTAACACATTAAATCACGTAAATGCTAATTTCTATTACCACAGATAAGAAATGAAACAATCCCCACGAAATGCTATTAACACACTCCCATAATGGTTCTAGAATAACGCGTTTAGATTATCCAAAATTCTGAGCGACACTGATCAGTGAGTTTAAGGGACCACTGCTTATATCTACTCATTTGCTTTCAGATCCCTAATGGCGTTAATTTCGCATTAACGTGCGAACCATAAGATTGAAAAACTGGACCAGATGAAAAGTTCTCTGACGGCCACCGTTTATCTCGTCGAGCGCTGCTTTGCCCAACATCAAAGACCTCGTCTCGATAACGGGGTTTCTTTCAAAATCGCTCGCGTTCTCGAGATGAAATGCAAAACGGCGTCAGAGTTCCCCTGTATCTGAAGATCAAAGGGTTAAGTGTTTATCCCACGTGCGATCTGTCCGGTGATTGACAGATCCGCTCGCGTGAGAAACTAGATAAACAAATCAGGGCTCGCTGCCTGTTATGCTGGCAGGTCGCGGAAGTTTGTAATATGTCTGTTTGTTTACATCTCAAGAAAAAGAGGCGTGGATTAAATATGAGTAATGCAGTCTGTCAAATGTTTGCCTAGCTAGCGAATTTAGAACTACGCCGAGATCACGAAGGCTGTCGGATCCAGTAGGCTGTATTTCCATTACCCATCACAGTGTAGAGAATACATTTGTTGTGCGTATTCATGTGTGATGCATTGTGAATGTTGTACAGAATGTTGTTAATTAGTGTAGAGAATACATTTGTTGTACGCATTCATGTTTTTTTAAAATTTGAAATCTCTTGCCATCATGATCGTAATCATCATTGCTCTTCAACTTGCCATGGACCATAGAATATCATCTTGCCATGGAACATAGACCATCATCTTGCCATGGAGCATAGACCATCATCTTGCCATGGAGCATAGACCATCATCTTGCCATGGAGCATAGACCATCATCTTGCCATGGAGCATAGACCATCATCTTGCTATGGAGCATAGAACTTCATCTTGCCATGGAGCATAGACCATCATCTTGCCATGGAGCATAGACCTTCATCTTGCCACGGAGCATAGACCTTCATCTTGCCATGGAGCATAGACCTTCATCTTGTCATGGAACATAGACCTTCATCTTGTCATGGAGCATAGACCTTCATCTTGTCATGGAGCATAGACCTTCATCTTGCCATGGAGCATAGACCTTCATCTTGCCACGGAGCATAGACCTTCATCTTGTCATGGAGCATAGACCATCATCTTGCCATGGAGCATAGACCTTCATCTTGCCATGGAGCATAGACCTTCATCTTGCCATGGAGCATAGACCTTCATCTTGCCATGGAGCATAAACCTTCATCTTGCCACGGAGCATAGACCTTCATCTTGCCACGGAGCATAGACCTTCATCTTGCCACGGAGCATAGACCTTCATCTTGCCATGGAGCATAGACCTTCATCTTGTCATGGAGCATAGACCTTCAACATACGAGTATGCCAGCTCCTCCTGTCCTGTGCCATCTGCAAAAGGTCTTTCCATGTCTTCTTTATTCTTTCCATTTTTATCTCAGTTCTTGTCTGCAGGTCTTGTCTGGTCCGTCTACTAGTTGTACACTGGAGATTCCTGAACAAGGACTGCCTTGTAATACTGTCAGCAGGTTTCCTCTGTGTGTGTCCTATCCATAGCTAGCATCTTCTTTTCACATCTGTTCCACTGGCACCTGCCTAGCACTTGTCATCAGTCCACTTTAGTGAATTTGTCATACTATTTCAGTCCTTTTGGTCTACACAAGCACTCATTTATGAAAATCACCTAGGATCATTACCAAAGAATGGAATGTTAGATAAGAGGGAAATATGTGTGTGCCATAGATAATGGAAAGTTAGATATGAGTGAAATATTTGTGTGTCATAATGTCATGATGAATCGAGACAATAACATTTTGTTTAATCAGCTGATATATGAGAAAATCATATTTTGACCTATACTAACTACAGTGGATGCTGTGACACAACAGGGCATCAGCATCACTATCTTGAGATATGTGTCATAAGGCCCTGTCTAGGACCAAGGCTCTCATAGGAGACAACATGGCATCATCATCATTATCTTGAGACGTGTGTCATAAGGCCCCGTCTAGTACCCAGGCTCTCACAGGAGACAAAAGGGCATCATCATCTTTAGACGTGTGTCATAAAGCCCTGCTTAAGACCCAGGCTCTCACACCTGTGGTCTACCCTCAACGATAAACTTTTACTGGGCACAGAAATTGACAACCTCATTGGAAAAGCTGCAGCCATCTGTTCCCGCCTCAAACGCGTCTAGGGAAGCCCCAAACGCAAATTAAAGATCAAAGCTGTGGTATATGACGCCTGCGTTACCAGCACACTTCTATATGGCAGCGAGACATGAAAACATATGCTAAGCAAGAAAAAAAAAAACAATGCTTCAGTCTACGGTACATCCTTGGTACAAGGGGATTGACATAAGTCTTGGGCCTGACCATGAAGGACATGTCACAGAGAGCTGAAATTTTGTATAGTGTTTATTCCTTTTCAATATAGCCACCGTCTGAATTGACACACTTCTGCCATCTCTGCTTGACCTTGAAAAGACCTTGGGAGTAGAACACCTTATTTTTCAAACTAAACCAGCCATCACATGCCAGTATAACCTCTTCATCGCTGTCAAAATGATTTCCTTTTAGCTGTTTTTTAAGATTTGGGAATAGAAAAAAGTCTGATGGAGCCAAATCTGGAGAATATGGTGGGTGTGGAAGAATTTCAATATACAAATCATTGGCTGCTAGCTGCACACGCCGTGCTTTGTGAGAGGGCGCGTTGTCTTGAAGCAAAGGAAGATTTTGAGTGCGCGTTATCCCTCGTTTCCTGGTCACAACCTTTCTTAGTTTGGTGAGAAGATTTGCATAGTACTGTCCATTAACTGTGTTGCCACGAGGCAGATAATCTTTCAAAAGGACACATTTGCCGTCCCAAAAAACAGTCAGCATCACTTTTCCTGCAGATTTCTGCGCTCTCGGCTTGACAGGTGGTGGGGAGCCCGGGGTTTTCCATTGCATGCTGGCAATTTTGGATTCGGGGTCATAATGGTGTACCCAAGTCTCATCTACTGTCACCATGGTCTCCAAAAAATGTTTTGACTGACAGTGACACTTTTTAAGCAACTGTTGACAGCAATTTACCCTCGTTTGCTTCTGTTCACGTGTCAACAGTCGCGGAACCCAGCGTGCACACACTTTTCTCATGTTCAGTCTGTTGTGTAAAATTCTATAAACTCTTCTTTCATTTAGTTTTACTCTACTAGCTATCTCCACAATTGTCATTTTTCGATCCTGGTCAATGATTTTCTTCACTCTTGTTGCATTTTCATAGTTGCACTCTGAGGCTGGTCTACCAGATCTTGGCAGATCAGCAACATTTGAGCGGCTGCACTTAAACTGTTGACACCAGTTTTTTTACCAAAGTATATGAAGGACAAGAATCATGAAAAACTGGTTCCATCTCCTTGTGTATTTCTGTAGGTGTTTTTCCCTGAAACATCAGAAATTTTATCACAGCTCTGGCCTCCTTCTTTTCCATTGTTTTGTCAAATCTTTGGAGCAGCAGATCCGGTCAATAGGGTACATTGCACCGTAGCGGGAAAACCCATTGAAGAAACAAACGCGTACTTCACACATTCAGTGCAAATATGATGAACTTTAAATGTGCCAAGTTTCTTCTTCCTCCTGTGACTCCTTCATGGTCAGGCCCCTTGTATTTCGTGGAAGGACAAATGTCAAAATGATATCGCATGCTGGTCTTCAGAGCGTGTATTCAAATCTCACCACAAGAGACCGTAATATCATAATCTTCTCGTTTCACAGTCCATCTAAATGCAGCATTTCACACTCCATCTAATTTGCAGCGTATCTCAGATATAATCTCATTCTTCTTTTTCGTAACCCTCTGACGTCTGCTTATCAGTTTGAGGGTGTCTGTATCTCGATAGCATTTTTTTCTGGAATGGTACTAGTGATGGCCATATGTGATTTCTCTAATGCTCATAAGTTGGGCATCTTTGAAGCAAGTGTTCAGCAGTCATTTGATCGCTGCCACAGTTACACTCATCAGTAGTTCCTATCAGTAGCGTTGTTGAATAGATGATATTCCAATCTGTTGTGGCCCGTGCGGAGTCTGAAGGTTATTACTTAAGCACGATGATATTTTCGTTCTGTGCTATGGAAAATAAATGGTGAATAACAAAGAAAACAATAAAGGAGTGGCTTAGCCGTTGAATAACCCCCTACCCAATTACACACTGGCAGTTGATAAATATGCATGACAACTGAAAAATTACTTGCTATTTTAAAACAGTTATTTCTGCACTCCTGTTCAACTACTTTATATCAAATAAACATAAGAAAGTGACAATTAACTGCCACTTTATTTCATGTCATATTAACATTACTTGCAACTCAACGTGAGATTCAGCACAAGACTTCCTGACCGGCTTTATGTCTTTTTGACTATATTATTATAGTATTTTAGATTTTAAAAAATTTTGTTTCTTAGCTGAGTGAAAAGGCCCTTGAGTATAAGAGTGAGATCCATCTTTGATCTGGAAAAGGCGTTTGACAACGTCCCTTGCAGCAAACTTTGGAACTGTTTGGCAAGGAAGAACATTCCAGCACCTCTGTGACAAAACGGGGCGGCCCCTATCGATCTTTGTTTCACTCCGGCAGTATCGGTATATTTGTGGTGGTATTTGCTCTCAATTGTCGCACTTTTCTTTCTTTCTTCGTTATTTTTCTGCTAAGTAGCCGATATTTGATTTTATCAAATCATTCGATACTCCCTGTAGGTGATAATAATCACATTTGCTTGGCGCTGCCCAGATTTGTTGGCTATAGGCGCGGTAGATTAACACGTACATCGGCCAGCGCTATCGGCCTAATCACCGATAAGACATGGATGACAAGATTACTTTAGATAAAAGAAAGATTGCTACATCTCGAACACATAGTCATATGCGGTTACCGGTGCGTTTGGAATTTTGTACACAAGGGCATTGGACATCTTATTACCATATATGGGAGAGTTGACCTCTGCCTTACGTTCAAAATTATCCGATGTCGGAATATTTTGAAATTATCCCATAACCCGCCTGTTTGAATATTATTTGAGTTTTTTTTGGATAGCTCATAACAAGGGAAGGCAGGAAATATAATCTGATCATTTTCTCAAGCTATTTCACTTGAGAAATCGCTCGTCAAGACACCGACTGCTACAGTGAAGAATTAGAATTCAGAATTCCTTCTTAAAATACCTGACACCTTTTATTGGAGTATTTATCAGGACTTACAATATAGCACAGGAAATCTCTAACATTTGAAATAAGAAAACCTGGACTGAGGAAACTGAAGGACCACACACGAAGTCAGAGAGGGAACTTTTTAAGCAGAGAGAGAAAGATTGAAGAAATGATGTACATTCTAAGTATAATACTTACAATTTCAAAGCAGTGTAAATGTCCATTATAAACATATTCACTTTAAAATTAATGTAAGTATTGTAAGTTTTTAAGCTTTAAACCAGTGTAAATGTCTATGTAAAATATTCATTTTAAAGTAATGGAAGTTTCAAACTTTTCAATCAGTGTAAAACATAAATGAAAACATATTCAATTTATATTGCGAACACTTATCAATCAGTGGAGATGTAGGCTATATGTAAACAGACTCTATCTGTATTATTAACCTTTTCATTTAAATATAATGTAAGCTATTCTATTTAAATGTAAAGAAAGTTTTATCCCGAGGGATTAAATATAATTCTCATCGAGGGTTAAGTCTGAGTAATTGGGATGGTGGTACGAACTAACGAACTTTATTTTCGAAGGGTAAAGAATTGGGCGCGCAGGCCCGTCTAACATTCTGCCCTTCCACTCTCAATAGAAGATAGGAACCCATAACTATGGGGTGGAAAACGCCACATTATCCTTTCGTTCTATCCTTTTAGTTTTACTATAGTTATTGGTGGTACCAGCAGACATTACCATCTCTGGAACAAGAAGGTACAGTGGCCTAAGCTTTAAGACAAAGGACCCACGTGGTAGACTCTCCTTGACATTTCTGGGAAACGAGCTACCCCCGACAACCTTGAGCAGAGTGAAAAGAACCAACCCATAAGAAGGAGCAGAACCGTCATTGACAGCTAAGTTCAAATATATGCTGCCACTTGAACTTCTTGTAACATTTCACAATCCATAATGACCGTTATGATAACTTTTCTTGATCCTTAACTATTTAAAATTATTTTTCAACTGTTAAAACTTAAGTGATTATTAAATTTTGTTATTTGTAATTATACAATATTTAACCTCGATTTAATCATTTTAAAGTTACTGCATGTTTGTCTCGGTCAAATTACTAGACACACTCTAAACAAAGCTATACTAGAATAATAGAAATCAACTGAGTAAATCAGGTGTGGGGGCTTAAACGAGCTGAAAGTAATAAGTGCTTAAATCCTTCACAAAAGCGTCGGCAGAATTACAGAGTTAACATACTCAGCCAAAGCAGTATTGTTCTCGCTTATTCTGAATATCTTGTGAAGACACCCTTTGTAATAGATGGGTCATCACCCTCCTATCTACATCTCTGCCAAGAGTGATCTTGTGCGAAGGTAGATATCTTTGAAGCCCATATTAGATACTCTTGAATTTTGGCCACTGTTGGACCACTACTGCAATGCAGGGGAGGCAATACCGTCACAACCTCTGATTCATGCTATACAGAGCTTCTACAAGTCTTGCAGAAATTATGGGAGGACGGCAAACCATGTCAGAAAAGTTCAGGACCACCACTGGTGTAAGACAAGGTGATATCCTGTCACCTTATCTTTTCACACTCGTCATAGACGATGTCATCAAGGCATGTAAGGAGAGGACAAGAAAGTATTCAGTGGGGTACTGGAAGATGAGACAGGTCTGTATTTCAGAGCTAGCATTTGCTGATGATGTTGCCCTGATTGCTAAATTAGAGACACTTCTTCAATTCAACCTACAAGTCAGGAAGGAAGAGCTGGAGAAGACGGATGGTCATAAACAAAAACCATGGTGATATCACGAAAGGAAAGAAGACATCAGATTAAGCTGGGAGAACATGTCCTGAAGCAGGTCAACCACTTTAAATACCTCGGAGCTGTCAGAAGGGAGGCATCAAAGAAGAGTTGGCTACCCGAAGAGCAGCAGCTGTGAGACTTTTTCACGTCATAAATCGAGGATTCCTCAACAAAAGAGAAGTTGGTAAGAAGACGAAGATAGGTGTATACCGCTCCACGTATGTCCCAGTCTTGACGTATGGGTGCGAGTCATGAGCAATGACTACAACCTTTAGAAATGAGGCATCTGAGGAAGTGGTTGAAGTAACAAGAAGAGACGTCAAGCCCTAAAAACCCAACCCCTCCAGACCCAAGTAGAACAGTCCCAACTAAGACGGTTTAGCCAGGTCAGCAGGATGGGAGAAGACTGGCTACCACGACAAGCATGGGAAACTAAGAGCCATGGATCCAGACCTCCAGGACGACACAGAGTCCGCTGGGAGGACAACATTAGACAATCTTTAAAGGACCGAGGACTAGAATGGAACCAAGCCAGGAGGAGATAGCCGATAGGATAGTATGGCGCTCTCTCTTCCAAACCTCACGGTAGAAGAACGACTAAGTAAGTAATAAACGAACGTATCCTAATATTATACCGCAAAATCACATGGTGAAGAAACAAGGAGACAGACTTGAAAGGTATACAGAAGACATCAGAAACACCATGAACGAATGGTATCAAGATTTTGCTTGAATTTCTTGAAGACCTGCTCCGCATGGAGCAGATGGTTAATGATTAATTATTAGATTATTTAATTAGATTAGGTGGTTAATGATCAATTATTAGGGGATTAGACAGTGTTATTATACATAATGCTTGGTGCTGAATTCTGTCTAGTTTAATACAGTATTACTTTGTGCGGCAGTCATATACTATGCTTCCCTAATCAGTTTTGCCTCTACTGAAAGAGAAGGTATTTTTAAACACTTTTTTTTTTTTAATTTGACGTTAGCGTTGTTTGGTTTCGGAGCACGGGGAAGACCAAGAAGCAGATAAATAGACAACATCAGTGACATCCTACAACAGCACGGGGATCACTGCAGCCAAGGCGACATATTGGCTTAAGAACGAAAACTTCACCTCCCCACTACGCTTCACGACAATGGTAGAAGGAAAAAGTAAGTAAGTAGTTTGGATGTTTCAAATATTTCAGTCCTTGGCTCACTAGGTTTCAGATGACCTAGGGTGCTGACATTGTGTACCCGATCCTCTATCGTGGTTTATTTTAAACCATTTATAATGGATGACCTAAGAGGAGTGCTACACAACCTATGTCAACGATTCAAAAGGGTTGTGATACAATGGATCCCACACAGACTGGCAAAGGAAAGTGGAAAGTTACCTCACCTGATACAAGCATAATTTTGGAGGAGGCAAATAGTTTTGTCAGAACCAGATACAGAAACGAATAGAATGTGAAGCACCCAGGACAAACACAAAATGATGTATATTACCAGCTCAGCAGAAGAGAACAAGTGAAATCTTTAGACTCCTCATGGGTCACAACAGATTGTGATAATGATATTATCTATTCGCCAAGCTAAAGATGAGTGTAAATGTGGCGCTGATAAAATGACTGCTAAACATCTGCATCAAAGATGCCCAGCATTTGAGGAACATAACACATATGGCCTTCAACAGTACCATTTTCGAAAGAAAAAAAACTGTGGAGATGCAAATAGCCTCAAGCTGACCACTGCTTTATTTGAAATAATTCAAGCAGACGTCTGAGAGTGAAGGAAGAAGAAAAGAAAGTAGAAATTGTAGGGAACCTCGAGTGACCTGTCTCCAGCACCTCCATACAAAAACTAAAGTCGAAAAAATGTCATTTTTATAAGACTAAAGCTGTGAAAGGATCACAGAACTTTGTGACGTACATAAAACTGTGAACATGATCACATAACTTGGTGTGTAAACAAAACTGTGAACAAGATCACATAACTTGGTGTGTAAACAAAACTGTGAACAAGATCACATAACTTGGTGTGTAAACAAAACTGTGAACAAGATCACATAACTTGGTGTGTAAACAACACTGTGAACAAGATCACACAACTTGGTGTGTAAACAACACTGTGAACAAGATCACATAACTTGGTGTGTAAACAAAACTGAACAAGATCACATAACTTGGTGTGTAAACAACACTGTGAACAAGATCACACAACTTGGTGTGTAAACAAAATTGTGAACAAGATCACACAACTTGGTGTGTAAACAAAACTGTGAACAAGATCACACAACTTGGTGTGTAAACAAAATTGTGAACAAGATCACACAACTTGGTGTGTAAACAAAATTGGGAACAAGATCACACAACTTGGTGTGTAAACAACACTGTGAACAAGATCACAGAACTTGGTGTGTAAACAAAATTGTGAACAAGATCACACAACTTGGTGTGTAAACAAAACTGTGAACAAGATCACACAACTTGATGTGTAAACAAAATTGTGAACAAGATCACACAACTTGGTGTGTAAACAAAATTGTGAACAAGATCACATAACTTGGTGTGTAAACAAAATTGTGAACAAGATCACACAACTTGGTGTGTAAACAAAACTGTGAACAAGATCACACAACTTGGTGTGTAAACAACACTGTGAACAAGATCACACAACTTGGTGTGTAAACAAAACTGTGAACAAGATCACATAACTTGGTGTGTAAACAAAACTGTGAACAAGATCACATAACTTGGTGTGTAAACAAAACTGTGAACAAGATCACATAACTTGGTGTGTAAACAAAACTGTGAACAAGATCACATAACTTGGTGTGTAAACAAAACTGTGAACAAGATCACATAACTTATTGTGAACAAGATCACACAACTTGGTGTGTAACAAAATTGTGAACAAGATCACACAACTTGGTGTGTAAACAAAAATGTGAAACACAACTTGGTGTGTAAACAAAACTGATCAAGATCACATACTTGGTGTGTAAACAAAACTGTGAACAAGATCACATAACAAACAACTTGAACAAGTGTGTGTAAACAAAACTGTGAACAAGATCACACAACTTGGTGTGTAAACAACACTGTGAACAAGATCACACAACTTGGTGTGTAAACAACACTGTGAACAAGATCACACAACTTGGTGTGTAAACAACACTGTGAACAAGATCACACAACTTGGTGTGTAAACAACACTGTGAACAAGATTACACAACTTGGTGTGTAAACAAAAATGTGAACAACAACTTGTGTGTAAACAAAAACTGTGAACAAGATCACAAAACTAACAAGAATTGGTGTGTAAACAACACTGTGAACAAGATTACACAACTTGGTGTGTAAACAAAAATGTGAACAAGATTACACAACTTGGTGTGTAAACAAAATTGTGAACAAGATCACACAACTTGGTGTGTAAACAACACTGTGAACAAGATCACACAACTTGGTGTGTAAACAAAACTGTGAACAAGATTACACAACTTGGTGTGTAAACAAAATTGTGAACAAGATCACACAACTTGGTGTGTAAACAAAACTGTGAACAAGATCACATAACTTGGTGTGTAAACAAAACTGTGAACAAGATCACATAACTTGGTGTGTAAACAAAACTGTGAACAAGATCACATAACTTGGTGTGTAAACAACACTGTGAACAAGATCACACAACTTGGTGTGTAAACAAAAATGTGAACAAGATCACACAACTTGGTGTGTAAACAAAACTGAAGAAGATCACATAACTTGGTGTGTAAACAAAACTGTGAACAAGATCACATAACTTGGTGTGTAAACAAAACTGAACAAGATCACATAACTTGGTGTGTAAACAAAAATGTGAACAAGATCACATAACTTGGTGTGTGAACAAAATTGTCAACAGGATCACAGAACTTTTCTATTTTTAGTGCATTTGAATATAAAAGTTATTGTTGATCAGAATCAACGATATTGCACTTCCGGCAAACCCATAGGTGCTCAGTCTCCCTTAGCAAAAGTGTGTAGCCTAACATGTGTTTTTCCTTTCCTTGTTCTCCGTCAGTTTAAAACGAAAGTTGTTGGCATGCATTGACTCCACTACATTGCGCACCATTGTATGGAAATTCCCGAGACAGATCCAGAGCTCCAAGCACTGAGATACAGACTGTACTTGGGACACCAACAAACATCTCCAGCAGTTAATCATGGCGTTAGAGAACATTTCTACGCCAGTACATCAAGGAAAGAGGGTAGAACATTTATAAATGTAAGGTCTATATTACGGGGTTGAAGGGGGGAACACCAGTTGCATGAGGAGCTGAACCGAGCAAACAGCTTTCAACTTGTAATCACGATATACGGGTTATTCATCTTCTTCTCATGCTTACTACCAAAACAGCCACGTCAACATTGGATTTGAATTATGAGAAATCTTTAACAAAACAGACAAGGCAAGTATATCAATCAATCAATACCCTTTAGCTCCCCAAGGAGCATAGGCCTTCATCAAACACATGCCAAGTCGTCCTGTGCCATACGCTCAAGTTCTTTCCATGTTTTCATCATTTTCACCTCTGTATCCAGTTCTTTTCTCCATGTGTTTTTTGGTCTACCTCTGCCTCTCTTTCCTTGTGGATTCCAGGACAATTATTATTATTATTTTTTTAATTAATGAAAAAAAAATTAAAAATATCCCGTTCAACCTCTCATGGGTTATAATTAGGATATAATTAGGACTGCCTTGTAATGCTATCAACAGGTTTCCTCAATGTGTGTCCTATCCATCGCCAGCGCCTTTTTCTCAACTCTTGTTCCACTGGCACTTGTCTGGTTCTTGTCATCAATTCCACATTTGTGACTTTGTCATACCATTTCAGCCCTTCTATTCTACGCAAGCACCCGTTTAAAAAAGTCTGCAGCTTTTTGGTTGTTGTTTTTGTTGTTCTCCATGTCTCAGAGCCATACAATAGGACTGACTTGACATTTGAGTTGAAGATTCTTATTTTCGTGTTGGACTTGATTTTTCTTGTTCTCCATATGTTTCCCAATGCAATGAAAGCTCCTCTTGCTTTTTGTATTGTTATTTTGATATCACTGTCTGTCCCTCCAACTTTGTCTATATTACTTCCAAGATATGTGTAAGATTCTACATCTTTTAGTGGTGTTTCTTCAAGTTCAACCTTGTTATCATTGCTTGCATTTATTCTCATTATCTTTGTCTTTTCCCTGTGTATTTTCAGGCCCACTTTTTGTGACCTCTCATCGAGAATTTTCATTTTCTCTTGCATCTGATTATGGTTATGGGACAGAAGAGCCAAGTCATCTGCAAAATCCAGATCATCAATCTGTTTAGTCAGATTCCACTGGATTCCATTTCTGTTGTATGATGTCGATGTTTTCATAACCCAATCTATTGCTAGTAAGAAAAGAAATGGAGACAAGAGGCATCCCTGTCTCACTCCTGTTCTAATCATAAACGGTTCTGTAAGTTGTCCTTCATGAAGAACTCTACATGTCATGTCTTCATAGGTCTTCTTTATTAAGGTAATGATCTTCATGGGAACTCCATAATGCCTCATCAATCTCCAAAGCGATTCTCTGTCTACACTGTCAAATGCCTTTTCATAGTCCACGAATCCGATGTATAGCGGTGAATTCCATTCCAGACTTTGTTCAACTATTATTCTCAATGTGGCTATCTGGTCTGTACAGGATCTATCTTGTCGAAAACCTGCTTGTTCATCTCTCAGTTGCTTGTCTATGGACTCCAGGATGATTCTGTTTAATACTTTTCCTGGCACTGATAGTAACATTATTCAGGCAAGTATATATGACAGAATAAATCTCCATCTTCTTATTTTTCGTACACTCTCAGACGTCTACTTGAAAGTTTTCAAAGAAAGCAGTAGTCAGCTTGAGGCTATTTGCATCTCCGTAGAGTTTTTCCAGGAATGGTACTGGTGTAGGTCATACGCGCTTTTTCTGTTCCACATATGTTGGGCAACTTTGAAGCAGATGTTATGCAGTCAGTCATCCAGGTTTGTATTATTTTGGCTGTTCAACAGAATAAATAAAGGCAGAATGTAACTTCTGGATAAACTAAGATGGAAGTATATACCAAAGGCAGAAAAAAGATATGAATGGTCACTGATTGTTTCTTTTTTCAGCTTGTAAGTTAGGAATTTTGGTCAGACGCAATACCAGAGAGCAGAGTGGTTCTACGTCTGGTTGAATCACATTTACTGTGTGGTTGGATAATCTAGTCGTAAGCAAGATTAGCGTTAAGGTTAGGCTTATTGTTACGGTAGTAAATTAAAATGCTGTTAAATGCCTATTTAAATAGATTTCCTTTTTCGGGTACGCACGTCTGTTCGGCGGCAAGCGTGTTAGGACTCAGCTGCCTTTAGGGAAGTACCCAGGTTTTATTTTTATATTTATTTAGATTCTTATGTGTCCTATCTAGCCTTCACTTTCTTTCCTTTCCCTGACGAAGGCCTTGTGGCCGCAACGTTGGCTATTTTCTTTGTCTTTTGTCCTCGTAAGACGAATCACTTTTTTCGACTTTTTGTCATACCATCTATTGTACTCCACGTCTTACCGGAGTTCCTCTCATCTTACTCTATTTAAAGAGAGCACTGTAAGGGATTTAGGGTAAGCCACAAACGCTACCCTTAACCCTAATATATAAAGCAAAAAAAAAAAAAAAATGGTATGAAATCAGTTTTACAAGTTAACGGTACACAGGAAACACGAGACGTTTCGGGTTTTACCCTTCATCAGCCACCTTAACCCTAACCATGTTTGCAACAAGATGGCTGACCGGACAGTAAACTGTGTCAACCCTGGTTCGTTTCTTCGTGGTGTAACAATGATGGTCTAGAGTTTATTGTTTGTTCTACATTTTTCTGTCTTTGGCCAGTATGTGTCTTCACTTTTTTTTAAAAACAGTGTCTGTCACCAAGGATTTTAGTCTCCCTTTTTTTTTCTCATTCTGGGTACTGGTTCCTTAAGGATAGTTTTGGACAACGTAGTTCTCTCATCAGCTCACCCACCGCCCCTTTTTTTTTCCATAATTGGCAACACCGGATGGGCTAGCTTTTTATTTATTTATTATTTTTTTTTAACGAAAGTAATTAGGTCTCTGTTCGGGCCTGTTAGGTTGATTTTTGCATTTCATCTATATTCTATGTTTTGGCTGTAAAAATGATCAGATTATTCATCGTCAAGATCTCTTGTTGGACCATATACTTGTTGATAGGAAAATTATATTATTGATTGCGTCTTTAAATTGTCTGGGTCGTTCACGGGTCCTATATACCACAGTTGTGTGGGTGTCATGAAAATGACCTCAGCCAATGATGCGCTTTTTTGGGGGTACAAAATTGACTGAGTGCCGTTTCACGATTTACTTTCACAGCAAGGCGATGGCGCCGTTTGGTTGGTCCTAGGTTTGATTCCCGGTAAGCCTATCACTTATATTTTCTTTTATGTTGTCTGATTTCATCCGTTTATGTCCAACGAGTACCTGTTAATTACCTTTATTTATTTACTGTTCACATGACTCAGGTGTCCTTCATTATTTATTTGTAGGAATACACGCTTTGTAGCATTATGATGTTGAAGGAAGCCACACTTTGTTGTATATTGATAATTCTGTTTGATTTTGGCCCACATAATCCAGCCCTTGATATTTCTGTGAACGAGTAATCCTACGCCAATTATGTGTTTCATGTCTTCAACGCAGACTAGAATGTATGTCTTCTTTCACGTTTTATTTCTCCACATTGTCTCCATCATGCTTCAGAAATTTCCACTCGCACACATTGTCTTTTCTTATCGTCTGTGAATTCTTTCAGCTCTCCTTTCTTTGGTTAATGCTCACATATTCCATTTGGCCCTGGTTATGTTTTCACGGCTGCGAATTTCTTGCGGTGTATTTGAAACAGTAGCATACTTGTCCTTTCTATCCTGGTGTGCTACGATAGTGAGTTTCTTGCTTCCATCCATAATGTGTCTTGGGCGATTTCCAATCGCTTTTTCTGAAGTATTTAAATTAATGTCGGCGGGTAGTTGAAGAAGTTGTGAACAAAATGTATATACATAGCCACAACTGAAGCTGGTCCCCTTGCAGGAAGCCTGCACCAAGCAATCCCATGCTCCTTCAGCGTTGGTTTCTGTGGACATTTGTTTTACACGGTAAGGTTGCCGACCCCATGCATAACCTCATATTAACCGCCTTCTACGACATGCCTGAATGTGCAGTAGTTCTATTTTCTCTTTATTTCTTCAGAGACCTCCTGGAACTTCACAGATGTAGTGAGTTGAATGAGAATTTCTTTCACTGTCTGGTTGGTCTCTCTCTTTTCTTTGCTTTTATCTCCTCCCATTTTCTTCTTAATAGAACCTGCGAGTGTAATTCTTGGATGTAGCCGTGTCTTCTTAATTTGCACAAGCCGAATCCCACCTTGTTGCACGTTTTTCATGTCGGCTCATCAGAGATGTCTTTTAACTCCTTTTCTTGCTGGTCGCAGCAAAACCTACGAATCTTTGAGTCAGAGGAAAGGGGTCACAAACGAGTCGCCTTTCAAGTGACCGAACGCTTCTCGTCCTGAAAACCCTTTGAGACCGGATTCCAGCGGATGCGTCTCCGCTTCATCACTGATCACTTTCATCTCGCGTCGCAGGGAAGAAAACTCCTGGTCCCCGTATGCCCTTGTCTCCTGTCAGACTTTGCCGCTCCCCGTTCAGATGTTCACAATAAGTGACACAATCTGTAAGATAATCTGGCTAAAAAATCAGACTCAAAAAGTACTCGGTGCTTGTTGTCTCCAGAGAATCTCCGACCTGCAGAGTGAAGTATGCTGCTAAACCAAAGACCAGATGCACTGTTATATGGAATAATTTTTGACATATCGAGAAGATTCCAGAGAGTCCTGGAAACGAAAATAGCCCCTGTGATCACTTTTTACTTGGATAACCTTTTTCCTGGATCCACATCTTTTTTAAAATACATATTCCTGCTTATGATCTCAGATTACATGATCTTATCATACGATTTCACAACATACTTGTTTTTTTCTCACCACATGGTTTCACATCCTACGTTTTCATACAGTCGAGATGACTGGTTTTCACGAGCTACTAGTAGCTGAAATACGCATCTCTGACGTCCTTAGCTCCTGCTGACAACCTACATGTTGCCGGATTACTTGATCTAAATGCTACTAGCATTATAAAAACTTGGCTGCAGGTATCACAAAAGGTGAGAGCAGTAAACCACCGAATCCCTGCATATAGATGCCCCTGGATTTTTAAGATATCCACATAGTTATCAAATTTACAGCAGTGAAAGATAGTTTCCTACTCGTGGAGCTGCTTGGCTCAAACTAAGACTGGTATTAGTCGAACGGACCCAGGGATGTTTTTTTGGTGATTTCCAGCTAAAGAGGTGTATACCCTTCTGGTGTTGGTCAACGAAACAGAATCGGTCGTTCTTCTAAAGCGAACTGGGGACTGGATTCTGCTAGTTTGGTCTTGAGATTTGTTTGTTGTTTATTTTGATTGCTTAATACTCAATTTTGTTAATTTATCTTGTGATAATTTATGAATAACTATATCTAGTGTGTTCTTTATATATAGTGAGTTATCATATATATATATATATATATATATATATATATATATATATATATATATATATATATATATATATATATATATATATATATATATATATATATATATATATATATATATAAGCGGTTAGAATTTGCTTCCTATTTCACCTGTCACTTGAATGTTGATATGTCCTGTCCTTACTGCACTATTTATTATATTTCGGGAAGGGAGAGTGCCTGTATGATATTTTAACAGTGTTGCGATTTAATACATACACATATCTTTCTTCTCTCCTGACTGTCATACTCCACTATCTATTCACATTCGTGACTTTTTCTATCTACTATCACGCATCTCACTCATATCTGTCTTACATCAGACATACTCTTAACCACTTCGCGACAACGCAATAACATATATAACCAAGTCAGGATAATTTGAGGCGATATAACGAGTTTTGTATCAAACACATCACCTGTGAATAATTAGAAACACAAATTCAATGTACCAACACCGTTTTGATTACACTAAGACACAGACTCTCCTAGCAGACTGTGACACGTATCTCTTACTTTTTGAGCTGATGTTGGTACAGAAGATCCGAATAAAACTGACTGGCTTTGAGAAAGTCTGGCATTGTTTTATTCTAAGCAAGATCTGCTCCAACATGCGACGATCCACAAATATTTCTGACGCAACAAGAAAATAATTATTCGTGATAACACAAAATTCTGAAGAACTTCCAGCAGTATAAAAGACACTTTATTAAAGCAGGAAGTGAACATTGGAGCAAATAAATCTGTTAATCGAACACTACGACTACTTTCAGGTTGTTCTAAAACGAGCTGATACCTTGTTTCACTAAAATGGCCCACAGTTTACCATTTCGAATTCACCCTCAAGTACACGTTTACAATCCCGTCCAACATAATCAGGGGGCCTTGGTCGAGTTCGATACCAACAAGAAATCGATACCCGATGATTTCAGGTGCGTTATAATTTTCTACTGTATTCATTATTTTCTTTTATTATCAGGATTAACTCATTGACATTGAATATATTCATATACAGCAATCCCCCGCTTAGCGCTGTTTATTCGTTCTTGAAAACGTGAGCGCTAACCGAAAAAGCGCTAAAAGAACATTGATTTCCCCATAAGAATTAATAGAAATCAAAATTATTCGTTCCCGAGGTACTGAAAGCTGTTTAAATTTAAGTAAAACGTGTGATAAAAAAACAAAAATTAAATAGTTAACAACATTTATTAGCTACATATAATTATCGGACATTTTGAACACAAACGAAGTATTATGTGTGTACCATTCTTTCAAAAATATTATTAAAAATTTGATTTTAATCGCTGCTACTTCTGTCGCTTGTGGCTACAGTTGTCACGGCAAAGCTGTCTTCATCATCAGACGACTGATTAGCTGAAGGTTTTTGTAGGTGTTGACAAAGTTGTTCTACCTCCATAAGTAGAAGGAACGGCTGAATGGTCAATGGAGGCAGAAGATATTTGAGGATACTTAAAAAATACGAATCGAGCTTGTTGTGCTTTGTCTTTTTTTCCCCTTCAAGAAGCAGCTTGTAGCAAGTTAGATCTGGTTCTGTGTTACGGATTATCTACTGTCTTCCATTTTGGGGGCCATGCTTCATTACGTTAGCAATTAAATCATCCTGAAATTTGAAAATCTCGTTAAGGTTTTCGGTTTTAAATGCTTTCGTCTGCTCTGGTTCGTTTTCCTCTTCTTGATACTCGAGTGCTCGCTGTTGTTCCAAGTCTACGAGATTCTCATCAGATAGTGGGTCACGATTAGCGTAAGATCTAATTTTTAAAAGCGTATAACAGAATTATGGCATAAAATACAAACAGCGTTATATCGAAAAAGCGCTAATCGAACAGCGTAAGACCGGGGGATTGCTGTAATTACAATACTTCAAGCAGACGTGACTCCGTGTCATGCAATTAAAAAGATCACGCAGGCGAAGACAACTTGCTGTAAGTTTAAAGTGCTGGCACACATTTACGTGCTTGTAGCTTACATCCCTTGCCTGTATACGAACCATTTAACTTTAAAGTTGTGCTTTTCCTACCACTGGTAAAGGCTGATCCCAATGACTGGTCATGCAAAAGGGGGAAGGGGGTCTCCTGGTGTGATGGGAAGACGTTTGGACGTTTTGTCTTTAGTTTAGACTGCAAGTGTAACTTCATAAAACAGGCTTGTAGATCCTTGTATGGATCTACTAACAATTGCCAAAACACATTAGCCGCAGTGGTAATGGTTATGAGTCAACGCCACACGGTTGTCCTGTTCGATACCGTGAAAGGACAGACCCAGGAACAAAGCAGCAACAAGGATTCTAGGGGAAGACAATATTCAGAAGTGAAAGTAGTAGTAGCACATACATATAGTCGCAGAAGGGAGATACATTTGTAAACAGTGAATCGTGTGCCCCCACGACCAAATAGGTTACTGAAGGAAGGACGGGAGGAATATAGTTTTTTTAAACAAGTTTAATTATAAAACATGCTTTCAAAAGCTGACATCGAAAGAAAAAATAACCTATTAGTTTTACTGTCCTGACTTCCTGAGATCAAGATAGTTTTTTTCAAATAAGACGCAAGAAACGATTTAAAAAATCTATTCATCAACAATCAAAATTAGATGTAACTTTAACAAAATGATAACACTACTCAGGTGACCGTATCGGGTGTGTTGTTAAAATCGTTTTAGTTAAACTGACTTATGTTTAACTTTAACGCTCAGGAAGCATCAGGAGAGAGGTACAAATACATGTCTTGTTTAATACTTTAATGTCATGTCAATACTGTTGATATCTGTGTTGCTGTATTTAATTTTTACAGTTAGGTATCCGCGTAAACGTCTTGTTTGTATTTTATGATAGAGGTAGATTTTTTGTTTGTGTCATGTAGATGTCTTGTTTGTGTTAAGTGGTGCAAGTAGGTCATGTTTGTGTTTAGTGGTGCATGTAGAAGTCATGTATGTGTTTAGTGGTGCATGTAGATGTCATGTATGTGTTTAGTGGTGCATGTAGATGTCATGTATGTGTTTAGTGGTACATGTAGATGTCATGTATGTGTTTAGTGGTGCATGTAGATGTCATGTATGTGTTTAGTGGTGCATGTAGATGTCATGTATGTGTTAAGTGGTGCATGTAGATGTCATGTATGTGTTTAGTGGTGCATGTAGATGTCATGTGTATGTTTAGTGGTGCGTGTAAATGTCATGTATGTGTTTAGTGGTGCATGTAGATGTCATGTATGTGTTTAGTGGTGCATGTAGATGTCATGTATGTGTTTAGTGATGCATGTAGATGTCATGTATGTGTTTAGTGGTGCATGTAGATGTCATGTATGTTTGCTGTAGTACGACAGGAAAAAAAGGGTAAAGGTAACGGAATAGCAAATACTACCGTAAGGGAGTGAACTGTTAGAGACCTCTTTGCTGGGTCCAGTTTCATTACGGGGGGTTAACCAGTCCAATTCCCCGCTGCCTTTGTCTTCCCTAACTCAAAACCAGGGTCGGATACCCACTTACAGCTGGGTAGACTCGAGCATGACGCTGCTAGATTTCGAACCCAGAACTTTTTGCCACCACAGGCAAGCGCTGTAACCACTCTGTCGATCGGACGCACATCATCATGACCTTTCAGCTCCCCCAGGAGCATAAGCCTTCAACAAACACGTGACATCTTCCTGTCTAGTGTCAACAACGCACGGTCTTTCTATGTCTTCTCCATCCCTGCCATGCCCGTCTCCCAGTTCTTGTATTCCTAAGTCTCTAACGCTAATGCGCTATTTAAAAAAAAGACAAGACTACAAGTGACACCTTTTAGCGACAACGAGGAATATTCATTCATTCATGTATCTTTGTACTCCTTAGGGAGCTTGGTGCCACACTACAGCTAGTCGTCTTACAGGAAACCTATAGCAAATATTGACATGCTCGTGCAGCAGTGGTTCCTGTAACAATTTGTTTTACACGATGAGTTTGCCAGTCCCTAGTGCAACATCATATTAATCTTGTGCACGACATGCCTGAGGTCCTATTCTTTGTTTGTCTCTACGGTGACCCCCCGGGGAACTTCCCGGGGCTAAAATATTACAACACCAGAAACGACATAGAATAAGAAGGCTTACTTTTCGTTGTATTTATTATTAGGAACAGTTTATTTTATGTTTCCTCTCGTATGGTTAGAAAATCTTTTTTTTTAAAAGTGTTTACTCTCGTAATGTTAAAACATAATAAATATTTACTCGTGTATGGTTAGAAATAGTTTACGCTTAATGTCGTTTTGTTAAAAAAAATGTGTTAACAATTTTTTTTAGCTCTCGTATGGTTTGACCACGTTTTACAGCTTCATTCTAACTATACGTGTAAACATTGACACACGTAAGTTGCTTATGTGTACGAGGATAGTTAATGAAGTTAGATAAAATGAAGTTTGGTTACAAAATATTGTTACCTCCCGATTATTTCATTGTGTCTGTGACGTATAATGGAAATATAGCCTACAGTGTCTGGCAGTTTTTCGAAATCCCGTTAAGCGTCTATGATTCGCTAGCAAAGCCATGCAACTTACAACCTGCGTTTACTCATTTTAATCCACGCCTCTTTTCCCTGAGACGTAAACAAACTAAGTTGTGGTTTGTTTAACTGAGTTTCTCACGCAAGCTGATCTGTCAATCATCAAGATATCAGACAGACGCACGAGGAAACACCGGACCTCTTTTGAAGAAGTTGAGGGGAACTGCGGTAAGACGTGGAGTACAATGGGTGGGTTTGAAAAAAAATCGAAAAAAGATGATTCGTCTTACGAGGACAAAGACAAAGAAAGTAGTCTACGTTACGGCCACAAGGCCTTCGTCAGGAAAAGAAAGAAAGTGAAGGCTAGATAGGAGACATAAGAACTTAAAGAAATATAAAAATAAAAATAAATAAAAATAAAACCTAGCTACTTCCCTGAAGGCGAAGCATGGCTGAAAATGAAGTGACTTCTGACCCCGAATGTACACAATACATACTAAGAAACTAAAAAACGAAACTGAACAATAAAAGTTGGGACTGGAAATAGAAGAGGACAGAATAAGTAGGAGATAAATGAATATGAAATAAAAAATCAAGACAAATTAGAAAACGTGTACATCCATACATATTATGGAGGATGGCATAAAAATAGAAGAATAGGATAAGAGTGGAAAGAGTCAAAATAGAGCAAGAGAGGAAAGGGTGACCTCAGACAAAGGTGTGGAAAGTGTTGAGATCGGCTGGTTTTAGACACCCCATGCGGTGGATAAGACGGTTCTCAAGCTGTTCTCGGCTGGCAGTGTCAGAGGAGCAGGATCGGATCGCAGTGACCTGGATGTCGATGGGACCCTGGTGGTCAGGACTATTGAAGTGTGTGGCAACTGGTGTGGACTTTTGCTGAGAGATGTCATTTAAGTGCTGGCTGAATCTGTCCCCAAGTCGTTTGCCTGTTTGGCGAATATAGGTTTTGTAGCAACGTTTACATATGATCGCATAAATGACATTACGCGATTCACACGTGAAGCTACTAGTGATGGTGTACGTAGCCTTAGGAAAGGACACCTTCTGGGTTGAGATGACATACTTGCACGTGTTGCATCGTGTCCGACCACAGGGTAGTGTGCCAAAGTGAGTGGCATTCTCCTTTGGGAGACGGCTGTGAACAAGAAGATCCTTCAAGTTCTTGTCGCGTCTATATCCCACCAAAGGTGCTTCACCGAATACTTCTTGGGTCGCAGTGTCCTCGTAAGACGAATCACCTTTTTTCGATTTTTTTTTCAAACCCACCCATTGACCTCTTTTGAAGTAGCCGCACGGGCCAAAAACATTTTCCCGTATACTCTCTGATGTTCGTACATACAGGGGGGAGACAACTCTTTGATATCCAGAAGCTGGCAAATCTACAGAAACTCGTTACACGGTTTAAGTCTCTGTTGTCAGTCTCTGTTGTCGATTAACAACGCCGAACAGAGCGACCGTGGAAACCTTTTATCTTGCGAAAGAGAGGTTTCTGATTTCTCCGCTATGCAAAAGAGTGTGAAAATTAGCATCCTCTGGAGAGCAGATAACAATAATGTATATAAACTGTGGCTTTCCAAAACCGTTATCAGTTGTCGCTCAGAATTTTTCGGATCGTCTAAACACGTATCCTAGAACCATTGTGGAAGAATGTGTTAATAGTTTCGTGGGAATTGTTATTCTGATTTGTGGTAATAGAAATTTGTGCTTAAGGGATTTAATGCGTTAAGTTGTACGATTATAATTCACTGTGATTTCGTAGCGTTAGAACTAGTGAAATAAATAACGCGTAGCTTTTTTCCCCCCCTGTTGTTCAGTTTAATGTAATTCCATCACCCGCTTTCTCACAAGAAGATACGGTTTGGCTGACTGAATTAATATGATATGCGTGACTGATAGTGGACCATAGAATTCACGTTATATTTCATTTTGTGTAATTATATAAGTGACTAGTGTTTAATACCATACGACTAAACCAACAGAGCCGACAATCTAATAGCCATTTATGACAGGCAATATTTGTTAAGTGCGCGTATGGATAATTAAATAATAATTGACATTGTGCGCCGATTGTTGACCGGACAGGAGGGGAAAGGCTGCATGCCTCAACCAAACCTGCACCCGCTAAGCGACGCGCGATAGGATAAGCTAAAGGCACCGTGTGCCTTTTAACTTTAATCAGAACTGACGGAGAGGATAAGAGATCGTCTTGTCCCCTTCCATGTACATATATGTAGCTATCTATATTGGTAGCATGTTTTTCATAAATGTTCTCTATTTTTCGCATACCTGATCAAACGGCGACCAGCGGTCTATTGTGGTCTATTTTGGTTCTTTTTCTTCATTTACTGATTGAATTAATGTAGTCTTCTTCTTGGCTTACGCGTCCCCAAGTTCATTTGTGAACAGGACTGGTCAAAGGGACACAAACATTTTAAATAGTAAAGTTAACTGGACTTACAAATACCCAGATTTTTTTTCTCAAATTTTATCAGCTCACTGTGGCGTAATACCAATAATATTTTCCTCTGACTTTTGACAGTCGTATCAACGGATTTATCCAGCAAGTTACGCTGTTTCAAAATCGGCAATCACCAGAGCCAGCCGATAAGATTTACCGTCATCATCAATTAACAATCGTAACAATCTATTTAGCAACTAGAGTTTTCCAAATACGAGAAGAATTCTTTCACTGTCTGCTGTGAACACCAGATCTCGGTTCTACATTAACTATTCGAGGTGACATTTGTTGATCCAGGAATACACCACCATATTTGGCGTTCACCTCCTAAAAATCTTATTTGTTATAGAGGGTGGACTGGTGCCGACTTGGATAATATCCCTGATACTTTATATATTCAGGAACCATCGTAATTCCAAAAGGATATCACCAGAATAGAGTAAGCGTGATTGATGTGGCCACGTATGACAGAGAGAGAGAGAGAGTGAATATTTTCTTAGTTACAAAAACTGTACCATCAATTATTTTCTTTGCTTAAATATTGTTTACGTCACTGGATAGCATTTAGTGGGAACTTTGTTCTCCTCTTTACTGTCTATGCTATAACATAGTGCTAACATTTGACCTTTGGGGTTATTAACTTGTTTGGTTCTTTCTTTCTCAATAAGGGGGAGGGCACAGGTACTCTGATATTTTCTATGAATGACATTATGATTTTATTTGATCTTTCTTTAGATATTCGATGTTGTAAAGTTAATGATAATAAACAACAAAAGAACTTAACTTTGTGTGTTGGTCAGACCCATATCCAATTTACCATAGTTTTTCACGTTTGTGTGTCTTGTGGTGACATAATTTTGTGTGTGTGTGTGTGTTTAGTAAAACTTATATTTCTAGATATAGGGAGGTGCAAGATTGTCTTATACTAAAAGATAGTCGTATAAGATAGGCTGGACTAAAGAAACTACTCATTCCAGAGACAGATCTTCTCCTTAAACTATTCACTCGTGAAATCTATTCTCACACCTTTAACTTCTCACGTACTATCACCATCCACTCTACTCAGGCGGGACCATAAATAACTTTCAAACCTATCTAAATTTACGACAGTGTCCATCAACGACAACCGTGATGTCACATAATAATCTGACACATGAGGTCATCGGCGTCACGTCTACACAGACGATTAGTGACGTATTTAGAACTGGAGATTTCGCACTTTAGTCTTCCACTTTCGCGCGCCCCCCCCCCCCCCCCCCCCCCCCCAATACACACACACACACAGTTGTTCCTAATATGTGCTAGGTGGTTCACAATTTTATTTATTAAAAAAATTTTTTTTAACGCTCGTAAATGCTAAACTGTCATCAGTTCCATATGTTGCCCCCTAGTCTAGACTGTCATCAGTTCCATATGTTGTCCCCTAGTCTAGATTGCCATCAGTTCCATATGTTGCCCCCTAGTCTAGACTGTCATCAGTTCCATATGTTGCCCCCTAGTCTAGACTGTCATCAGTTCCATATGTTGCCCCCTAGTTTTAGTATGATGACAACCCATCACTGCAGCTGGCACCCTAGAATTGCCCGAAATCTGCACTAGAACATTCGTGTGCTCATGTATCTGTGGTTTCTGTAGCAATTTGTGTTACCTCATGAGACTGCCATGATAGCTTCATGTCAGTCGCCTTATACAACGTGCTTAACTAGGTAGTAGTTCTATTGTCTCTTTGTCTTCTAATCGAAGAGACTCCGAGACCTAGTCGGGGCAAACAATGTTAGACTACGTACATGTTGTACAGATTGTTTTGTGTACATGTTGTGATGATTGTTTTGTGTACATGTTGTGATGATTGTTTTCAGTACTTGATGTAAAAATTGTGTATTGTAAATGTTGTGATGATTGTTTCGTGTACTTGGTGTGAAGATTGTTTTATGTACTTGTGAAAATTGTTTTGTGTACTTGGTGTGAAGATTGTTTTGTGTGCTTGTTGCGAGGATTGTTTTGTGTACTTGCTGTGATGATTGTTTTGTGTACTTGGTGTGATGATTGTTTAGTGCAGATGTTGTGATGATTGTTTTGTGTACTTGTTGTGAAGATTGTTTTGTGTACTTGTGAAGATTGTTTTGTGTACTTGTGAAGATTGTTTTGTGTACTTGTTGTGAAGATTGTTTTGTGTACTTGCTGTGAAGATTGTTTTGTGTACTTGTGAAGATTGTTTTGTGTACTTGTTGTGAAGATTGTTTTGTGTACTTGCTGTGAAGATTGTTTTGTGTACTAGCTGTGAAAATTGTTTTGTGTACTTGTGAAGATTGTTTTGTGTACTTGTGAAGATTGTTTTGTGTACTTGTGAAGATTGTTTTGTGTACTTGCTGTGAAGATCGTTTTGTGTACTAGCTGTGAAAATTGTTTTGTGTACTTGTGAAGATTGTTTTGTGTACTTGCTGTGAAGATTGTTTTGTGTACTTGTGAAGATTGTTTTGTGTACTTGCTGTGAAGATCGTTTTGTGTACTAGCTGTGAAAATTGTTTTGTGTGCTTGTGAAGATTGTTTTGTGTACTTGCTGTGAAGATTATTTTGTGTACTTGTGAAGATTGTTTTGTGTACTTGTTGTGAAGATTGTTTCGTGTACTTGCTGTGAAGATTGTTTTGTGTACTTGCTGTGAAGATTGTTTTGTGTATTGTGTACAAGTTTTGTGACCTTTTAAGCAATATGATCTATTACATTATTAGTTTTTGTTAGTTTATAGCGATTCTACTATGAACAGGGATGGTTGTAGTAAATATTGTAGAGGTGGTAGAAGCGGTAACATTAAGTAGTTGTTGTTATTGTTTCAGTTGTATTAATTACCAACCAGTTGTTATTTTCCTTCTATGTCATCTTCTTGTTTCCATGCTGCGGTAGGTACCTCCAACGAGCCGATCAATGCTCCATATTTGAGCAGCCATATTTCTCACCATCCTATTTACCGTTGCCTGTTAACTACAACACCAGGCTACCTCGCTGGTCAGACTCCAGAGTTACCAAGGACTGGCTCGGTAAGCAGAGTTCCATTTCTCCCCTTTATCCTTGCAACTCAAAGTTTCAAGTGTTTCGTCTACGCTTCTTTACTTCTGATGCATAAACAAGTACTCGTACAAGAGTAAACAGTTAAAAGAAAGTTTTGACGATCATGAAGTAGGAATATACAGAAAAATGAGGCGCCTCACCTGGAAATAGAAGAAACACAAAGAAGTTTTAGAGAAACTAGACACGGCAAGAGAATTAGCAAAAGAAATAAAAATTTTAGAAATTACATATTTTGAACATACTTACTTACTTACTTACTCATTCGTTCCTCTTCTACCGTGAGGTGTAGAGGTTTGTAAGAGAGAACGCCATACTTTCCTATCGGCTGTCTTCCTCCTGGCCTGGTTCCATTCTAGTCCTCTGTCCTTCAGAGGTTGTCTAATGTTGTCCTGCCAGTGGACTCTGGGTCGTTCTGGAGGCCTGGATCCCTGGCTCTTAGTTTCCCATACTTGCCGTGGTAGCCGATCTTCTCCCATTCTGCAGACATGGCCAAACCATCTTAGTTGGGACTGTTCTACTTGGGTCTGCAGGGATTCGGTTTTTAGGCCATGACGTATCGTCTAGTTGCAGACCATGTTTTTTCTTGTTACTTTAACCACCTTCCTCAGATACTTCATGTCTGATGTTTGGATGTTTGGATCTGGCTTTTGTGGGTTGTAGTCATTGCCCATGACTCGCATCCATATGTCAAGACTGGGACATAGGCGGAGCAGTATACAGCCATCTTCGTCTTCATGCCCATTTCTCTGTTGTTGAGGAATTATTTATTTTGGACATATAATGAGATATAAACTTTGTGGAAAACTGTAACAAAAGGAAAAATTGATGACAAACGAGCACTGAAAATGTAAGACTATAAGTGGGAAACTAACATCACAGGATAGACAGGTAATAGCCGTTTGTAGTGTAACATCATCACAGGATAGACAGGTAATAGCCGTTTGTAGTGTAACATCATCACAGGATAGACAGGTAATAGCCGTTTGTAGTGTAACATCATCACAGGATAGACAGGTAATAGCCGTTTGTAGTGTAACATCATCACAGGATAGACAGGTAATAGCCGTTTGTAGTGTAACATCATCACAGAACAGACAGGTAATAGCCGTTTGTAGTGTAACATCATCACAGGATAGACAGGTAATAGCCGTTTGTAGTGTAACATCATCACAGGATAGACAGGTAATAGCCGTTTGTAGTGTAACATCATCACAGGATAGACAGGTAATAGCCGTTTGTAGTGTAACATCATCACAGAACATACAGGTAATAGCCGTTTGTAGTGTAACATCATCACAGGATAGACAGGTAATAGCCGTTTGTAGTGTAACATCATCACAGAACAGACAGGTAATAGCCGTTTGTGGTGTAACATCATCACAGGATAGACAGGTAATAGCCGTTTGTAGTGTGCCATCATCACAAAATAGACAGGTAATAGCCGTTTGTAGTGTACCATCAAAGCAAGAATGACGTTGGATATCTATTGCTGCAAACCTTAGATGGGGAGATTGTACTTCATTGGATCTTATCCTGGGACATTATTGTTACGGTGTTATTTTAAATGACGGCGTCTGCTGGGGTTTAGCCGTGCGCAACGTTTAGGGGTCATTAACATTTATAGAATATGTCGATATTTTACGGTATACTGAACGCGAAATATATGCGGAGATTATGACGCATTCGCGTTGGGAAGGTCACGCTGGGTGACTTGGTTACATTGCCCTTGTTACGCTATCCGTCAAGCAAGAAAGTCGTATCTTGTATTTCTTTCAAGGAAAAGGCTTAGTATATAGCCTATATTATATATATGAATCAATGTAGAACTCAGGGTCAGTTCGGATATTAATCTAAGTATGAGATTAATTAAATTAAATTAAATGATGGAAGGAGAATCGCATTATGATTCAAATTGTAGCTGTCAAGAACTCATGCGCTCATTTCTGGCTGTTGACTACAACAGCGCACGTATATAGCCACGATGTTCATCTGACATATTGTTTTGACACGGACGGATACTTACTGATATTATTTGGAATTCATTGTTATGCTGAACTGTACATGAAGTTTTGTGAATGTCGGATATCGTCTTTTGTATGAACCTCAATACATGTGGACTCAGAACAGAAGGCTTGATCTTTTACTTACGTTTTCGGGTTTGGTTCACAGCTGTAAATGTTTACGTTTTTCCAGCACGATAGCTCTCCCACAAGGGAAATCAACTAATATATAATATGCAAATCAGAACGTCGAAGGGATGTTCTGATGGTCAGAGCTAACCATCAATACCAACCATTAACTACATCTAGAGAGTGACTTTACTCTTCAATCAATAATAGAAGAACGAAGGAACAGCAGCAAACACACCAACCCAACCCGTCACAACTGGTGGCCATTAGTGGTCTTGAAATTTTCAAAAGAGCGAACCTCAAAAAAAAAAATAAAAAAATAAGGACATTTCGAAATAAACTATAGTGATCAAAATATCAAGTTTTACGGATCGTTTGAAAATTTGGACTTCACTTCCACTTTGCGTATCACTCATTTCGATTGAAAACTGTTAAAAAGGAACAATCTCTGATGTAGAAGGGACAGATACGTTGATGACTTATTCAATTACGTTCAAAGTTTTAATAAAGGAACTAACGATGATTGGATAATCATATCATAATTCGATAATATGAATCTTGTGTCTTAATGAACTTTCATACAAGTCAACAGGATGTAACAACGATTGGATCTTCATGTCCGATATTGTTAAATTTTCTAGTTATTAAATTAATATATAATAAAATAAAGTTAAAGTGTGATGAAATAAAAAAATAAAATATACTAAGAAAAGATGAAACAAAATAATATCACACCAATTAAACCTTTTAATTAGTGTAATTATTAAGGTAATAGATATTAGATTATGACATTTCATATTTATACTTAAGATGTATGAATTTTTTCTGTTCTTTTCTTCTGATTGCGTTAATTTAATTAGGTATCTATCCTTACACTTCATTTTCACACGCATTCTAATTTAATGTATACTTTAATATTTAGTTTTAATTGTCCGTACTTCTCAATTTTTATTTCTTATACTATTTCTTATTTTCTTCAATTAGATATTAATTAGTTAGTACCATACGTACATATTATAATTAATTATTTTAATTTTAATTAGTTATAATAATTTTAATAACACCTCACATTATTAGTTAGTCGATACATACATCAAATTAATTAGTTAATTAGTTAGTGACAGTGACATTTCCTTGTTTAATATAAGTTATATGTATGATATGACGTTGATTTTATTATAAGATATTACTGACATGACCACGACACTGTTCTAGATAGAACATCGTAGGTCATACGTCGGGTTTTGTTAAATTTTTGATAATTTGATTAATATTTTTCAAAAAAAAATCTATCTAATAGATTTTTTTCCCCCCGTCTGACAGGAAATCTGTTACGGTGTTATTTTAAATGACGGCGTCTGCTGGGGTTTAGCCGTGCGCAACGTTTAGGGGTCATTAACATTTATAGAATATGTCGATATTTTACGGTATACTGAACGCGAAATATATGCGGAGATTAAGACGCATTCGCGTTGGGAAGGTCACGCTGGGTGACTTGGTTACATTGCCCTTGTTACGCTATCCGTCAAGCAAGAAAGTCGTGTCTTGTATTTCTTCCAAGGAAAAGGCTTAGTATATAGCCTATATTATATATATGAATCAATGTAGAACTCAGGGTCAGTTCGGATATTAATCTAAGTATGAGATTAATTAAATTAAATTAAATGATGGAAGGAGAATCGCATTATGATTCAAATTGTAGCTGTCAAGAACTCATGCGCTCATTTCTGGCTGTTGACTACAACAGCGCACGTATATAGCCACGATGTTCATCTGACATATTGTTTTGACACGGACGGATACTTACTGATATTATTTGGAATTCATTGTTATGCTGAACTGTACATGAAGTTTTGTGAATGTCGGATATCGTCTTTTGTATGAACCTCAATACATGTGGACTCAGAACAGAAGGCTTGATCTTTTACTTACGTTTTCGGGTTTGGTTCACAGCTGTAAATGTTTACGTTTTTCCAGCACAATATTTCTCCCACAAGGGAAATCAACTAATATATAATATGCAAATCAGAACGTCGAAGGGATGTTCTGATGGTCAGAGCTAACCATCAATACCAACCATTAACTACATCTAGAGAGTGACTTTACTCTTCAATCAATAATAGAAGAACGAAGGAACAGCAGCAAACACACCAACCCAACCCGTCACAATTATCCATGTGTGGATCGTGTATGCAACATCGTCATTATCATCATCATTACTTGTCAGCTTCCCACGGAGCATAGGCCTTCAACAGACTTCTTCCAAGATCTTGTGTCATGTGCCATCAGGTTCAGGTCTTCCTTATCCCTTTAATTTCTGTTTCCAGCTCTTTTCTGCATGTGTTTGTTGGTCTTCCTCCACCTCTCTTACCATGGGATTCCAGAATCGGGGATGCCTTGTGATGCTACCACCTGGTTTCCTCAGTGTATGTTCATCGCCAGCGTTTTTATATCATCATTTGCGCCCTTCCTGGCAGTCATGTAGGCTACTGCCCCACCTGCTGACGACAGATCACTACCTCCGCCCACTGAAAGTCAGTCACAGACCCCACTTACTGTCAATCAATCTCTGCCCTATTTACTGGATTACTGTACTTAACTGCTGACATCTATACAATCAAGCTATACCCACTTTATTGGACGACAGTCACTGCTCTCTCTCTCTCTCTCTCTCTCTCTCGTCTCTCTGGCAGTCAATTACTACACCCCCCACCCCACTGTTATGCGACTGATTTTCAAAGCTTTATTTTGAAAAGTGCAGGTTTCCCGAAATTGTACTTTTGTTAAGATACTGAAACAAACCAAATAATAAACGCATGTGCTAAATTTTTACAATTTGGAGGCCAAATTTGGTTATAAGAAGAAATAACAATTTCGATTTATTGGTCAATAATGTTGTAGTGATAATAAATTAAGTACTTTTAAAAAAAAATTCAAAATTCAAAGTATATCTTGTCAGATTCAGTTCGTAAATAATAATGCTAAAATTAAAAATAATTAGATGTATGCTTTAGTGACCATCTGGTAACATAATTGTCGCTGAGAATTCCTGAGGGACGATCAGTATGACATTTTTGTGTGTCGCTGAATCTGGTGAAAACACAATAAGAAATAAACAGATATCAAACAGATAACAGACGACACACAGATACCAAAGAGACAACAGCAAATAAACATACATACGACAGACTTTACAGATTTTCAACAACTCCTGTACAACTTAGAGCTTGTCTTATCGTTTAAAACTCCCGTGAAATAAATTCTAGTCATTAAAAAAATCAATCATCATGAATTAGAAATAAATACATATCCCGTCAACACTCATGATGAATCAGTGCATTTACTTAGTTAGTTAAAATATTCTCTGACTGGTTACTAGCAATTTAATTAAATTTATTTATAGCTGAATGAGTTTTTAGCTAGAAATTATAATTTATTCTGCTATCCACTGTAACACAGTAACTTTTAGAATTTATAATGACGATTAAACTAGTAAATCACTCTGCACACAATCTAGTGAAGATATAATTCGAACTAACAATTAATCACTTGACAATACTAGTCAATATATATTTACCTCGCACAGACTACTTAAGACTATTCTACAACGCAAACTGAGATTTTACTTAATAAAGTAATCTAGAAACGCAGCTAGATATGTCAAGAGAAACTGCGGAGTCTGAATGAATGAAGTCAAAACTGCTGGGGTATAAATATCTGAAACTGACAAAGAATCAAAGGGAAAGTTGTAACTAGCAGACTCTTGCCAGATGTTGGCACCTTTGGAAAATCTCCATAAATTATATCTCATTCTGCGAATCAAACAACTTTTATCGCACCAATGTCGAAGCCAGGTCTATATTAAGATCTAGATGAAATAGAATCTACATATATTATCGCCTCACTCTCGCCATCTGCAGAAGTGGTCGTAAATGAATTATAGCGAGAGTCTTTGATATGGCGGTTCGCATCTTGTAAATTAACTTACAACGAACGAATCCAGGCAAAGGTACTAGACAGATTGTCTCCCCTTTCCATCACTGATTGATCTCATTACGGCGATTTTTATGATCGTTGCCGACATAATTACAGGTAAGCTGGACCTCTCGCTCGTAAACCTGCATCAAAGAGAATGCAATTAAATGCTAACAGCCATAAACTGCTTGCTAAATTATAAGAAAGACAGAGGTTTGAATATGGGAGGGTTAAATTCCTACAGGCGTAGGTGACAGAGAAGGTAGAAGGAAAAAAAATGAAGATAAAGAAAAAGATATATGAAATCACTTAATCATAATCAACCACAACAATGTATTTTCAACATTCTCAGCCATTTCATCTATTCTTCTTTGAACAGAGATTTTGCTGAGCGGAATTACTTTAGTTATTTGTTCAGGTGACTGAGTACTCACAAACTCCCTTATAGCTGGCAAAATCAAATTTTCTGCGATTGTGTGAGACTTTCCAGATTTAGCTATCAGCAATGTTGTGAAGTGTTGACAAACATGTCACGGACAGTTTTACGTTTCTGAAAGTTTTCACGAAGTGACTGAAAATATGTCAAACTTTTATCTGTTTTACCAGAGTGAATTTTTTTCAAATGTTCAAGTAATCTGGAAGGTTTCATCGCCTCATTTGAAAAGGCCCTCTCACATAATAGACACATTGGCAGTTGTTGGTTATTTAGTGCTGGAATAAATCCATATTTCAGATATTCCACGCTGTATTGTCTGCACTTCTTTTTGGTTTGTTCTGCGTTTGCCATTTTTGTTCTGAATCTGAAACAAAGAATTGATTTTACAATTTTGCAGATAGAAAAATGTTCGTCGAGTAAACAACAAAAACTGATTTAAAAGTGGCTTTACAAAAATGTTGACACAGATGTTCTTACCAGTTTACTCTTCTGTTTTATAAAGTTTCTTAACCACAGCCATAAATAAATTAGAAAAATACAACAATCAGAAAAAACACATACATAGCAACAGCCACACCAACACTGAAGTAACCCAATAATCATTTCATAAAGTATAATAATAGTTATTTAATATGAACAAAATGTAAAATAACGCACTATAATGATAGGTCTTCAGATTTAAAATTTGGGAGCCAGTGGCTTAACTACAAAGTGTGGAGATCCCGGTAACAAATTAAAAGGATGTAATATAATGGATTGAACAGCAATATTCAATATGCGGCAAATCTGTATCAAAATGTATCTGCTTAATTAATAATTACTTACTTACTTAGTCGTTCCCCTTCTACCGTGAGGTGTAGAGGTTTGGAAGAGAGAGCGCCAGACCATTCTATCAGCTGTCTTCTTCCTGGCCTGGTTCCATTCTAGTCCTCGGTCCTTCAAAGATTGTCTAATGTTGTCCTCCCAGCGGACTCTGGGTCGTCCTGGAGGTCTGGATCCCTGGCTCTTTGTTTCCCATGCTTGTCGTGGTAGCCGATCTTCTCCATTCTGCATTAAGACATGGCCATGGGATTTTAGGCCATCTTAGTTGGGACTGTTCTATTTGGGTCTGCAGCGGATGGGATTTTAGGCCTTGACGGATCGTCTGGTTGCGGACCATGTCTCTTCTTGTTACTTCAACCACTTTCCTCAGATACCTCATTTCTGATGGCCCACGACTCGCATCCATATGTCAAGACTGGGACATAGGTGGAGCGGTATACAGCCATCTTCGTTTTCTTACCAACCTCTTTCTTGCTGAGGAATCCACGATTTATGGCCTGAAAAAGTCTCCCAGCCGCTGCTTTTAATAAATAATTAATGTTAGTAAAACTGATGCTAGCTCTGTGCAAACAAACAAAAAATATAGGTATGAAAATTTACCTTATCGACAGGATGAAATTGTTTGATACCCGGTACACGCTTATTTAAAATCACTGTTCACAAGAAAAGCTGAGAAATTTTGTTGGTTTTGCTCATAGCCAGCGCAAAGTTGAAATAGACGAGAAACGCACATCGCGCCTGTCGATTTATGAAAGTCCGAATGTAAGGTAGGAAAACCAGTTCAGAGGTTCAAAAACTGATTTCTACTTCCAAGTACCGTTAAAAACTTGCTCCATTGAACCGTTTCTCTTATTTATTACCAATCTGCGAATATCTAGTTACCACTAGCCCCCGCAAATACTGAGACAATAAATTCCGCAACAAATCAAAGTTGGTACTTTCTGAATCACCAGCAGGTATCTAATTTCGTCCATGCCATCGGCACGGATCATTTCTCTTTCTTCAGGAGTGAACGAATGGACAATTGGTGTTTGGTTAACCCCCTTTCCGAGCAGTTCCCGATTACCCATTTATGGTCAGCGATGGTTAACTGAGCTCAGAATGACACGCATAGACGAAACTATGCCTTGCTTAATGATCCTAGTAATACAACCATCCACATCATCCTCGCTACGCTGATGTAGTCTCTCAAATCGACAATTACTTTCTCCCTCGCACGTACTGAATTTAGCTTGTCAAATCCTGAACCCCCCCCCCCCCCCCCCCAGCTACTAAACACCCACTGTTTACTACTGAACGCTCCCCTCTGGCCCTTTTTTCCGTATCGCACCATTGGATCCTTCCAAATCCCCCAGGAGGGCGATACCGCCCATTTAGGGACCCACTGATATAGATAATGTCAGTGTTCAGTGCCAAATTTGGCCCCAGTCCAGCCTTGACAATAACTTTATAAGGTGGACGCCAAGTTTTGGTGATGTAATCCTGGATCAATAATGTCACCTCGAATAGTTAATGGTAGAAAAAAAATCGAGATCTTGTGTTCACAGCAAAGAATGGAAAATCAAATACTTCTGGTATTTGGACACAGCTGGTTGCTAAAAATTGTTACTGATGATGGTAATTGATTGATTGGTAAATCATATCGGCTGGCTCTGTGGTGAATGCCGATTTTGAAACAACCGCAACTTTCTGAATAAATCCGGTGCTGCGTCTGTCAAAAGTTAGGTGTTGATATTATTTCATATACCACTCCCGTGGCTGATAAATTGTAAAAAAAAATATCTTGGAATTGAAAGTCCAGTTAAACTTAATAGATAAATGTTTTATTTGTCTTTTAGCCAGTCCTTTTCACAACATGGACTTGGGACTCGTAAGCCATAAAGAAGACAGCATAAACTCAATCAGTAACTGGAGACAATAATAAAGAAAAAAAACCGCTGGCCGCTCTGTCAGGTCTGTGAGAAATAAACAAGACATTATGAAAAATAAATGCAACTATTCTATAAGTACACGGACGGGGACGAGACGATCTCTTTCCCTCTCCGGCAGTCCTGCTTAAAGTTAAAAGGCACAAGGTGACTTTATTTACACCTATACGGTCAGCTTTTTGCCCGCGCTGCGCTTTCAGGTTCGGACCAAGGTATGTGTCAGCGATCAGCTCACACTGTCAACTATTGTTTAATTGCCCCTACGCGCACTTACAAATATCGTCTGTCGTTAATAGTTATTTTATTGTCGGCGCCTGTGAGTTTAGTCATAAGGTATAAGCAATAGTCACTTACTATAAAACACAAAATGAAATAAACGTGAATCCTATTCGGTCACTATAGTCACGCTTAACACTTAATCAGTCAACTACCGTATCTTCTGGTGAGAGAAGTGGGTGATAAAATTATAATTCTAACTGCACCTCTGGCAAAGAAAAATAGTTATTTATTTCGCTAGTTTTAACGCTAGAAATCACATTGAATTAAAATGGTAAACTTAACACATTAAATCACGTAAATGATAATTTCTATTACCGCAAATCAGAAATGAAACAATCCCCACGAAATGCTATTAACACACTCCCACAATGGTTCTAGAATAACGAGCTTAGATTATCCCAAATTCTGAGCGACAACTGATCAGTGAGTTTAAGGAACCGCTGTTTATATATATTCATTGGCTCTCAGATCCCTAATGGTGTTAATTTCGCATTAACGTGTGAACTATTAGAATTGAGAAACTGTGGACCAGATGAAAAGTCCTCTGAGCCAGCCACCGTTTCTCTCGTCGAGCGCTGCTTGGCCGATATCAAAAGACCCTCGACCCGATAACGGGGTTTCTTTCAAAATCGCTCGCGTCTCAAGATGAAATGCTAATCGGCGTCAGAGATTTCTCTGTATCTGAAGATCAAAGGGTTAAGTGTTTATCCCACGTGCGATCTGCCCGATGTCCGATGATTGACAGATCAGCTCGTGTGAGAAACTTAGGTAAACAAATCAGAGCTCGCTGTCTGTTATGCTGGCATGTCGCGGAAGTTGGTAATATGTCTGTTTGTTCACATCTCAAGAAAAAGAGGCGTAGATTAAGTATGAGTAATCGCAGGGTGTTAATGCATGGCTTGCTAGCGAATTATGAAACTGCGCCGAGGTCACGAAAGGCTGTCGGATACAGTGGCTATATTTCCATTATACGTCACAGAAGACATGCCATACAGAATTCTTCACGACCGACATTTTACAGAATTGTTTGAGATACGAGCTGGAGTGCAACAGGGATAATTCTGTTAAACATTGTGTTACGTGTGGTTTTCTTCTTGTAGTTGGTTTTGATTAGAGTACAGTATCACAAACGTTCATGCATCATGCTGACAAACACGAATGGAGACGGGTATGGTCATCGCAAAACATCACTGGCGCAAGAACACAAGACGTCGGGTAGAGGGTCCACAATATATCTTCTTCAGCATTTATTTTACATCAAGAAAACATCTTCATGATCACTGCATATACAAGGCATACATAGTAGTTAATCTTCCATCTGTCTCGTCTCAATCATTCAGTCCTGGCCGCTGTACTAGAGGTGTATACGAACGATGACCACCCAAGTAATGTGGACTTGAAGACGTGAATATAAAAATACTTGATTTATCTTACTCGATACGAGGTGGAACTTCTATATAAGTTCAGGACCATCTTAGAAACATAGTGGCGGCCTCCGAAGTTAGTTATGCCACTTAAATAAATATCTTCCTCCGCAATTTTTGGAGCTTGGAAAAACACGTCTTACTAGGACGACTTGAAGTAACGAAAGGCCACGAATATTAGCCGTTAGAATAAATTAGTGCAAACGCGTTACGTCATTGACAAATGGTGACGTATTAAATATCCAGCGTTCAATACAAGTTAAAACCCGTGCGAATACAAAACATATCAATATACGTTCTTTAACATATTGTTCTTATTACTGGTTATTGATTAGGTTATGAAAACATTGACATGAGCCAACTGAAATGGAGTTCACTGGACTCTGAACAGATAACAGGTAAAAAATAAACAGAACATAGACAACAAACGGACAAGGTAAAACAGAGAACAAGCTGACAACCTGTAGACTAGCTTCGTTCTCTTGCACCTAGTGCCTCGCCGACTGGCGAAGATGAAAATGTGTCTCCACAACCTCGCACTTTCAATGCTGTATATAATTACTGGTAGTGACTTTTCTCCCACATTATGTCAGGTCCATGTTGATCATAGACCTTCAAGTTCAGGCCAAGCTTTCATGTCCTGTGCCATACTGTGAAACTGTTCCTATATCTTCTTTATCCTGTTTAAGTATGTCGATAATTCTCTTCTTTATCCTGTTTAAGTATGTCGCTAATTCTCTTCTTTATCCTGTTTAAGTATGTCGATAATTCTCTTCTTTATCCTGTTTAAGTATGTCGCTAATTCTCTTCTTTATCCTGTTTAAGTATGTCGATAATTCTCTTCTTTATCCTGTTTAGGTATGTCGCTAATTCTCTTCTTTATCCTGTTTAAGTATGTCGCTAATTCTCTTCTTTATCCTGTTTAAGTATGTCGCTAATTCTCTTCTTTATCCTGTTTAAGTTGTCGCTAATTCTCTTCTTTATCCTGTTTAAGTATGTCGCTAATTTTCTTCTTTATCCTGTTTAAGTATGTCGCTAATTCTCTTCTTTATCCTGTTTAAGTATGTCGCTAATTCTCTTCTTTATCCTGTTTAAGTATGTCGCTAATTCTCTTCTTCATCCTGTTTAAGTATGTCGCTAATTCTCTTCTTTATCCTGTTTAAGTATGTCGCTAATTCTCTTCTTTATCCTGTTTAAGTATGTCGCTAATTCTCTTCTTTATCCTGTTTAAGTATGTCGCTAATTCTCTTCTTTATCCTGTTTAAGTATGTCGCTAATTCTCTTCTTTATCCTGTTTAAGTATGTCCCTAATTCTCTTCTTTATCCTGTTTAAGTATGTCGCTAATTCTCTTCTTTATCCTGTTTAAGTATGTCGATAATTTTCTTCTTTATCCTGTTTAAGTATGTCGCTAATTCTCTTCTTTATCCTGTTTAAGTATGTCGCTAATTTTCTTCTTTATCCTGTTTAAGTATGTCGATAATTCTCTTCTTTATCCTGTTTAAGTATGTCGATAATTCTCTTCTTTATCCTGTTTAAGTATGTCGCTAATTCTCTTCTTTATCCTGTTTAAGTATGTCGCTAATTCTCTTCTTTATCCTGTTTAAGTATGTCGCTAATTCTCTTCTTTATCCTGTTTAAGTATGTCGCTAATTCTCTTCTTTATCCTGTTTAAGTATGTCGCTAATTCTCTTCTTTATCCTGTTTAAGTATGTCACTAATTCTCTTCTTTATCCTGTTTAAGTATGTCGCTAATTCTCTTCTTTATCCTGTTTAAGTATGTCGATAATTTTCTTCTTTATCCTGTTTAAGTATGTCGCTAATTCTCTTCTTTATCCTGTTTAAGTATGTCGCTAATTTTCTTCTTTATCCTGTTTAAGTATGTCGATAATTCTCTTCTTTATCCTGTTTAAGTATGTCGCTAATTTTCTTCTTTATCCTGTTTAAGTATGTCGATAATTCTCTTCTTTATCCTGTTTAAGTATGTCGATAATTCTCTTCTTTATCCTGTTTAAGTATGTCGCTAATTCTCTTCTTTATCCTGTTTAAGTATGTCGATAATTCTCTTCTTTATCCTCTTTAAGTATGTCGCTAATTCTCTTCTTTATCCTGTTTAAGTTTGTCGATAATTCTCTTCTTTATCCTGTTTAGGTATGTCGCTAATTCTCTTCTTTATCCTGTTTAAGTATGTCGCTAATTCTCTTCTTTATCCTGTTTAAGTATGTCGCTAATTCTCTTCTTTATCCTGTTTAAGTATGTCGCTAATTCTCTTCTTTATCCTGTTTAAGTATGTCGCTAATTTTCTTCTTTATCCTGTTTAAGTATGTCGCTAATTCTCTTCTTTATCCTGTTTAAGTATGTCGCTAATTCTCTTCTTTATCCTGTTTAAGTATGTCGCTAATTCTCTTCTTCATCCTGTTTAAGTATGTCGCTAATTCTCTTCTTTATCCTGTTTAAGTATGTCGCTAATTCTCTTCTTTATCCTGTTTAAGTATGTCGCTAATTCTCTTCTTTATCCTGTTTAAGTATGTCGCTAATTCTCTTCTTTATCCTGTTTAAGTATGTCGCTAATTCTCTTCTTTATCCTGTTTAAGTATGTCGCTAATTCTCTTCTTTATCCTGTTTAAGTATGTCGCTAATTCTCTTCTTTATCCTGTTTAAGTATGTCGATAATTTTCTTCTTTATCCTGTTTAAGTATGTCGCTAATTCTCTTCTTTATCCTGTTTAAGTATGTCGCTAATTTTCTTCTTTATCCTGTTTAAGTATGTCGATAATTCTCTTCTTTATCCTGTTTAAGATTGTCGATAATTCTCTTTATCCTGTTTAAGTATGTCGATAATTCTCTTCTTTATCCTGTCTAAGTATGTTGCTAATTCTCTTTTTTATCCTGTTTAGGATAAAGAAGAGAATTATCGACATTAGTATGTCGCTAATTCTCTTCCTTGTCCTTTATTCTCTTCTTCGTGTATTTTACGTCTCCCTTTATTTCCCTTAACTGGAGGGTTCCAGCTGAATGTCAGTTATTGTATGGCAATGAAACATGAAAAATACGAAGACGATGAGCAAAAAGTTACAGACTTTCACAAATAGATGATTGTTAAGAATATACGGATTAAAACGGTATGACAGAATCATCAGGTTAGAACGTTATTACAGAATCATCAGGCTAGAATGGTATGACATAATCATCAGATTAAAACGTTATGACAGAATCACCAGATTAAAACGTTATGACAGAATCGTCAGATTAAATCTTTATGACAGAATCATCAGAATAAAACGTTATGGCAGAATCATCAGATTAAATCTTTATGAGAGAATCATCAGATTAAAACGTTAAGACAGAATCTTCAGATTAAAACGCTATGACAGAATCATCAGATTAAAACGTTATGATAGAATCTTCGGATTAAAACGTTATGACGGAATCATCAGATTAAAACGTTATGACAGAATCATCAGATTAAAAAGTTATGACAGAATCATCGGATTAAAACGTTATGACAGAATCACCAGATCAAAACGTTATGACAGAATCATCAGATTAAATCTTTATGACAGAATCCTGAGATTAAAACGTTATGACAGAATCATCAGGTTAAATCTTTATGACAGAATCATCAGATTAAAACGGTATGACAGAATCATCAGTGTGGAACTGACTGGAAGTGCCAGGAAAATAACCAGTGGAATAAGAGGTGAAGAAAAGACATTGTTGTATACGACGCATGCCAAGCAAACCAGGTAATATGATAATATAAAACAGTCATTGAACCGGAATTTCAACCGATGAAAGAACTACAGTGATCAGTAAAAACTCACAGAGAATAACACTGCAGGCACATTTTAAAGAAAGGATAGGAAAGGCGTAGAAAGAATTTGAACAGACCGTACAAGACACGCGAGCTGGACACCAGCTGTTTGAAAGCCTGTGCTTTACCGGTAGCAGAAGGGTAATGGTAAGTTGTGTATGTTGATACCAATGAGCATGTAATACACATTCTGGTTATTTTGGAATATTTTTCTTCCCATAGCTCACTGGGGCAACGAGCTCATCCGACATGACAGAGCTTTTGGGGCGTGGCACGTGCTGTACGGAACTACGTACTTCTACGGTGATAACAGACGTCTGTAGAACTTTACTCGCAGCCATGATGTCTAGATTGTGGACGTTGAACAAACGTGACGAAAGTTTTCTTTTTGTTCTCTACCTGTGAAAGCTCTCGGGACTATGCTAAAAGGTGAACCATCCATAGAATATACAAGTTGTAGAGCCCAACGTCGTTCTTTCAGATGTTTAACAGTCAAGACTTGGATCAAAGTGCAATTTCTTTCCCAGTCACGCTAATCTTCATGACGGTAGCAGCTGATGGCCGTATTAGTGATTTGCTCAGAATGAAAACTGCTAGATAATGTCAGCGGCTCTGTTTGTACGGGCAGGGGATGACATGTGTATGAACTGTGCTACGCCATAAACTATACCAGGACATTCAAATAGTTTGAGCACGACAAATAAACAGCATACGATGTAATCATTTATTATTTGTTAATGTTATTACTTGCATCTGATTCGTAAACCCAAACACTTTTAACATATATTTTTAATATTTAGTATTTTAGAGAACTCGAGTGTCTATTGTTCGTTCTGTCTGTTTATATTATACGTCAAATGGCAACACATTTTTTTTACCTACCTGTTAGGTCATACTAAATTAACTTTCTGATTATGGTTTTCCTATGTAAATTGCTATATCTTATGTCTGTGTATATATGTGTCTGTGTGTTTAAGTCTGGCTGTGTTCGTGCACCCTGTTTGTCCTTAGACAGGACTGTTCTGATTGACGTCATCTTGCTGCTGTAGGATAAAGCCAAGTTTCCAACATAAACGAATACATGGAACAACATGGGTATCGCCAGATTTCAGAACTGAGAATCACATATGCACAAACAAGATGTTTAAATCTTTATCATCTGATGTAAATGTATTTTTTAGAGGATCAGATATGAACATACATCTACACACACGCAGGTTTTTATAATGCCCCGTCAAGCCAGTTTTTATTTTAAAGACAGTAATAAATTAGGAATGCCTTTTTAAAATCTCGTTACTTGTGCATATGCGAATCGCTTTAGCTAATTTTTTATGTTCTGTATCATTTCTGATTATAGGAAACAAACAGGCGCATTCTCGCTGTCCACCTACCAATGTTAATCTCTCAGAAGAATTAAATTCCTGAGTACACAATGTAGCTCAGGGAAGATGAGTAAAATTCACCATATTCCTCTGGGTATTAACTGGGAAAATGTGTCTGGACAGCGCGAATAATGAGTTGCCTGAGTCACAATTAACAAAGTGTATATATCTCACAAAATATTATACACTTTAGGCACATGTGATGTAATCATCAGTCATCACTGCTCCATTCAGAGTCTGGGGTCACCTCTGCTGTCGGTTTTCCGCACGACTAGTCAGAAGAAATCACCAACGCTTGCCGTAGTGGTTTATGAAAAAAACTAGTTTCATATCTTGAGGTTGCCAGCCTCATATATATATATATATATATATATATATATATATATATATATATATATATATATATATATATATATATATATATATATTCTTCTTCTTCCGTCCTTAGCCACCGACCGTCAAAGCAGTCAGTGGCCATTACGCCTAGTGGCGTCTTAGGGCAACAGCAGATAGGTTTTCTTTGCCATTGTTTCCCATCACGCCTATTGGCGTCTTTAGGGCAACGGCAAATCAATCCATCTGCTGTTGTTTCCGTAATCGAAGTGACTGGCAAACGGGTGATCAGCCCGTTTATATATATATATATATATATATATATATATATATATATATATATATATATATATATATATATATATATATATATATATATATATATATATATATATATATATATATATATATATATATATATATATATATATATATATATATATATATATATATATATATATATATATATATATATATATATATATATATATATATATATATATATATATATATATATATATATATATATATATATATATATATATATATATATATATATATATATATATATATATATATATATAACCACTTAGCAAGAAAACATGTCAAATTTATATTTGTAAAATAATTGTTACACTTACCCCCAAGTTTTGGGAATACACAATCTCCTCGCGCAGGGTAGAATGGACACGAGCAATTTAGGTCATATGTTCTCGAACCACTTAGTCTGGAAATTGTGAATCCCTTTTATGACGGGTAATTCTGCGAAACACTTGTTCTGGGAAAGTTTCTCTTATGACGGGTGATCCAATTCCTAGGTTTCAAGTCTTCATATTTTAAGTCCTGATCCCTTAAGTTTATCAGTCTCTGTACTTAAAAAGGCGGGCTTACTTTTTAAGGTTTTAAGTTTCCCAAATACTTTGATCTGTCACTTATAATATAGGAATTCTAAGTCTGATGTCTCTCTGGCTTTTGGGAGTCGCTCATATGACGTGCGCTGCAGTCTCTCTGTTTTCTGTGTCTCTGATTTCAATACATTATATGTGCAGTTCTCTGTTCACATCATAGGTTGTGCTTCCGTCGGATGTTCAAATAAGATCCATAGTTTATTCCGGCTTCTTACTTTAATCCGATCGTAAGCTCTTTAGCACTGGGTTGGGGTGTCTAATTCCAAAATATCCCCCATATGTTTTAAAATATTACATGTAATATTCCAACGCATGACCTCTTTCAAATCATGCGGTAATATTTCAGCCCACCCACAACAACATGTGACCATGTTTGCCTGGCGTAATGTCTTCCGCCAAGATGTCTACCCAGACAGATTATCTGTAACAATCACCAGGGATTGTCCCACAAAAATCGATAAACGCATCTACCCCCTGTGTAATCTGCCAGACAAACAGACAACGACGTCGGCAACACAGACAGACAATCTTGGTTTTTTTTCATGTCGATCGGACGAGACCGTATTGTCACCAGCTTTTCACCTGGGGTCAAATGTTGTTTCAAAAGATGGTCCGACTGATAGAATAGATAAGCGTATGACCGGTATAATTACCTGGTATTATCGCATTTACCTTGTGGAACGTAAACAATTCTGCGTGTAAAGCAGATACGTCCGTAGGGGAGTAGAGTGTTAGAGACTTCACCCTATTAGATCCAGCATAGAACAAAATAATGAATGAAAAGGCATGATTTATGCCAAAAAAGCGATTGGTGAGAAAAATGAAGAAAAAGAAATGATACTACCGTAGGGCTGAATGTGTGAGAGATCACACAAAAGAGTACGTTCAGACGTTCTGTGACACAGAAAAATGTTGAAAATACATTGGTATTTATAAGAATAATGAGATTCTGAATGACACTTTTACCGGTAGTCGAACCAAGGGCCACTCAAACGGCGTCATCGCCTTGATGTAAAAGTGATTCGTGAACGGACGCACAGCCAATTTTGAACCCCCCAAAAAGTACATGATACCCACACAATTAGGGTATATAAGTCCAGTGAGCGACCCAGACAATGGATCCAGTATAAAATCAAACAAAATCTAACCTAAATTTATACTCACGGTCGAAACCGCCTCGACTCATCTGTTGCGTGTCTTTTAATTATGTATAGTTATTATAGAGTAACCGACTGGTTAATCTGGCCAAGATTATTGCTGGGGTAGAAATTGTAGACACCGCAAACAGCCAATATCGAACTGCAGTAGTAAAGTCACAAAAGGCGAAGTAAACAGAATACATACAGTTTATTTGTACGCTGAACGCTGCTCCACATGCATTATTATACAAGCCAATATATCAAATGGCATAACATATGCAGTCGTCGATATAACTCTACAGTCTTTTCGTATCTAGAACACTGTCCTTTTCAATCTTCAATATGTTAATATATCAGTCTCACTCGACATGACGAATCCATACTCCCTTTACGAATATAGCTAGATACATCTCACAAAAGATCTTGATGTACTAGTGATGGTACAACATAGGGATGTAGAACAATTATAGATAATTATCATCAGCTCAAACACTTGCATCCACTCGCCATGACACACACACATCGAAATCCCCGCAGACGATCTCTGCCTTTTGCATTCCTAGCTTTCACGTCTGCCAATCTACACCAAGGCAATGACGTCACTTCCTGTATTAATAAATGACTCCGTATAAAATAAACAAACAAGGAGCTCTGTCGTGCTACCTAATGATATCGACACACTTGTTATGAATTATAATCATAACACCAAGGGCAACTAAAACGGCGCAATCGCCTTGCTGTGAATGTGATTCTTGAACGGACGCACAGCCTATTTGAACCCCCCCCCCCCCTCCCCCCCAAAAAAAAGGACATGATACCCACACAATTAGGGTATATAAGTCCAGTGAGCGACCCAGACAATGAGTCCAGTATAAAATCAAGCAAAATATAATCTAAATTTATACTCACGGTCGAAACCGCCTCGACTCATCTAATAACCCAAAACACCAGTAAAACAAGAGTAGAAACTATCAACAACCAACTTATCAGTCTGGCTTTCAACGTTCAACTGCTTCGTTCACATCACACACTTTTTTTGTTGGTTCACAATCTGCTGACTTGCCAATCCATACGTAGCCACAAGCTAGTACACGGATCTGGCAACATCAGGCACGTACACAAATAAATACTACGTCACGACAACTGAGATCAGGGGTCGATAACTGGTCAATCTTGATCTACTGGTAGATCCCAGGGGATACTATGGTGAATCTCTAAGTGGCCCCCGGGGGGAAAGGGGGGGGGGGGGAATGAATTTTTCAACTATGTATTTTGCGTACTAGCCCTTTTCTTCCGACACTTAACGGTTATGTGTCCCCGTGGTTGAAGATAATTTCACAACGTTTATCAGTTTACCAACATTCACTTTATTTGTTACCTGCATCAGAAAGAAAGCCATCTTTTGTTTGAGGTGAAGTTATCGTTTGGTAAAATGGCATTCAGTTTGAATTCTTCATCGCTCGTCAATGGAACTGAAGTATCAGATCGTACGGAAGAGATTACATTTACAATAATGCTGCACTTGTTCCAAATTCTAAACACTCTGACACCTGAAAATAGACATGATTTTGTCAAAGTTGATCTTTGGAGATCCAAGTGGTCCTAAGTAGATCATTACTGTCCCTGGGATGCCGACCGCTGACTTAGACAATCCTCGTGTGAAACTAAGAAAATGTTTTACAGCTGCACTCAGCCAGCTCACAAACAATCGATATATCAAAGTTCCCAGTGGAACAGACATCACCCGTAAAATAGACATTCCGACCTCAAATTTCCCTTCAATTCCTTTTTTTTCATTGTCACTATACGGGATCCTATAACATGCCTCTACGAAGAAAAGTGATAATGTATAGTGAGTAAGCGAAGGGCGGAATCTATTTCATGGATTCAAGAAGGTAATGTGTTAAGAATAAGGTTCGTTTGATGATAGTGCGAGATTACAAACATAACACTCGCTGGACAAACAAACTCGATGGAAAGATTGTAGGCGAATAAGCAAGATGATACCATCGTTACAATTACCGACAGGAAAACACTTAACAATAACGATATGAATTAGTGTATCAAAGTATCTATATCATCAAGACATGGACAAGAAATTATTCATCAAAGTATATCACCAAGACAATAAAAAGAAAATAGTTTATCGGAACGTACCATCAAAAAAAGGCAAAGAATAGTCAAACAGAGTGAACCATCAAGATAATAGACAGAGAATAGATTATCAGAGTGTACTATCAAGACACGTTCAGAAAGCGATGGCAAACTACTGAATGATAAAAAAATTGCCTAGAAAAATCACAAACAGCCAATAAAAGCTGGGGTTGATTGCAACGTCCTGTAAAGGATAAGCAACTAACTAACTTTAACTATCAAGACAAGATATTGGAAATAGATTATCATAGTGTACCATCAAGATAAACGATAGAAAATAGATTATCAGAGTGCACCATCAAGATAAACGATAAAAAAATAGATTATCAGAGTGTACCATCAAGATAAACGATATAAAATAGATTATCAGAGTGTACTATCAAGATAAATGATAGAAAATAGATTATCAGAGTGTATCGACAAGATAAAGATACTATCTTCGAATGGTGTAGCATCAAGACACAAGGCAAAAAATAATCAATCAAAGTGTACCATCAAGACAAGAAATAGAAAATAGTCTATCAGAGTTTACCATCAAGACAAGAAATAGAAAATAGTCTATTAAAGTTTACCATCAAGACAAGAAATAGAAAATTGTCTATCAGAGTGTACCATCAAGACAAGAAATAGAAAATAGTCTTCCAGAGTTTACCATTAAGACAAGAAATAGAAAATAGTCTAAGTCTCTGGCCACCATTCGTCGTAGACTACTACTTACTTTCTCCAAGCGATCGAGTTCGAGCTTGTTCTCGACCAGCAGTGCCGGCACTTGCGTACCAACCTTTTTTCTCGAAGCCTGTACCAAAGTGTCACGAAATGGCTTAATTAAGAGTCTGTCTGAATAAAGAGACAAGACACCAGTTTTGAGGAAAGTCTGAGAAGATAGATTAAGATGAGAATTAAAGTGACTGTGGAGGATGAGACTTATAGCTTCAAGGGTGAGAAACTAGATTGACTCTCCCTCGCCACTTGTCACTTGTTTTTCTAGCTACTATCTCACCACCTCTCGCTCAGCTGAGATAAGGTTTACACTAATTACTAGCCACAGACACAACTGTACAGTTAAAGAATACAGATACAGTATAGTGAAAGACAGACTGATCCAGTGCACATTTTATAGTTTATTAAACAAAACAAAATCTTTACCACAGCGAAAAAACAACAATAACGTGCGAGTTTGCACAACCTGAAAAAAAGAACAAATCAATGAATGACACAATTATCAAATCACCACGCTCTCTTCCACATCTACACGAAAAACAACTAAGGTTAAAGAAATATAACGGGCGGGGGGTCTCTAAGTAAGAGCCACCACCACGTGAACACTACTATTACTAACTAAATACACTGTGGAGTCCCACACACCACAAGAATACTCTCCACTAGTTTTCACTCTGTCCCGTGTAACCAGTTAGAGGAAGACGTATCAACTAATCTGACTAAAATGTCTCAAAGGTGCTCCTGGCGGTCCTACACAACTAACTTATACACCACTAAATCCTACTCCACTGAATTCTGCAGAACTAACTCAGAGGCTCCCCTCTAAGTATTATCTATCTAACTCTACAGTTCCTGGAAAAAAGAACTAACTCCACTCTTACCCCTCTACTTCAGTTCAGTGCCTTCCTAACGCTATCGTTTTCGTCTCAGGCTCAGATGCGTTACCCTCCTCCCGTTAGCATTTAGAGAGGTATGATCTCCCTCTCTCCTCTCCAGAAAAATTGATGAAGGGGCCCTTGGTGACTATATATATATATATATATATATATATATATATATATATATATATATATATATATATATATATATATATATATATATATATATATATATATATATATATATGTGCCTCTGGCTGTAGATCTAGCAATGATGATGGCATTCAATTCTTCACACAACAACGATTTAAACTGCTTCTGGTTTTGACCTACTGCTTTATTGTGGCAGTATGTAAACAATAACAGTCAACGTAGCCTGCTGTGTATTGAGCCGTAGGATTCAAGCGCTCCTATTTCTAAGCAATTCCACGCTGAGGTATATGTTTCCTCATGTCAGGAGAATTCCCAATGCCTCTCCGTCTTGTAGACGTAACTAGGGGCGCCCGTTACTTTGCGCGTACCCAGTTTTTCAATTACACTCTCCGAGAAGGCAAAGTCCGTTGCAGGCTTAGTGTTTACCTACAATGCCGTGAATCGCTGTCAAACAAAATAACAACTTATATACACCAATTCACAAAATCATAATTCAAACACATTAACAGCCAAAGATTTACATACACCCCGCTTTCCCATACCATAATAAAACTCCACTTAATACAAGCCCTCATGCTGTATCCTATTTCTGCCCTCGGGTCAGACTTAACACCTCACCCCTTCCCCTCTCTTTCACCGACAACAGCTTGTCTCTTACGCTTAACACAGACGCGGGCTTACCTGATTGCTTCTGAGGCCAGCTCGTGACCTAGGCAGATAAGCGCCACAACACCGCTTCGCTGTATCCCGATAGTATAACTTTTACTATATAATTCCCCAGCACTATTCTTAATATTAACGGCAGCGCATTGAAGGGTATCAAATTGGCACAAATATTTTTACACACAACTGCATACACTATATATCATAATACTAAACACCCTTCACCACCCGTATCCTTTAGCAACTAACTTAAATACCCATGGCCACTTTAGTTAAACACCACTATTATCTCCAAAGTTATCGTAACATAGTCTGGTACTCTTAATATATTACACCGTACTACACCAGCCGAACTCCGCCTATGCCGGTCCCAAGCCCGGATGAAAAAGGAGGAGGGCGGCCTGCATGGAGGCCGTAAGGAGGCAGCCCCTCCACCATGCAAAGGCACAACAGGCCAATCACCTGTTTGTCTTAAACTATGATTACAAGCAATATAAGAGAGAAAACCGGACTGATTCTAAAGGCGACGAACTGGAACGGACTACGGACTACGACTTATGGAACATGGAACACAAGAAGTATAAATGGGAAAGAAGAGGAGCTGATGGAAGAGATGAGGAAAGCAAAACTAGAAATCCTGACTATAACGGAAACAAAGAAAAAAGGACAAGGAGTCATGGATCTGGATGGCAACACGCTGCTCTACAGTGGTGTACCCACATATGAAAGAGCTAAAGGGGGCGTGGGTTGCATTGTGGCCAAATATCAAAAAGATAGTATCAAGGGATAGAACTTTGTCTCGGAGCGCATTATGGTTGTAAAACTAAAAGAAGGAGAAACCATAGTCAACCTGGTCATAGTGTATGGGCCAAATGAGGATGAGAGAGCAGAGGTCAAGGAAGAATTCTTCGAGCTGCTTCAAAGGACAGTGGATGACTGCCTAGATGAAGTTATCATGCTCGGAGATTTCAATGCCAGAGTTGGAAATGACCATGCTAGATGGGGTGGAGTTATCGGAAGATATGGAGAAGATACTCTCAATGACAATGGAAAGCGACTCCTCAGATTCTGCAGTGAGCAGAATCTGATCATTACCAAAACAAAGTTCCCCCATAAGCGCATACATGCATACACTAGGTGTGAACCAACAAGGAATGAGAAGTCAGTGATCGACTATGCCATTGTTAGGAGGAGCTCATTCAAATATGTCCGGGATGCTAGAGTCTGGAGGGGGCCAGAGATTGGAAGTGATCACTACCTGCTTACAATCAAAAGAACAACTGAAAGAGTTGCTCAGCCTAGGAACTGCCCAGCACCACGCAAGAAACCAAGTAAACGAACGGAAGAAATGAGCATTAAGACCTACAAGCTGAAAGAGCCAGAAATTAAGACCAGATATCAGGGGCTTATTGCTACAGCAGTGAGAAACACAGAAGAACAACCTGATGACTTGGAAACCCTTTGGCTTAAATTCAAGGACATCATAAAGACAGCTGCTGCAGAAGCATGTGGTGAAGTCCGACTTGGGAACAAGAGAAAGGGGACACCTTGGTGGACAGAGGAAGTCAAAGAGAAAATAAGAGAGAAGAAAATGGTAGGAAACAATATTTAGGAGCTAAAAACACAGCAGGACAAATAGAGAAATATAGAGAATATGTGATACTCAGAACAGAAGCAAAGAACAAGGTGCTAGCAGCAAAACAGAAGTCCTGGGAAGAATTTGGAGAAAAGCTAGAAAAGGATGCGCAAGAAAACCAGAAATTGTTCTATAAGACCCTAAAGAACATGAAGAAGGAAAAACAATGCCCTCTTAAATTTATAAAGGACAAGCAAGGCAAATTGCTTACTGCCCCGAAGGAAGTAATGGAAAGATGGAAAGAATATTTCTCAGAACTCCTTGATGGTGAGCAAGGTAGAACATCAGAAATGATAACCACTAGCACAGAAGAGGATACAAATGGTGATGAAGATGACATAAAGATGGAAGAACTGAAGGCAGCACTGGAGAAAATCAAGATGGGCAAAGCAGCAGGGCATGATGGTATAACACCAGAAATGGTTAAGTACATGGGAGCATCAGGCGACCTATTACTCCTAAGGGTCCAACAGGCAGCATGGTGCAACAAGGCCATACCAAAGGATTGGGAGATTGCCATCATAACACCGATTTTCAAAAAGGGTGACAATCGACAATGTGGAAACCATAGAGGCATATCCCTTCTCAGTGTCCCTGGTAAAATCTACTCTAGAATCCTAGAGCAGAGACTCCGATGCCTAGCTGAGCCACAATTGGATGAGATCCAGTGCGCATTCCGAGCAAACTGAAGTACTCAAGACCTAATCTTCACACTCAGACAGCTGAGTGAAAAGGCCCTTGAGTATAAGAGTGAGATCCATCTTTGTTTCATAGATCTGGAAAAGGCGTTTGACAAGGTCCCCTGGAGCAAACTTTGGAACTGTTTGGTAAGGAAGAACATTCCAGCACCCCTGATTCATGCTATACAGAGCTTCTACAAGTCTTGCAGAAATTATGTGAGGACAGCAAACCATAAGTCAGAAGAGTTCAGGACCACCACTGGTGTAAGACAAGGTGATATCCTGTCACCTTATCTTTTCATACTCCTCATGGAAGATGTCATCAAGGCATGTAAGGAGAGAACAAGAAAGTATTCAGTTGGGTACTGGAAGATGAGACAGGTCTGTATTTCAGTGCTGGCATTTGCTGATGATGTTGTCCTGTACTAAATAAAAGGCGCATCTCCAATTCAACCTGCAAGTCTGGAAGGAAGAACTGGAGAAGAGAGGGATTGTCATAAGCAGCTCTAAAACAAAATCCATGGTGATATCACGAGAAGAAAGAAGACATCAGATTAAGCTAGGAGAATAGGTCCTGGAGCAGGTCGACCACTTTAAATACCTCGGAGCTATTATAGACAGAAAGGGAGGCATCAAAGAAGAGTTGGCCACTCGAAAAGCGGCAGCTGTGAGATTTTTTTCAGGCCATAAATCGAGGATTCCTCAGAAAGAAAGAGGTTGGTAAGAAAAGAAGATGGCTGTATACCGCTCCACCTATGTCCCAGTCTTGACATATGGATGCGAGTTATGGGCAATGACTACAACCCACAAAAGCCAGATTCAAACCTCAGAAATGGGGTATCTGAGGAAAGTGGTTGAAGTAACAAGAAGAGACATGGTCCGCAACCAGATAATACGCCAAGGCCTAAAATCCCACCACCTGCAGACCCTGTTACATAGGTTATGATTATTAAATTGCCTATTATCCTCTTCCTATTCTTTCACCCGTATCCTCTATATTTCTTTACATTTTCCTGTATTTTTTCGCATCCATTCGTTTGCGAGATATATATTTTCTTCCCCATTCTTAACGTTTACCTGTTTTTCTCACAACTGAGAACGCAGTTATGACGTAACGTGTCAGCCATACACGTGAAACAGAGTGTTAGAAATTCCTTCTATCAGACCCGAGATGGCAGACAGTTGTCTGCATTTTTCAGCGAACACGCGCGGTTGCTTCGGGCTGAGCGCTTAGGTAGGCGTTAAAACTGTCACCTATACGGCGTAGAGCAGACATATAGTCTGGGAAATTCAAACTGACAGGTAGCTCTCGGTTAACTTTCCCAGTGGGAAAAGTGATGTGTCACCGCCTCCCCGCTCAGAAATGTGAATAGGGAGATGAAGGTGCCAAGACGCTCAGGGGCAGTTACGACATGTTAGGTGTTAAACGTATCGTTAAAGCCGGAAAGGGGAGAGCATTTCGTTCTACGAAATAATAGTTCATCCTTTGTCTGGTTTAAAATATTAACTCAAGTTTGAAACTTTATTTCATTTCACTCAGTAACTTCGCAGTAAAGACAGAACTAGCCTTCGTTCGATTTCTAAAAAATCTCTGTTAATAGTGATGGCCTTTAGTTTGGTCGAAGTGGTTTAAGTTCTTAGTACTTCTGTGTTTGAGGTAAATATTATATATAAAAAACCGCTAGTATTATGTGAAGTGATAAAGTGTTTAATCGCCTATTTCATTTTAAACTAGTTCTGTGTTTAGAGTGATTATTTTAATAGTTGGTTATATTCTTTAGTCGACGAGTTACAGTGGAAAGCAAGATAAATTGTAAATTTCTAGCTAAACCCATTCGGCTAATAAAAATAATTCCATTTAACGGCTAATACTCAGTCGAGAATATTTTAAACTAACTTATAACTGCTAGATGTCTCATGAGTATTGACGAAATATATTTATATGTATTTCAAATTCATGATGATTGATGTTATAATATAACTTATTTCACGGGAAGTGTTAAATGATAAGCTCTACGCTTGCAGTTTAAAATATAAGTTATATCCTTATACATAGTATGTATAATTATTTTATATGTGCTTTTTCCATTTTATGTAGTGAATACTGGGGTGACCCAGAACTTGCCGGCGTTTAGTAGTAAAGTAACAAAGTGCTAAATGAGCTTGCTGCGACATTAGATCAAGCAAGAATGAAAGCGAATAGCAAAGTCCGGCCAGACACCACAAATACATACTTTCTGAGGGCAGGAAACTCAGCACACCCCAAACCGAGTAAACCTGGTAGCAGTTTACCATCTCTTCTTGACTGTGCAAACGACTGGGAGATGGCGGTAGACCTACCTGGACGGGGGGCATATCCAGAGAGTATCAGAAAATCGCGGAGACGGCCAGATATAGTGCTTCATTCTTCAGCAACGCTTCAGGTCATACTGATTGAACTGACCGTGCCATTTGAATCCAGATTAGACGAGCAACATTCATTCAAAGCGGCCAAGTATAGCGATCTGGCCGCGGATCTGAGACACGATGGATTCAGTGCAAGGGTCATGGCGGTTGAAGTGGGCGCAAGAGGGCTTGTGGCTGCATCAGTGTATGATTTATTGAAACTGTTGGGGCTGAAGGGACAGTCTAGAACAAGGGCACTGAAGAGGCTTAGCGAAACTGCCGAAAAGGCATCAGGCTGGCTGTGGAACAACCGCAATGGGCAATGGAAATCGTGACAATAAACGCTGCAGTACAGAAAACACCAAAATTTTTCTAAGTCCACAGCGCTGAGTTTTTCTGGTGTACTAGTGAAAGGGCTGCGACTCTGGGGCAACAGGCGATGTATACTATAGGGAGTGTGTCAGGTACAGAATTTCAGTGGCTTGCGGCGCGCAGTGGCTAAGGCTCGTTGGCTGCGCGCTCGTGTCTCAGTGTGTGTCCTTAGTTGTGAAGGGCGACGGAACGAACGGAATAATTTGTCTTTTCTTTGTTACTTTCACAATTGCCCCCACGGCTGGCGTTGTGGATTAAAAGTTGCTACCGTAAGTGAAATGGGTTCATTTTCGATACAAGACAACAGGAAGCTGAGACGCTTGGGAGTCATGACCCAAGTGGGCCCGCCCCCCTTAGAGTGTAAAGGAGTAATCGGGCCGAAACACTTGTCGGATGGGGGGACCTCTTCTGATGATCAGATTGCTTCCTGTTGTATCGCTCTGTAAAGAGTTTCCTATCATAAAGAGACATACTTGTGAGAAGAATAGACATTTCCTATCTTTAACCACGTGGGTTGTGTCAAGTAACACTAGTCTGACAGTGCATGTGCCATCAGAGATAGACAGTAATACCAATCCCACTAACGGTTTTCTAAGGACTAAATGTATATACTGGGACTTTGAGCCAGACTTTATTTCTTCACAATAAACTCAAATATACACGCTGCCGGGCGGCGAGAATAATTACAAGACATAACATTAACATTCTCCGACACTATTGAAAGAGTGGATAGTGAACCAAGACTATCTGTTGAGAGCAGTTGTCCACTGGTCATCTTTTCCAAAGTAAGGGAATCCTCGTGTTTTAGACTCTGTGTGCCCGTTTAAGATCGCTTACCCAAAACTGATTCAAGGGACATTAACAGTAAATCTAAAATTTAAACTGGTAAAGTGAACGCTCCCCGAAGACAGTGGAAGAAACCTGTATTTGTAGAGCTGGGATTCGCTTTATCCAAAGAATCCAGATTCACTGTAGAGAAGTGTCCTAAGGTTGCGCCAGACGGTGATCAACATCAAGTTTTTTAGGTAAGAATGAACGCCTGGGTACCCGGATGAAAGAACCGAGTGAAAGTGACGGAAGGATGTTCGTTGTTCAAAGCACTCACTTTGTAATTTTTCCTTACGAAAGACTTGCTGCTTAATTTAATTGTTCCTTTAGAATAGATACTGCTGTCATAAGTCAGTTCTTATCTTCAAGAAAGGGGACAATAGTAGACCCTAACCATATGTATTTGTGACTCTTTGGGCCATCATCTGTCTCATAACGGGGCTGTGGGCTAAACCTAGAGTTAATATCATAACGGGGCTATCATCCTTGTAGCATTCTCTTGAGATTTTATGATTATTTGTATATGTTTTGATGTCAATTCTATGTGTTGTGAAGAAATTTTAAATGATAATTAAAATTTCCCTTGGAATTAATCAGCGTGTTGGTCAGCTCGTTCTAGAATATTTATATAAGTATTGTTATAGATTTCCCACGTCTGTGTGTTTAACTGTCGTCACGTGTATGTGCGTGCCAGGGAGTAGATAGAAATATAGGTAATATATATATATATATATATATATATATATATATATATATATATATATATATATATATATATATATATGTTTAGACTGTCTGACGCTGTAAAGCTGTCGTAGAAGATAGGTGAGAGAGAGAAGATTTTTTTTTTCGCTTTCAGAGACAGCCTCTATATCACATTCTATCATCTCACTCGTGGAATCTATTTCTTTTACTAACTCTCACTGTGTCTATCACCTATTCAAACCTATTCAGAAGGGACCAACCCAAGTCTTAATTCTCCTATCAAAAAATCTACGACAAATGTGGTTTCGTCCGTAGGATTTTTGAACTTAGAATAGGAAGACGAGTACGACAAATGTGGACTCGTCTATCTGGATTTTGAACTTAAGATTCTTGATTCTGAAATAAAGTAAGAGTTTGATGTCTTGTGAGTTGTTATATCTTTAAATAATTTATCCCCTAGACTAACGATCTGTTTACGGGCGTGCTGACCACACAAACTGATAAGTTTTTTTCCACAGCATTTTGAATAATATACATTTGAGTTACAGGTGGATTTTGTCGGAATATATGTTAATTGTTGATTTGTAATACTAAACGCTGGTACAGTTTTGTGAGTGTATAACATTCACATGATTCTGAAGTAGTATGTGTTTGAGCAAAGCTAAGGAGTGCGTTTCGGACTATTCGTCCAGATTAATTGCCTCCGTCACCCAAACTGTCTTCAGGGGTAAACTTGATAGTGGATTAAAAATTCAGGGGATTTTTTTCTTCTTTCTCCAAAATTTTTGCTATAATCATTGTGTTTTCCACTGTGGCAACTTATTTTTCAAAAGTAATCTTAACTACCATTTAGTTTGCGTAGTCGTGTTTGCATTAGGTGCTTTATTGCCGGTTAATAGCAGCGATAGGTAGATTTTATTTTTGGAGGAGGTATCCCAGGGTGAAGTATATCATCTTTATTTTTGAAATTTTCTCGTAAGTGGTAGGAACCAGTGTATCCTTTTTCCTATTTTCGTTCTCCACTAGTCTCAGTCACTGACTTAATATGGCCGAGAGGACAAAGCTTAGACAACTCCTCAGGGACGAAGCGAGAGAGGAGGGACTGGAAGGAGAGGAAGCGAAAGCATTTGTCAGAGACGAACTCGAGAGATATGATGCGGAGCAGAAGGAAAAGGCAGATCGGCTATTAGAGCAGAGGAAGATGGATGAGGAAATGGAAATTCGCTGGGCGAACGAAAGATAGAAGGAGAGACAGCATGAGGAAAGAGAGAAGGAGAAGGAGAGACAGCACGAGAAGGAGAGGGAGGAGAGACAGCAGGAGAAGGAGAGGGAGGAGAGACAGCACGAGTTGGCGCTTAAGACTCTAGAATTCCAAAGTCGTGGTGCTGCCTCTACCTCCAGCAATGGAGAGTCTTCTCCTCATTCTTCCTTAACTGATCCTTCAAACACTCAATCTACTCATCTCACTGCTATGTCTTTTCCGCTAGAGTCTTTCCCTTGTCCAAACGAAAAGATTGACACGTATCTAGAAAAATTTGAGAAAATTGCAACTCTGTACGGTTTAGAGAGGTCGCGTTGGAACATGAAGCTTTCCCAGGCTTTGAAAAGTTCTGCGTATGATGTTTACGCCAAACTGGAAAGCAGCCAACAAGATAACTATGATCTGTTGAAGAAAGCGTTACTGGAGCACTTTAAAATGAACGCTCGCAAATTTTTGCAACTGTTTGCAACAGATGGAAAGAGAATTCTGAAACTTTTCAGCAGTTCTCGTCTCGTTTGAAGGGTTATCTGACAAAGTGCCTAGAGCTCTCGCAGCTCCCCTCTACCTACGAAGGTCTTGAGGAATTTGTTTTAACAGAACAAATAAAGAACACATTGTCTGCAGATACCCGGAGATTTCTAGCTGAGCAGGGAGCAGAAAAACTTGAAGACATCTTAGAGAAGTCTGAGCGTTACCATAATACGCTGGCTGAACTACCGGCCACTAAGCGGAAACCGACAGAGGAGCATTTTCGAAAAAATAATCTAGATCAACCTTCTCATGCTTCGAATCAGAATAACCACAGAGAAACTGGACCTCAAAACCCCCCTCCTGAAAAATCCAAGTTCTACAAAAACAAGTACCCCAACCACCCCAAACAGTCTGATCAACCCGACCGCCCTACATGGCAGCGCAGCCAGAAAGGTCAAGGTGGCAAAGGGAAAACCCCTGAGCACGGGACATATGATCAGAGTGAGCACACCGAGCCTAAACGCATCGGATGCTTACTAACAGTCTCGCAAGGCGGAATTATTGACAGTGATTCCCAACCTGTTGGGGATAGACCCTCAACGCGAGGTACTGTTACTTTGAACGGTTCTCAAACTTCTTGCTTATTTGACACGGGGCTTTCTTATGATTGCATTGTTGCCAGAAACCTGGTCAAACCCGGTCAAGAGACAGCAGAGACCGTCCAATTTTGTGGAGTTCGTAAGAGTGATGCACCTACAGCGCTTCCCATTGCATTGGTGGAGATCCACTCTGATTTTGTCAGAGGCGTGATCAAAGCGGCTGTTATGGATGATTCCATCTACCCAGTCATACTTGGCGGGAGATACGTGTGTATTGGGAAACCGGTAGAGCCGGTTGGGGCAGCAGTAACTACAAGAGGGCAAACCAAGAAGGAATGGGAGCCTGCGCCTAATTTGTTACCCAAGGAACTTAAAGAAGCGCAATACAAGGACCCTACTTTGGCACCCTGCTTTAGGAAACTGCCAATGGCTAAGGAACCCAGACAGCACGGGGACATTTTTTCTAAGGATGGCGTACTTTATCGCAGAACGGGCAAGCCTGATCAAGGTTACAACCAGCTCCTAGTACCGAAACAGTACAGAAGCCAAATCCCAGAAATGAGGCACTCTCTTCCCTTTAGCGGACACATGGGACAGAACGCCACAAACCAACGTATAACCACTCATTATTGGTGGCCAGGAGTAAATACTGATATTATCAGATATGTCAAATCCTGTGCCCAGTGCCAACGTGTGCCACCCAAGCAACGGGCACCCCCAGTCTCTTTGGGTGAAATGCCAATAGTGGGAACACCATTCGAACGGGTTGTGATCGACATTTTAGGGCCTTTCGAAAGGACTAAAAGAAGGAACAGGTTTATCCTGACCTTAGTCGATACATGCACTTTATGGGCAGAAGCTATCCCGCTAACATGCGCAGATGCCAAGCATGTCGCAGAAGCCCTCGTGCAGATTTTCACTCGGTTGGGATTCCCTCAGCAAGTGCTGACGGATAACGGATCCCCATACCGAAACCTGCTGATGGATGAGATCGTGAAGATCTTGAGGACCCAACACATCCACACTAAGCCATATACTCCGGCCGGAAATGGGCTCGTGGAACGTGTTAGTGGAAACCTCAACATGATGTTAAGTAGACTGGCACAAGTGAAACCTGAAGATTGGGATTGTTGCATTCCGGCAGCTTTAGTTGGCTACAGAGAATCTCCTCATACTTCCACAGGATTTCCGCCAGCTACGCTCTTATTCGGCAGACCCATTAAGGGCCCGCTGGAAGCCTTACTTTGGTCGCTGACAGACCAGAAGGCTGATGAGACAGTTGTCTCAGCCAGTAAATACGTATCGGATTTAAAGGAAAGGTTGAAACTAGGATGGGACCTAGCAACGACCAACTTTAAGCGAGCACGCACAAAGCACGCTAACCGATACAGGAAAGTCGCGAAAGAAAGAGAACTGGAAGCAGGAGAGAAAGTTTTGGTGTTACTCCCTACCGGAAACAACCAATTGAGGATCGGATGGCAAGGGCCGTTTACCGTCCTGAAAAAGATTTCTAAGGCTAACTACCAGATCTCTATTCAAGGAAAGGAGAAGGTTTTCCATTTAAATCTGTTAAAGAGATATTTGGAAAGACCAGTGCCAACCTCCGACCATCTCCTGACGATCGCCAAAACTGACGAAGATGACGATAGTGGCAGGGATATTCCACTGCAATCACACGAAATCTTTCAAAAATGTCAGAAGCGGCGACGCTCTTTCAAGCGCGCATGGGAGACATTCCAGAGGAAGGAAACTTTGGGGAGTAGACTTGAGTAGGAATTGGAGAGAGATGGAGGGGGAGATGAGAGGGAAGAAGACAGACACCCCGAAGCTACGGTTATAGGAAATTTAATTCCATAACGTAGACATGGAGTGCTTCCATATCTTAAAGGGGGGACGTTCTGTCACATAGGTTATGATCATTAAATTGCCTATTATCCTCTTCCTATTCTTTCACCCGTATCCTCTATATTTCTTTACATTTTCCTGTATTTTTTTCGCATCCATTCGTTTGCGAGATATATATTTTCTTCCCCATTCTTAACGTTTACCTGTTTTTCTCACAACTGAGAACGCAGTATGACGTAACGTGTCAGCCATACACGTGAAGCAGAGTGTTAGAAATTCCTTCTATCAGACCCGAGATGGCAGACAGTTGTCTGCATTTTTCAGCGAACACGCGCGGTTGCTTCGGGCTGAGCGCTTAGGTAGGCGTTAAAACTGTCACCTATACGGCGTAGAGCAGACATATAGTCTGGGAAATTCAAACTGACAGGTAGCTCTCGGTTAACTTTCCCAGTGGGAAGTGTGATGTGTCACCGCCTCCCCGCTCAGAAATGTGAATAGGGAGATGAAGGTGCCAAGACGCTCAGGGGCAGTTACGACATGTTAGGTGTTAAACGTATCGTTAAAGCCGGAAAGGGGAGAGCATTTCGTTCTACGAAATAATAGTTCATCCTTTGTCTGGTTTAAAATATTAACTCAAGTTTGAAACTTTATTTCATTTCACTCAGTAACTTCGCAGTAAAGACAGAACTAGCCTTCGTTCGATTTCTAAAAAATCTCTGTTAATAGTGATGGCCTTTAGTTTGGTCGAAGTGGTTTAAGTTCTTAGTACTTCTGTGTTTGAGGTAAATATTATATATAATAAATCTCTAGTATTTTGTGAAGTGATAAAGTGTTTAATCGCCTATTTCATTTTAAACTAGTTCTGTGTTTAGAGTGATTATTTTAATAGTTGGTTATATTCTTTAGTCGACGAGTTACAGTGGAAAGCAAGATAAATTGTAAATTTCTAGCTAAACCCATTCGGCTAATAAAAATAGTTCCATTTAACGGCTAATACTCAGTCGAGAATATTTTAAACTAACTTATAACTGCTAGATGTCTCATGAGTATTGACGAAATATATTTATATGTATTTCAAATTCATGATGATTGATGTTATAATATAACTTATTTCACGGGAAGTGTTAAATGATAAGCTCTACGCTTGCAGTTTAAAATATAAGTTATATCCTTATACATAGTATGTATAATTATTTTATATGTGCTTTTTCCATTTTATGTAGTGAATACTGGGGTGACCCAGAACTTGCCAGCGTTTAGTAGTAAAGAGACATACTTGTGAGAAGAATAGACATTTCCTATCTTTAACCACGTGGGTTGTGTCAAGTAACACTAGTCTGACAGTGCATGTGCCATCAGAGATAGACAGTAATACCAATCCCACTAACGGTTTTCTAAGGACTAAATGTATATACTGGGACTTTGAGCCAGACTTTATTTCTTTACAATAAACTCAAATATACACGCTGCCGGGCGGCGAGAATAATTACAAGACATAACATTAACATTCTCCGACACTATTGAAAGAGTGGATAGTGAACCAAGACTATCTGTTGAGAGCAGTTGTCCACTGGTCATCTTTTCCAAAGTAAGGGAATCCTCGTGTTTTAGACTCTGTGTGCCCGTTTAAGATCGCTTACCCAAAACTGATTCAAGGGACATTAACAGTAAATCTAAAATTTAAACTGGTAAAGTGAACGCTCCCCGAAGACAGTGGAAGAAACCTGTATTTGTAGAGCTGGGATTCGCTTTATCCAAAGAATCCAGATTCACTGTAGAGAAGTGTCCTAAGGTTGCGCCAGACGGTGATCAACATCAAGTTTTTTAGGTAAGAATGAACGCCTGGGTACCCGGATGAAAGAACCGAGTGAAAGTGACGGAAGGATGTTCGTTGTTCAAAGCACTCACTTTGTAATTTTTCCTTACGAAAGACTTGCTGCTTAATTTAATTGTTCCTTTAGAATAGATACTGCTGTCATAAGTCAGTTCTTATCTTCAAGAAAGGGGACAATAGTAGACCCTAACCATATGTATTTGTGACTCTTTGGGCCATCATCTGTCTCATAACGGGGCTGTGGGCTAAACCTAGAGTTAATATCATAACGGGGCTATCATCCTTGTAGCATTCTCTTGAGATTTTATGATTATTTGTATATGTTTTGATGTCAATTCTATGTGTTGTGAAGAAATTTTAAATGATAATTAAAATTTCCCTTGGAATTAATCAGCGTGTTGGTCAGCTCGTTCTAGAATATTTATATAAGTATTGTTATAGATTTCCCACGTCTGTGTGTTTAACTGTCGTCACGTGTATGTGCGTGCCAGGGAGTAGATAGAAATATAGGTAATATATATATATATATATGTTTAGACTGTCTGACGCTGTAAAGCTGTCGTAGAAGATAGGTGAGAGAGAGAAGATTTTTTTTTCGCTTTCAGAGACAGCCTCTATATCACATTCTATCATCTCACTCGTGGAATCTATTTCTTTTACTAACTCTCACTGTGTCTATCACCTATTCAAACCTATTCAGAAGTGACCAACCCAAGTCTTAATTCTCCTATCCAAAAATCTACGTCAGACCCAAGTAGAACAGTCCCAACTAAGATGGTTTGGCCATGTCTGCAGAATGGGAGAAGATCGGCTACCACGACAAGCATGGGAAACAAAGAGCCAGTGATCCAGATCCCCAGGACGACCCAGAGTTCGCTGGGAGGACTACATTAGACAATCTTTGAAGGATCGAGGACTAGAATGGAACCAAGCCAGGAGGAAGACAACCGATAGGATAGTCTGACGCTCTCTCTTTCAAACCTATACACCTCACGATAGAAGGGGAACGACTAAGTAAGTAAGCATCTCGGGTAAATACAAGGGTGGATGAATCTGATTTGTAAATGATGTTTTTTTAGTGTGCGGACTTTTTACAGCGGACCGCTTAAAAACAGTCCCATTTTTTGTTTGTTTGTATAGTTACATCACTACTGTGTTGTTCCTAGGGGTAACTGAAGAGATAATGAAATAATAGGCCTACATGCCCCTTTAGGCATGTCACAGGTGGACACTAATATGAGGTTGTGCACTGAAGCTGACAATCTCCCCATGTATAACAAATTGCTTCTGACGCCATCACTACAAGAGCATGTGCATGCCAGGTTCCGGCTTCCTGCAAGGGAACAAGCTCCACTGGTGGCTTCATAGGGAACACAAGAAAAATTGATTGGTAAGTAGGTCACTACTAGCAACAATCCGTCAAAACTGACAGGTTTTTAATTGCATCCATCTTATCATTTTGATCCATAATAATAAGTCTGCAATACTTTAAATTAAAATTTTGTCTTGAAGAAATGTGACGTACAACGGAAGTATTGATACAGTAATCTGACAGCCTTCGCTTTCTCATTTAGTGTCTACCATTGGCTAAGCCAAACCACGCATTTTTCTGTTTGTATGACTCACCTTTGAATCCACGCCCTTTTTCTGGGAACATAACAACAGAGTTGTTTACCAACTGTTCGCAACCCGCCAGTCTACCAGGGGAGCAAATCACGTTTGTTTACCTGAGTTTCTCACGCGAGCTGATTTGTCAATTGTCGGTCATTAGACGGATGCGCGTAGAAATAACTGACCGTTTGAACAGATACAGGGGCGATAATATTTTCCCGACCACCTTTGATGTTCATACGTTTCAGAGGGAGGCAAACGATTGATCTGCGCAAAGGGGACGTAATCTAAGAGAGGCCCGTGCACGGCCAGTCTTCTGATGTCGATCAGCATCGCTGAGTAGAATGAACGAAAACCCTTTGATCCGGGAAACGTAGTTCCCTGATTTCTCTGCTATACAGAAGGTGTGAATTCTAACATCTTCTAGTGATAATAACACCACGATCTGTATATATACTGAGCTCTCTCAAATTCAGGTATCAGAAGTTCCTCAGAAATTCTTGGATAATCTAAACACGCTGGACTAGAACCATTCTTCGCTAAATGTGTTAAATTGTCCCGTGGGATTTCATTTTCTGATTTGTGGTAATAGGAATTGTGCTTAAGTGTTAAAATGTGTTAGGTTTACCATTTTATTCACTATAATTTCCTAGCATTTAAAACTAGTGAAATAACCTAACGCATAGATATTTCTTGCCAGTCGTTCAGAGTAATGTAATTTCAAACACCCCATTTTTCTTACACAAGAAGATACGGCTTATCTGACTGAGATTATTAAGCGTGACGGATGAGTGACCGAATAGAATTCGCATTATATTTCATTGTATGAAATTAAATAAGTGACTAAAGTTAATGTTAAGTGACAAAACAATAGACGCCGTCAAATAGCTTGTAGTGATAGGCGATTTTCGTTAAAGTGCGCGTATGGATAAAATAAATAGTAATTGGCTTTGTGCGCTGTGCATTTTCTCGCGGGCAATAATGGGAGAGGGCGCATACCATTTTTCCCGACATGCTATAGCGGGAAACTTACGGGTGGATAGGATAGTAGCAGTTTTTCATAAATGTTTTTTTTCTTCCTAATATAGCACCTGATAAAAAACCAGCTGCCAGCGGTCTAAATTTAACATTATCAGTATCATTATTATTATTTTGGATTTTCGATAGTTGGACTAGTTCGGTCCTCCTTCTTCATTCAGTGAAGAATTAATGGTGTCTTCTTCGTGGCTACCAGTCCCAAGTTTCTTCGTGAACCGGTTGGGCCCAAGAGACTAATAAACATTAAGATTAAATCGTAACTGGAATGTACATTACCCAGAATTATTTATCCAATTTTTCCAATCCACTGGGCGTACGAAAGAACATATATTCCTGACGTTTGACAGCCGTGGCAACGGAGTGATCCAGAAAACTACGCTGTTTCAAAAATCGGCACTCATCATAAGAGCAAGCCGATAGAATTTACCATCACCATCAGTTTTGCATATAGTAACATTTGTCTTAGCAACCAGATGCTTAGCAATACAGGAATTACTTTTCTCCTTTTGCAACTGTGAACGTCCCGAGTACGTCTTACTTCAGTAACTATTTGCGGTGACACATGATTCATCCAGGAAAAATTAAACCACCACATTTGGCGTCCACCGTGTAATTATTATTCGATATATAGTCTGGACTGGGGCCATATTTGGGCAACCTACCTGACAGTATAGGTTCAGACTATTGTAATTTTTCAAGGGATACCAACACCACTATTAGGTAAACAAGAGTGTTTGTGGCCACATATGACAGAGCAAGAGATAGAGAGAGTGAATATTTTCCTTTGTTACAATCATTGTACTAACTTCTTTTTTATATCGCTAAACTGAGTACTTTACTGAGTAGTAATTTAGTTTGGAACTTGTTCTTCATAGTCTATTCTGTAACGTAGTGCTTATCTTTGACCTTTGGGTTATTAACTTCTTTTGGGATCCTTTCTCAACAAGGGGAGGGCACTTATTCGGTTATTTTCATATATCTGTAAACATGATTTTATTGATTTCTCTATATGTTTGATGTTGTAAAAAGTTTAATGATAATAAACAACAACAAAAAACTTACATGTGAGTGTTGGTCAGACCCATACCCAATTAACCATAGTTTTTCGCGTTTAGTGCGTCTTGTTGTCACATAATTGTGTGTGGGTGTGTTTAGTTGAACTTATCTTTATAGATATAAGGGTTTGGAAGAGTGTCTTACACTACAATATAGTCGCATAGATAGGCTGGACTAGAGAAACTATTCAGTCCAGAGACAACTTTTTTTCCTTAACTATTCACTCGAGAAATCTATTCTTACACCTTTATTCTCACCTATTTACCACTATCACCTCTGCTCAGACGGGACCATAAATATATTCTAACCTATCTAAAAATATACGACAAGAAACAATCAAAAACTTTCATTTTAAGGTTATTTTTAAGAAAAATGATGAGTTAGATCCGTTTCCCGAATAAAACTGGACAGTAGAGTATCTTGATTGTCTGTTGATTTAATCTGCATCTCCGCACCTTCCTGTCTCCAGTTCTTGTACTGTTTATCAATTGTGTTGTTGGCTTCTTTCCATAAACAAACTGTTCATGCACACCGTCATTTGCGCACTTTTCTATTTTCGGGAGAGTACATATAAGGGAAACAATTATTGTCTAACTTTTAACCACAGTTGCACAACTTAGCTGTGGTTGGGTTCTTGTGTCTTTTATCACCAATTCTGAAATTCAGTGACCACACTGCATTCCGTACATTTGCCTGCGCGGCTAGTCAATTTGGCAATTCGCAGGTAGGGGCGGCAGGAAGAAAATTGTGTCTACGCGGGGTAAGTCTATTATGCATTTCGCAAGTAAGGGTTCTTTCCGGCAATATGTATTGCTGCTCTCTGGTTCTCTCCGGCCATATGTATCGTAGCTCTCTGGTTCTCTCCGGCAATATGTATCGTAGCTCTCTGGTTCTCTCCGGCAATTGTATTGTTACTCTCTGACAACATGTATCGTAGCTCTCTGGTTCTCTCCGGCAATATGTAGACCGCATAGCTTGAATATACCCCCGCAGGGATTCATAGAGTGCACAAGCTGTATTCAAATCTTGGTCAGAAGATTGCAAAGAACCACTGGTCATTTGAAAAAGCTGTAATACTTGATCCCACAGTATGATCATTATTCCTGTGTCTACCTTCATCATGGTTGAAAGTAGACCACGAGCCTGTTGACGACACTCTGCCTTCTGATCATTGTTATCTGAAATATCATCCAAGACTTGTTTTATTGCAGAAAAGCTGTGTAAAAGTGCTTTTGTTGCATCTGCCCGCGCGGACCACCTGGTATCTGACAGTCTTTTCACAAAGGGCAAAAGAGACTTATTGTCAGTACCGCCAGCACATAATGCAGTAGAAAGGAGACCCCACCGGCAGGTAGAAGCAGAAAAGAAGGTGTACAGGCTTTCAACAAATCCAAAGAAAATGACTGCTTCCGTCCGCAAACAGTTAATATAAAAATAATGAAGAGTCACACTAAGTCACCCTCTTATGCTCTTTCTCTCACAATTTCGTGACACCAAATGAAAAGGCGCTAAAGATGGCATACATCACAAGATCATTGGTTTTACGCTCGTATTAGAAGATGACCAAAAAATTATGTACATATTTATTGGCGCGGGGCCCTAAAATCGCGGGGCTCGTAGCATATGCTACTTTTGCTACTACGTTAATCCGGCTCTGATTAGGGCCCTGCAAAAGACCGTGGTGCAGTTTTGTTGATTTTTTGGGCCCTAAAAAGGACCGTGAGGGGAACAGATCACCAAGGATCGCTGAAGCTTGGCACATATCAGGACATACACATGTTCGTTCGTTCGTAGCAGCACAATTTAAAGAGGAGGCCAACATTCTGTAATGTCATGCAGGATACTGTCAAACGGGTCTGACTGAAGAACTTTATTCCGATATGTCGCCACAAAAAGTCACACTTCACTCCCCTGTATCATAAAGCTGGTCTTACTGTAGTGAAGTCTCTAACACTTCACTCCCCTGTATCATAAAGCTGGTCTTACTGTAGTGAAGTCTCTAACACTTCACTCCAATGCACCATAAAGAGGAAAACAAACGGAGGTTAACATTAGACAGTAAAAAAATAAGAGATTCATCTTCCACGGCCTTGACACGAATGACACGGTGTTGTGCATATTGAAGAGAAAAAAAATTAACACAAAGTACGGTGCTCCGTTTGGCTTCAAAATTTCAACAATTTTAATCTGTGGGTGATAAAAGACACAAGTACCTGTGGTTGAAAGTTAATGCACTCTCTCGAAAATAGAAAAGTGCGCAAATGAAGGTGTGCATGATGTGACCGACCGACCGACGTACTTACGGCGGGAATTATGGTATTAGATTCTGTGCTTTGTTTACTATTCTGGGCTTTGTTTACTATTCGGGGCTTTGTTTACTATTATGGGCTTTGTTTACCATTTTGGGCTTTGTTTATTATTCTGGGCTTTGTTTACTATTCTGGGCTTTGTTTACTACTTTGGGCTTTGTTTAAGTACGCTAAAGGGTTTTCTGAATTTGGAATGCAATTCCTGCTTGCAGTTTAGTATTCCCGATGTCACGGAATAGTCTCCCCTGCTTTGAACTAGTTGTCCAACAGTGGCCAAAACTCAAGAGTATCTAATATGGGTCTTCAAATGTGCCTACCTTCGCATAAGATTACTCTTGGCAGAGTTGGAGATAGCAGGATAATGATGCTTCTATCTCAAGGGAGTGTTCAGAAGATATTTCAGAAGTCAAGAACAATGCTGCGTTGGGCAGGGCAATTGTTAACTTATATCTGATCCGCCGCCTTTTATGAAGAATTAAGCAATAATTAATTTCAGCTCGTTCAAGCTCCCAACCTGATTTACTCAGGGGAATTCTTCTTATTATGGTATAGCTCTGTTTAGAGTGTGATTAGTAAATTGACTGAGACAAACATGCAGTACATTCAAAATGACTAAATCGACGTTAAATTTGTATATTTACAAATAACAAATTTAATAATCATTTAGATTTTTAACAAGGTTTAAAAAATGAATAATTATTTATCACAAAAATGTTCATCACTGTTGAGATGTAATTGAAGGTTGTAAAGGAGGTCACTTGGCAGCTTTTATGTGTTACTTAGCTATCAATGACGGTTATGCTCCTTCTGATGGTTTGGTTCTTGGTAGATTGATCACGCTTGTCGCTGGTCAAGGTTGTATGGCACAATACGTTCCCAGAAGTGTCAGGGAGTGTCTACAAAGTTGGTCCCGCGTCTTAAAGTCCCGTCTGATGATGGTATCTAGCTTCGACTTTAGGCCACTTGTTCCCTTCTTGTTCCAGAGATAGTACCATCAACTGGTACCACCAACTAGTATGGTAAAAGAATAGAAGCAAATACCCTCTGAGTATTGCGTTTCCCGACACATAGTTATGTGTCCCCTTCTTCCTATTCCACCATCCCATCTACCTCAGAATTTACCCTCGATGAGAATTAAGCTTAATCCCTCGAGAGAAAACTTTCTTTACATTTAAATTGAATAGCTTTATATTTACTTTACATTCAAATGAAAAGGTTGATATTATAGATATAATATGTTTTCATTTACATCCACACTTGTTGAAAAGCTTGAAAACTTTCATTATTTTTAAAGTGAAAAGTTTTACATAGACATTTACACTTGTTTGAAAATGTTAATATTATAATTAGAATGTACATCATTTCTTTCATCTTTCCCTCCTTGCACCATATGCAATTTGGGACTACCTATGCTTTTAGTTCTCTGTAAGAAACTAGCAATAAAGCAGTAACCAGCCCTTGCAGTGGTGGTTCACGAAATCATCATTCTATACGCTGAGGTTGCCAGCCTCAAATGACTTGGACATCCACTAGCAAGTTTCACATATTAATATTCACATGGCAATATATACATATTAGTCCACATGTTAGTAATGAAAAATATAGAATATAAAATGTACAACTTACTCCAATTTTAACTAACAGACTGTTTGCTCAGAGAAGTAGGTTAAGGCACTAGCAGATGCCTTTTTTCACGTGTTCTTGGAAGTCGTTACTTTAACAATGAATTCCCCACTATGACTCCGTGTTTTCAGTTTCCTCAGATCCCGGTTTCCTTATTAAAATGATAGAGATTTCCTGGGCTGTTTAAGTCCTTCAAAATGCACCAACCAAGTCCGGTCTGATAAACGGAATTCTAGTTCTGGCAGTCTGGGGGTCGTCTTGGCAAGCGATTCTCATAGTTAAATAGACTTGCAAAAAATGTCAGATTATATTGCCTGTCCTCCCCTGCATTTGTTTGCTACGATTGCTAAGCAGAGCGTCAATCGTTTCAAACGTGCGTGTTTTGTGGGGTAATTCCAAAATTATTTCCGCCTGAAATTCTGTGCGTGATGCAAAAGGTCACCTCTCTCATATATGGCAATAAAACATCCGACCCTCTCTCGGCAATGTTTACAAATAACTTCTTATATCTGCCCGGACTATAACAACATTTCCGCTCAGGTGTGTCTGACTGATAAGTACGTGTCTGTAATCTGTCCACCGACAGGTCATTTATTGTCCGGCACGCCTTAACAATGCTTAACCAAAGTCGCTGGGGCGATTTTAGTGCTAATCTGTAGTCTGATGTCGGCCACACCCGAGATTAACCAACATGATTGTCGGCTTTCTCAGCAGGGAGGAACGGGTAACCAAACAGACATGACGACTTAACACTGGGAGGAGTGTACGAATGTTTGAAAATACAAAATATCTGCTACATAGCAGAGAAAGAAAAAGGTGCCGAGCACCGAAAAGCCCAAAATTAGTCAGTACAACAAATGTCACAGAATACGGCCGTAGTAGACAGGAGAGCGACCCAAAAATTATGTGACACCCGATAGAAAGAAGCTTTCGCAAAAAGCATCTTATGAGTTCCTGTAGTAGTGGTTGCTGTAGAGATTAAGTTTATGTTACGTGATGACGTTGCTGGTCCAATGTTCAACAATCCTCAGTCGTCATTTATGGATTGCTGTGATGGATTGCTGTGATGGATTGGTTTTGTTTTGTTTTTAAGGACCATCTTGATTGCAAACGGACAACTCTATAAGTGCTCCGATCTCCTCACTTAGATCACACAAGGAGGATCTCAGCACAATGCACGAACTCCGTAGCACCGGCAAGGATCCTAGTGTGTGTATACAGGAATCACACATTCTATAAATATTGTTGTGGTGGGTAGGTTTACTAATTTGTTTTAATTACTGTGATGGATTTTGCTGTTTCATCCCTTAACTTCCATACATTTAGACCTCTGATTAACGAGAAGCCATCGGCTGAAGACACCTAATATCAATTTCCAAAATTCCCTTTCTGAGAAAATATGGTTTTAAAATCACTGCAGGCGTGCGCTGTGTTTGGAATTCTAGTGTTTGCTTTGAGAGTGGTTCCAGAAATGTAGTCCATCAGCCAAACGAACACCCGCTATCATAAACATAACGACATTTAGCTGGATCTTGATGGTTGCGAGGTAACTTTCTATTTCTCCTGGCGCGCACGTGAGCAGTTGTATAAGGCCGTCGAAGATGCGAGAAGTAGTTACTTTCAGTGGGTGTACGCAGTGAGCCATCGATCTGGCAACATTTACGACCTTTGTGAGATTAACAATCTATGAACCTTCATGAGCACTGCTCTACGTTGTTCATTTGCATTTATCGGCTGTCCGGTAAGCAAGACTTTTGATGTAAGCTATTAGTTAATTGTTGACGGTTGTTACTACTTTTTTAAAGAAGATTTTCTGCTAGACAGTTTAAAGAAGCAATCACTAAAATAACTTTCACATCCAACAAGTACCTGTTAATTACCTTTGTTTATTTATGTATTTACTAATTTATTTACTGTTCACAGGACTCAAGGTTTCCTCCATTATTTATTAAAGAGTTCACTCATCCGTGACTTTAACCTACCTGTCTATTCTGTGTTATTCGTCTTTCACTAACACATTACTAGACACAAATATTTTGGCCTTTATTTGGTCTATACTTGCTGATAGGAAAGTTATATTAGTGATTACGTCTTTTAAACTGTCTGGGTCGTCCACGGGTCCTATATACCATAGTTGTGTGAGTGTCATGAGAATGTTTACTCATTAATGCACTTTTATTGGGTTGCAAAATTGGCGGAGCGTCCTTTCACGATGTACTGTTACAGCAAAGGCAATGGCCCCGTTTGGTTGGTCCTAGGTTCGATTCCCGGTAAGCTTATCACTTATATTTTCTTTTCTGTTGTCTAGTATCATCCTGCATGTCCAACAAGTACCTGTTAATTACCTTTGTTTATTTATTTCTTTACTAATTTATTTACTGTTCACAGGACTCAAGGTTTCCTCCATTATTTAATAACTGTTCAGTAGAGTTGTAAGTTTGTGGTTAAGGTTTTTAGAAACTGCTTAGTAAGTTTGTAGTAACCGTTGAGCAGTTTTGTAAGTTTGTAGTCAATGTTAAGCACCTAATTATAATATGAAAATCGTATTTGATTGAGCGTTCGATTCACAGAGTGGGTAGGGCGCTGGTCTCTACCGGCAAAGGTGCCAGGCTCGATTTACGACATCGACACGCTCCAGTATATCCAGCTGTAAATGGGTACCTGACTTTGCTCTTTAAAGGAAAAGGCAGCGAGGAAGAGAAATGATCACCCCATCTCTCGATGCTGGACCTAGTATAGTGAAGTCTCTAACACTTCACTCCCCTACGACAGAATCTGCTATGGAGCTACCTTTACATGTACCTTTTATGGTTGAAATGAAAAATAGTTGGTCGTGTTCTTTGATGTCGTACAAATAAGTCGCCGAGGTAATTATGGTTAGGATTATGGTTAGCGTTTAGGGTTAGGTTTAAGATTCCTAAATATGACCCTTACCCCTCTGAATTTTTTTTTTTTGTAAGGCCGTGTCGAATACACAATAACCGTAACTAAAACAATGTGAAAATAACATGGTGGAAATAACTACATTACACTAAGAATTGTTAAAGCCAGGGAAATAATGAACTGCAAGTATAGATTACGCTTTGTATTAAAGGACGGTGAATGATGATGTGCCAATTAAGCCAGCGTGATTTTTCAGCGACTCTTTTGGTTAAACAGAACTCTAGTATTGACTACCTTTCTTGTGAGCTTTACAATTGGTGTTTAAACTTATAAAAGTTTATTTTATTCGAAGACGAATGTTTCTGTGCGAACTAACGACCATTCTAAACAGCTAATATTCAGTTATGACTTACAGTTATAAAACAAGTTAGGTAAAGTTTTAAAGACCACTTTTATTGTTTTTAACCACATGCACGAAAGAAAAACAGAAAATACATTATATTGCACTGAATAATAATAGATTCTTCTTCTTGGATCCCTTAGCCCCTGACTGACAAAGCAGTCAGTGGCCATCACGCCTAGTGGCTTGTAGGGCATCAACAAACTGTCCCCATTGTTCTCGGTCGGTGGCCATCCTTCGTGCCATTCCACAACTCTGGTTCATGCTTTTCATCTCAGCCTGGACTATTCTCCGCCAGGTTGTCTTTGGTTTGCCTCTCTTTCGCCGTCCTTCTGGGGCCCATAGAATAACAGTTCTGGTGATGGTGTCAGGGTCCCTTCTGAGGACATGGCCAACCCAATTCCAGCGTCTGCCCGCAATGATGGCGTGCATGCCTTTTTGACTGCCTGAACCGTGTAAACAGTTCCAGGTTGGAGAAGGTAATCGGTAAAAAATATTCGAAGAATTAGCCTAAGGTAGACTTTGTGGATAGAGGATAATTAGCCTAAGGTAGACTTGGTGGATAGTGGATCATTTGGACATTTCTTTTTTCTGTTACTCTCCAGCACTTCGCGCCATACAAAAGTATAGAAAGTACACAACTCTCGTATAATCTTAATTTGGTATTTGTGCTGTACTGAGAAGATTTCCAAATATTAATAATAGTAGATGGTCAGTTATAATTCGTCATGTCGTTTATAAATTTATGTTTTATGTGCAAGATGTGACGAGTTACTAATTAATGATACCTGAACATCCACTTTTATTCTATGCAAAGAATGTTGTGACGAAATGTCTGTCCCTGTCCTTTTGTGTGATCTTTCCCACTTTCAGACGTCCGGCAGTAAACATCTTTTCTTCATTATTCACTTGTTATTTGGCATTTCATTTTGCCATTTCTTTCACTTTATTCTTAATGCTGGACATAGCATGGTGAAGTCTCTAACATGCCACTCCCTTGTGGCTGTATTTGCTACGGGAGTAATTCGTATTTTATTGTTTACCACTCCTCAGACGTATTTACGTTCCGCCAGCTGAACCGTGGTATTATCGTAACAATACCCAGTCATCAGACTGGTCACACGCTTATCTCTTTGAATCCGTCTGACCACCTGTGGAAACGTGTCGGTCCAACATTTGACCCCATTGAAAAGCTGCTAATCGTGTTGACACAAGCTTGTGTTGAGCATACGATGAAAGAAGACAACACTGTCTGACCAGACATCTGTCTGGCGGAGGCACGCAGATAAAGGCGATATTGAGATAATCTGTCGGGGAAGACATTTGGGCGGAAGACTTTACGTCAGGAAAACACGGTCACAATATTGTGAGAGACAGAGGTGTGACCGGAAGTCTTATTTAACAACATGACATCACTGTTGTAAGAGGCCACCCGTGTATATTAAAATTAATATTTTTCAAATACTCGTGGGATGAGTAATGATAAACAAACCGACCCCTCTAATTGCTAGAGATCGATTGGTTCGCCAGAATCTGCAATGAATTTGATTGGAACATTCAGCGGAAACCCAGCTGGATTTGAGCTGGAAACTGTACAATATAATGTAGTGAAATCCTAGACACAGAACACACAGACAGCTTCGCATTGTACAGCGAACAACTCCCAAGAAGCCAGTGAGATATTGGACTTAGTATTCCATACTTATAAGTGACAGTTCAGCGTATTTTGGCAACTCTGAAAACTTAAGAGTAAGCCCGCACATTTAAATACAAGACTGAAAACTTAAGGGACCAGGACTTTAATATAACAAGACTGGAAACCTAGGAATCAGATTCACCAGTCATAAGAGGACTTTAACTCATGTTTTCCCAGGTAGTGATTTTGCAGAGACACTCGTCGTCAGAAGAATTAACTCTAATTTCCCAGACCCAGTCGTAAAAGGAGTTTAACTCAAGTTTTCCCAGCAAGTGATTTCGCAGAGACACTCGCCGTCAGAGGAATTAACCCTAATTTCCCAGACCAAAGTGATTCGAACAGCATCTAACTAAAGGGCTGTGTCCATTCTAATCTGTGCAGGAGTTTGTGTATACCCATTATTTGAGGTAAGTGTAAACAATTTATTTACTAATGTAAATTCTACAGGTTTCTTGCTGAGTGGGTATATAAGAGGCTGGCAATCTCAACATATGAAAAAAGTATATTCATGAACCACTACAGCAAGAGCTGGTGATTGTTTCTGACTAGTCGGGCGGGAAACTGTACAGCAGAGCGACCCCAGACTCCGACCGGAGTAGCGAAGAGTAATGAATGATGATTACATCACATGTGCCTAAGGTGTAACATATTATCTTGTGAGAATTATGTACCTTTTTTAATTGTAATTCAGGCAAATCATTATTCATGCACTCCAGACGCAATTTCCTAGTTGACACCATGAAGGATATTGGTGAATTTTCATCATATTCCCTGAGTTACATTGTGTGCTTGGGAATTTAATTCTTCTGAGAGGTTAACATTGGTGGGTGGAGCGCATGACAATGGGCCTGTTAGTTTGCGGCGAACAAATGTACTTAGCACAAGGCATTTGTTTTTCTATTTGTCACAGTTCGTGGTAACAAGCCATCAGACTTAAGTACTGAAGTTCCTACGCCACTAGTGTGAGATAAGAGTATCAACACTAACTGCCTACAGTGGACGAGTTATGTGGAGAAGTGTACTCATTACCAAAAAGAAGTGACGGAAACCACAGTTGCAGGACTCATCTAGAGCTAAGTTTGTTGTGAAAAAAGGCTACAGCAAAAATCAAAGGCATTCTAAAGCCCATTCTAAACCTCAGTGAGGAAACTTTAATTTCAATTTTCACCCAATTTCGTTATTTATTTCCCCATGTTAAAGACTAATTGACTATTAAATTCTTTGTATGTTATTTTAAACTAAACAAATAATTGTTTATTCAGTCATTAGAAGTTTGAAGGCAAACGTATGAGCGAAAATGTTTAATAATCATATATATATATATATATATATATATATATATATATATATATATATATATATATATATATATATATATATATATATATATATATAGAGCCATTACTTATAAGAGAGCATTCGTTTGATTACTCCAACTGGGGGCTTGAACGGGCTAAACCATTGCGTAAACCCTTCAGAAAAGGCGACGGACCAGATAATAAGTTAAAAAATTGCTCAGCCCTAAGCAGCTTTTGTTCTTGACTTCTGGGAATATCTTGTGAATGCTCCCCCAAGGTAGAAGTGGCATTAATCTTCTATCTACATCTCTGCCAAGAGTAATCTTGCGCGCAAGAAGATACCTTGGACGCCAATATTAAATACTCTTGAGTTTTGGTCACTGTTGGACCACTACTGCATAGCAGGGGAGGCAATCCGTGACAAATGTATGGGCCATTTATTTTTGTGTTTTTAGTGCATGTCATAACAATAATAATAGTGGTACCTAACAAGAATTTTTTTTCTGTAATCGTTACTACCTTCTGTACTAATATTTTGTCTCCATGCAACAGAGGAGTCAACCATTTTTGTCGGTGAAGTCTATTGTTCGCCTTGATTTTTCTGGTCCACAGTTTAACTTTGCCGCTCAACGCATTGAGTGATTTAACCGCCTGGTCGGTTGTGTGATTTATCTTTCTAGTCCATCGTTTGACCTGTCCTTCTAGTCCAATCACTTCCCAGATATTGAAACTCACTGACCCGTGTAATCAAGGTATTGTTGACACTATTGTTAAGTGGTTTCGGATTTCTATCTGCGGCTTCTGTTGGCCTATAAACTAATTAAGAATTAGATTGTCATAACTACAAGTGCCTTCGGCATCTCTAGAAAGTACATCAATTAAAAAAAACTAGGAAGCAATCGTCCAGAGGGCCATGCAAAACAACGGCTTGACAGCCAGTTGAAACTATTGAGTAGAGGTTCAAGCCAAATCATGCCAGAGAATTCCAAGTCCAAAGTTGGGAAAGAAGGTCAATGAAAATATGAACGGCGGTTTGTATTCCTCAATAGTTTCATTAATAATGTTATCTCTAGTTTACATAACATACTTATCTACAACCGGCGTTTTGTGGCGACGACCAAACCACACAGAGATTGGTCCCACATGTCGCCACTAAAGTTAAACATAAAATAAGCGATAAGCTGGTTAGTTTATTTGTTCGTATACTGGCAACAAGTTTACTTAAATTGACTATCGGGGCCTTATCTGAAACGAAAGTTGGTCGTAATCTCATACCAGGGAGGTTATTCCCAACAGCTGGAAGAGTTATCAGCCCATAAATTTGGTCATAATAAATAAGGACACTTTCAGCGGGCAAAAATCTACAGAAAACTAAATCGGTATGGGAATGTGAGAAATGTTGGTTCTTCCTCTTCTTCTTCTGCGTTTGCCTTCAGACTTCTACATTAATGACTCTAATAAAGGCAGTAGTCAGCTCAAGGTTCCTGACATCTCCAAACAGTTTTCGTGGAGAGAAATGAGTTGTGGCTATTTGTTACTCCATCCACTGCTGTATGTTGGACATGACTGGAGCAGATTTTCGGCAGTCATGTTCCCTCCGGCATATTATTAAAGGCAACGAACATGTGGTTGTCCATTTGTACTGGCACACTCGTCATTTAAAACAAATAGCTACAGAAACGGCTGCTGTATCAGCATGTCAATGATCTGTTCCAGCTTCAGGTCAAAGGTCAGCTGCAGTGTTGTTTCCCTATTCTCCGTAAGGAGCGCAAATGAACATGATAATGATGACTCATAGTGCGTGCGAACTATTGTGATGGCACAGGTTCCATTGTTATTGTCTTTGACATTCGTGGATTTGTTAACACCAAAAACATTGACCCAAAAAAATAAAATAACTACTTTCTAATGAAGGGTCATTCTTCTACCATTTTTGTCCCCCCTTGGTACAATCACTTGTACTAGGTGTAGCGGGAGGTTATTTAAAATTATTTATTATGTAAGAGTATGCCAGTAAAGAGTTCTGACCTTACAAGTAATACCCCAGTCTTAGAAATAAGCACTGGTGTATTGTTATCATAAAAATAGTCAGACTGTGAAAACCCTGGCCCAGTTGGTAAGAAGTAGTACCAGGATTTAAGGTGTCTCCTCCCTGTGACTATCTTATGATTACTTATATTCTAGGGGATAAGTAAAATGTACATTCACTGAACCCACAAAATGGAAGAAGTGAATAAATCCTCAGGTACAGTTAAAATAGTTTAATAATTACACTAATATTCTATTTCTACTAGTTGGAAAAGAGCACACAATTCCTAGTATTGTCTATTTAGACTGCATTCATTTAAAATATATCACTGTTCTTAGTCCTCTGATAAATGTCATCACTTGACTATTTACTGTGTTTCATATATTGTGGTAGTCAGTGTCCTAAGTGACACTTATCTGTTCAACTTGATACTGCTGAAACTGTCCTTTGCTGATATCAGACTTGGTAGGCCCAACAGTAGGGATGCCAATGACCAGTTGAAGTTCACTCTTTGGGGTCCTGCACTTTTGTGGGAGTGCCTCGGATGAACGACACAGGCTTCTGATACTGGACAGTCTGGTTTGAGTTATTTCATGGAACCCTCAGACTTCAGATACTGGACTTAAAAATGTTTCTGGCGATCCGCTCACAATTCATGGGTAGTGGCGAAACTCTGCCTCCAGTCTGTCTGAACCCTCTTTCGTTGAGTCCCCCTCCAGTTTTACCGATACGCTTTAAATACTATAGCGCGGACGTATCGGAGGGTACCGACGTCACAGCTTAAACCTAGGCCTGAGAAATCCTTCCCGAACATTGATTTCAGCCGATCTGTGCGTCGACGGAAATTTTTCCTTTCTCATTCTCGGCATATATAATATCCATATTGTTCCATCTTATCTAGTTTTATACAGCTGATAAAACTCTATCTTCCTATCCATGTAAATTCCCAAACTGTTATTTGTTGATTTTAATATTTCGAGCAGAAGTGGGTTTACCAGCTGTTAGCGTAACTGTGGGCAGCCGAAATACGCATATATCTCCGAAAATGAGAACTTCCTACCGTTCCTTCTTATCTGCAGTTATACACAATCCTTCCCTGTACTGAAATGTAAAATCCTTTTCATACTGATTCCCGTCTGCTTTTATATATCCTTGGCGATTTCCTCTGTCTGATACACATTTCGCTGATACGCCGCCATTTTGAAAGTGGTCATTCGATCGTTGATGGGTTTATAAATCTAACTGAACCCGTTTGCAATGGCTTGAAACCAATTTCGCGACACTAGGAGCGGAGAAAAGTTCATGGACAATTTGAAATGACCGGATTAGCAATCACTTGTACTTGGAGCGGAGGAAAGTTCATGGGAAATTTGAAGTGACCGGATATAGCAATCACTTTTACTAGGAGCGGAGGAAAGTTCACGGGCAATTTGAAGTGACCGGATATAGCAATCACTTGTACTTGGAGCGGAGAAAAGTTCATGGGCAATTTGAAGTGACTGGATATAGCAATCACTTGTACTTGGAGCGGAAAAAAGTTCATGGGCAATTTGAAGTGACCAGATATAGCAATCACTTGTACTAGGAGCGGAGAAAAGTTCATGGGCAATTTGAAGTGACCGGATATAGCAATCACTTGTACTAGGAACGGAGAAAAGTTCATGGGCAATTTGACGTTTTATGTCTGTCACTTCACAGTTGTGTTTATGTCTGTCACTTCACAGTTGTGTTTATATCTGTCACTTCACAGTTGTGTTTATGTCTGTCACTTCACAGTTGTGTTTATGTCTGTCACGTCACAGGTGTGTTTATATCTGTCACTTCACAGTTGTGTTTATGTCTGTCACTTCACAGTTGTGTTTATGTATTTCACTTCACAGTTGTGTTTATCTCTGTCACTTCATAGCTGTGTTTATGTCTGCCACTTCACAGCAGTGCTTATGTATGTCACTTCACAGTTGTGTTTATGTCTATCACTTCACAGTTGTGTTTATGTCTATCACTTCACAGTTGTGTTTATGTCTGTCACTTCACAGTTGTGTTTATCTCTGTCACTTCAAAGTTGTGTTTATTTCTGTCACTTCCCATTTGTGTTTATGTCTGTCACTTCAAAGTTGTGTTCATGTCCCTCACTTCACAGTTGTGATCCCGCCTGTCACTGTTAAAATATTTATAATCGTACCACTCCCCTTTTAAAGCAGAACAAGCATTAAAAAAAACATACCAGAAAAAAACAAGTAATACAGTCAGGGTGGCCATAGCGCAGGTTGCGCTCTAGTGTGGCTCTCATTACGTAAGTGAAAATATATTAAAATGAGCAAGTAACCCGCCAAAAATTACGGTGGAAATAATGATTGTGTTCTCTCTCTTCTGTATGTGCTGTTAATGACACTAGTTCTTCTCTGGCCTTTTCGTTCCTTTCCATTGCATTATAACTTCATTGGATCTTTGTAGTCAAACTTATCTTGACTTATGTAGTCAAACTTATCTTGAATTATGTAGTCAAACTTATCTTGACTTATGCTCAATAGTCAATGCAAAAAAAAAAAAAAAAAAAAAAATTAATATGAATGGTCTGCGTGCTAAATTTAGACTTCACTTTGCAAAGCGCACCTTTTCCGTTTTTTTTCCGGAAAAGCTATCGCTATTTTCTCATTGTTCGTTACATGTCGTGTCATGTAGACAATTTGTAATACGGCGATTTTGCAGTAACAAATAACACTGTATGATGTCCAAGAAAGATTATTTGATATTTTTACCATAAGAGTGCTACAAACAACGTTACTAGCATGGTGAGATATCTGTCACACAAACAACGTTACTAGCACGGTGAGATATCTGTCACACAAACAACGTTACTAGCAAGGTGAGATATCTGTCACACAAACAACGTTACTAGCAAGGTGAGATATCTGTCACACAAACAACGTTACTAGCAAGGTGAGATATCTGTCACACAAACAACGTTACTAGCACGGTGAGATATCTGTCACAAAAACAACGTTACTAGCAAGGTGAGATATCTGTCATACAAACAACGTTACTAGCAAGGTGAGATATCTGTCCCACAAACAACGTTACTAGCAAGGTGAGATACCTATCACACAAACAACGTTACTAGCGAGGTGACATATCTGTCACACAAACAACGTTACTAGCAAGGAGAGATATATGTCACACAAACAACGTTACTAGCAAGGTGAGATATCTATCACACAAACAACGTTACTAGCAAGGTGAGATATATGTCACGCAAACAACGTTACTAGCAAGGTGAGATATCTGTCATACAAACAACGTTACTAGCAAGGTGAGATATCTGTCACACAAACAACGTTATTAGCAAGGTGAGATATATGTCACACAAACAACGTTACTAGCAGGGTGAGATATCTGTCACACAAACAACGTTACTAGCAAGGTGACATATCTGTCACACAAACAACGTTACTAGCAGGGTGAGATATCTGTCACACAAACAACGTTACTAGCAAGGTGTCACGAAGTGGTTTTAAGTTTATAGAGTTTGCCTGAATGAAAACAAGACCCTAGTATGAGAAAGTCTGAGAAGATAGAATTTAGATGGAAAATGACATGCCTGTGGACAGACGCGACTATTGGCTCAAGGGATGGAACCAGGATTTGAATCTCCCCTTGCCGCTTCGTGACTTTAGACTGGCTATAGTCTCGCCCTCCTCTGACTGCCTTGACACACAAGGAGATAAGGTGTATAAATACGACCACAGACACCACTATATATACAACATTGAGTAAGTATAGTAAATAGTAGAAGCTGATCCAGTAAATAATATATGTATATATTTATTTACATACAAGAAAAACATAAAATGGCATCATACGTCATCAAGTCAGTCGATAGCGTGCACTGTTGCACGGCCTGAAAAACAAGTAACGATTAAATTGCAAGACCCTCAAAAAAAAACCTCAATCACATTCACTCTTCCTGTCACCCTGCTGAGGAACAATAAAATGGTTAGTGCTTTAAAGTACTCTGATCTTGTGGGGCTGTCAACTTTAGCCTCCACTCTCTAATATTAATAAGCTTTCTACTGTCTCAGTCCTGGTGACTCTTCCTCAACGAATGGCTACACAGCTTTCTACTTGTTAGGCGATATGCGCCGATAACTACACCACAAGAAATGCTAAAATAATAGACTTGGTTTTTCGAACGCAGACTCAGTGTCTATCCGTCCAATGGATACTGAACAGACCCTACTGGTCCTGTCTATTTTCTCCCTCCTTCTCTATCTCTCTCTCTTGGTCTCAGTGTCTCTCTAACACTCGAGGGCTGATGATGCGGCGTCTCCGTTACTCTCTTCTCTCGATTTCTATCAGGACCTAGGTATGGTAACCCTGTCACCTGTTCCTGATTTTGGTGATGACGATGTTCGGATATCAAGCATGAGGGACTTGATTAACTGTAGGCGCTTCTCTGCTGCTGAGCAAACTTTCCCCTTTTCTCCCACTCCGGATTTAGAGGAAGACACAGCCTTGATTTCTGGCTGTATGAAATTGCAACCAGTCTCCCGGCCACCTGCCGTTGCTACAGACTATAATAGCGATGCTCTCGGCTGTATGATAAATAAACCACGGTCCAGCTGAAGCATAGGGACTTCACTGCCAGAGACCATAGGGTAATTTTCTTTTTGCTCCTGACGATACTCGAGTACTCTGACCCTGAGATATGTCTTTTGCCGTGGATAATTTTATTTGACAAAATTATGATCCCCACTGTTTCGCCGAGACTCGCTGAAATTAAAAGAAACAGCGTCTAATGTACACCCTCTCTAAAATCGCTTATCTCTAACATATACGATACATAAAAATAATTCTATACATGTGTCTCTTCATTCTCACTTCTTCCCTCTATCTCTCTCTCATCTATAATCTGCCAGGTAAGTAAACAGAACCTCCCGACCTGTCTGCCTCTTATCTATTTGTGACGCGTGGCTACCCACGTGTCAACATTTATAACTCGGGAACTTCTTTTGTCCGAAATTCCGGGGTCTCCTTTTTTAACATTTACACATGAGGTGTCCTTACTTAAGCCAATTTAAATTAAACCTCGCTATAGGAATAGTTTCCTCCCCTAAGCAGTATAATTCACTTACAACGTAAATCTGAACCCTCCGACAATATTTCTCACATTTTTTAAGGCTCAGAAAAATTAACGAACACACCAGGGATTTCCCCATAAAATTACATTAGTAAATACACAGACATAAATGGTGGTTTTACATAACATTCTACAAATATGGGCACACGTGTTTCTCACAACTTCACACACTCCTATCTATTGCCAAAATCATAGAAAGAATAAGCACACTGTTACATTTACGTCGTTCTTCAAAAAATGATAATGGATGGCACTATCGTTTATTTTAAAACTGAAAAGTTAGTGTCCCCCGAAGAAATTAACTACGGACGAAATTCTCAAAGAACCCTCTAATAAATAAACGATAATAAAGTCCTACATACCTATTATCGCTGGTTTTTCCCACAGTGGAGAACGATAAATTACGAAGTCTTACGGCCAGGCAATTATTTCTTACAATAGAGACCTGGGCCGCCTTTCCACTGCCTATTTATACACACCGGGGCCACTCCTACGCATCGTTGTGAAACCCGCGTGGCTTAAAATTGCGTCACGTTACCTGACGGCCGCGTGCTTCCGGTCTCGTCATATCGCGTGCCGGAAATGGCGATTATTTTCGTAAACAACGAAATCTACGGGAATCGCGAAAAATCATAAGAAAGTAAAACTGGCCGAGTGAAAAATAAATCTACCGTCGTAAAACGAACCCATTTAATTTATCTACTCAAAATTTTACCAAACACGATATATTCACATGAGAAGAACCAAGGCAAACCCCATAAAATTACAAAGAGAAGAGAAATGGTGAAACTCAAAACAGAATCGGGCCTGATGAAAGTCAGAATTACAGTGTAGCATCACATAAGTCCCCCCTTTCAAGTACGGGAATCCGTGCTAAATCACTGAAATCTCTGGAATTCATACTGGTCCTTATTCCTGTCTACAGAGATGTCTGTGAGCACTCCTTCTTCATCCTTATTCTCTTCCGGAGCCAGGTGCCGACTTAAGAAATCGGCTCCTACATTATCCTTTCCTGGGATGTATTGCACCGAAAACGAGTACATGCCCAACAATAAAGCCCATCTCATTATTTTAGCATTATTGTGCTTGTTGGCTCACAAAAACGCCAAAGGAGCGTGGTCACTTTGCACTACAAACGTGACCCCGTATAGGTATTCGTGGTGTTTGCGAATACCAGCCACTAATGCAAGGCACTCTCGTTCTATTGTTGAGTAGTTTCTTTCGGCCGCATTAAGTTTCCTACTGGCATAGGAAACTGGGAACAACAGACCTTGTTGTGATTCGTCGGCTTGTAATAGAGTGGATCCAATTCCGATGGCGCTGGCGTCCACCCTTAACACAAAGGGTTTTGTTAGATCTGGGAGCCGAAGTATTGGCGAACTGGTCAGCAGCTCCTTAAGAGTGGTGTACGCTCTCTCACATTCTGCTGTCCACCGAATTTTTTCCGGTTGACCTTTCCGAGTGAGGTCGGTCAACGGCCCTGTTAAGCTATTAAAATTCGGAATGAATTTTTGGTAATATGCACACAGGGAGATAAAGGATCTCGTGTCCTTTTTGGTGATGGGGCGAACGGCTTTCCTTATTTTTTCCACGTTTTTGTCCAGCGGCCACATGCATCCATGGGCGATATTGTGGCCTAGGAAGTCTAGGGTGTCAAACCCGAGTAAACATTTGCTCGGGTGGGCGGTAAGCCCCGCCTCCTTCAATCTCCCGAGGAGCGAGGCGACAGTGGCTATGTGTTCCTCCTCCGTTTCCGTGGCGATGAGGATATCATCTATAAAATTATGAATGTGGGGGTTTTGCAACGGCCCTAATAGCTTCCTCATCATTCGTGTGAAGGCACCCGGGGCATTATGTAACCCAAATGGCATGACGTTAAACGTATAGTGCCCTTCACTAGTGCTAAAGGCCAGCATCGGCCTGACGTCCTCTTTCACCGGAAATTGATAATAGCCTTTGCTGAGGTCTATTTTCGAGAAGATTTTCGCCTGGCTTAATTTGGAAAACAGTTCCGCAGGGCTGGGGAGGGCTTCCGGTTGAAATTCCGTCACGGTGTTGAGCAATCGGTAATCGATGCACAGTCTGGTCTCACCGTTAGGTTTTTGTAATAGGACTACGCTCGAACTGTATGGAGATGTGGTTTCAGAAATGATGTTGGCCGCCAGCAGTTTTTCAATTTCCTCCCGTAGCGCAGCAGCTTTGGCGTACGGGACCGGATATATCTTAGTCCGTACCGGGGTGTCGTCTTTCAGTTTCATCTCAAATTCCGAGAGGTGGGTGAGTCCAGGTTTATCCGTTAAAACGTCGGTGTATTGTTGTAATACAGTCCTGAGTTCTCGCGTTGCTCCTTCTGAAAGATTTTCCCCAAATTTCACGTCTCGGTACGACTCTGTTGGGTGTAAGGGGTACTCCCCGTAATCCTCTGGGTCGTCCTCTGCCTCAATAGCTACCGCCAAAGCTAACAGGTGGTCTTGAGATGGTGGGGCTCGTTCTAAAAATTTCTTAAGGAGATTCACGTGGTATATCTTCTTTTTTCCCCTGATAGTGATCCTATAGTTGGTGTTAGAGACTTTCTCTAACACCTCGAAAGGCCCCTGCCATCCAATGCGCAGTTTGTTTTCCCCGGTGGGAAGTAACAACAAGACCTTCTCCCCTACCTGGAGCTCTCTTTCCTTGGCCGTCTTGTTGTATCTCTGCGCCTGTTTTGCGCGAGCCTTACGAAGGTTGTCTGAGGCCATTTTCCAACCTAACTGTAGTCGCTTCTCTAGCTCTGCCACATATTTGGAGGCCGACACCGTTGTCTCATCTGCCTTCCGATCTGTCAAAGACCTGAACAGTGCCTCCAAGGGGCCCTTGATCGGTCGCCCAAACAATAGGGTGGCTGGCGGGTAGCCTGTAGAAGCCTGGGGACTTCGCGATAAGCAAACAGGGCGGCGGGAATAAAAAGGTCCCAATCCTCTGGCCGCTCCTGCCCTAATTTGCGCAGCATCGTCATCAAGCTGCCGTTGAATCTCTCCACGAGACCATTTCCTGCCGGGTTATACGGACTGGTATGTATGTGTTGGGTCCGAAGAATGTTGAAGATCTCCTCCATCAGCAAGCTGCGAAATTGGGACCCATTATCTGTCAACACTTGCTGAGGAAACCCCAGTCTTGTAAAGATTTGTAGCAAGGCTTCTGCAACATGTTTCGAGTCGGTGACCGCCAGGGGGATGGCCTCTGCCCACATGGTGCACACATCGACTAATGTCAGGATGAACCTGTTCCGCCGCTTTGTTCTTTCTAATGGGCCTACAATGTCAACCGCCACTCGTTCAAAAGGGGTACCGACGATGGGCATCTCTCCTAACGGGACTGGGGGTGTCCAGTGTTTGGGTGCCACTCTCTGACACTGAGCACAAGATTTTACAAATCTTATGATGTCCTGGGTCATTCCCGGCCAGAAATAATGAGCCGCTATTCTATGTATGGTGGCCCCCTGCCCCATATGTCCACTAAATGGAGGCGCATGCCCCATTTCTAAAATCTGCGGTCTATACTTGGCTGGCACTACCAATTGGCTATGCCCCTGCTCTTCTCCTCCGTCTCTGCGATAAATCAGCCCGTCCTTCTTGAAGAAATTTCCCTTTTGTTTGGGGTCCTTCGACGTAGGTAATTTCTGAAAACAGGCCTCCAGTGTCGGATCCTGTTGTTGTGCCTCCTGCAGTTCCTGGGGTAACAGATTAGTGGGGGCCTCCTTTTCTCTCTCCTTCTTGGCTTGCTCCCTAGTAACCACTGCGGCTACTACTTCCGGTTCCTTTGGGTCCCCTAGGTACACATACCTACATCCCAAAATGACCTCAAAAAGGGGCCCCTCCATTACAGCCACCTTGATCGTGCCCCTGACAAATTTGGACACTATCTCGATCTGCGCTACTGGGAGGCGCATTGGAGCATCTCTCTTTAACACCCCACATATCTCCACAAATTCTCCAGTCATCTGTTCGGGCTTCACTAGATGATGGCCCACGAGACATTCGAAACTTAAGCCTGTATCATACAAACACTCGGTTTCGATCCCATTAACCGTTACCCTTCTCCTCGTAGAAGGTCGGTCACTCGTAGGTTGAGAATCCTGCTCCTTCTCCAAGTCTGGTACAGAAGTCTGTAAACAGGCCACTCTCTTCATGGGGTTTTCCCGGCTTCCCCCTGCTTTCCACTGCGAGTTATAATTATTTCGGCCACCCCACGACCGACCATATGCGTGTTTGCGGCCGGGGTCCCTCCTTGGCTCATCTCGTTTATTAGGCGGGTTGGGGTCCCTCGCGGAGTTCGAAGCAGGTGGAGGGGGCTCTCGGGTGTTCGGCCCGTTAGTTGGCTTGTCGGAAGAGGTGTTATGTCCTCGGGTTGGCGGGTCAGGGTTTTTCCGTTTCTGGCTCAGTACCTCGGCCTGTGCTGTTTGGAACCTTTCAGCGAACATGATAATTTGATCTAGTTGCTGGGCGCCCGGCTCTGCCAGATACCGCCTCAAGTCGGGGGACATGTTTGCCTTAACTTGTTCACACAGAACTAACTCCTCCAACCCTTCAAAAGTTTTCGCCAGTCCTGACAGTTCCCTCCAGCGAGTTAGGTAGTTTCTCACCCGCTCTGCAAACTGTGCGAAACTCTCTCCCTTCTCCGGCCTGCTCTCCCTGAACATGGTTTGGCATTTCCGGGGTGTCCACTGAAACCTTTGTAATAAAGCGTTTCGCAGTGCCTCAAAGTTGTTCTGGTCATCTAGGAGCATCTTGTTGTAGACTTCGTACGCATGACCTTTGAGTGATTGCGATAATTTAAGGCACCAAAGACTCTCATCCAACCCGTATGCCTTTGCCATTCTTTGAAATTTCTCCAGGAACACGTCAATCTTTTCATTCCCATTAGGGAACCAGTCAAATGGGAAGCTCATGGCTGCCATCCGGGGCCCTCCGTTTCCTGAGGTGTCTGTCGCTCCTGCTCTGGGTGAATCTCCATTAGCTGAACTGCCTTCCGAAGATCGGTACTGCAGTTCCAGAGAACGCAGGGCAAGTTCATGCTGTCTCTCTGCTGCCTTCTCCCTCTCTTGTGCTTCCCTTTCTTCTTTTGCTGCTTCCAATTTCCGAAGTTCCATCTCTGCGGCTGCTGCCCTCTCTTCTTTCGCTGCTTCTGTGGCGGCTGCCCTCTCTTCTTTCGCTGCTTCTGCGGCGGCTATCCTTTGCCTTTCCTCAAGTTCCCGTTGATTATGCCTATCATTTTCTCTGATCATGTAGGCTTTCGTCTCCTCTTTATCCATTCCCATGTCCTGGGCAGCGTCGCGCCAGGCAGCTCGTAACTTGGCCATATCCGCCATCTTACCTGTAAACTGCTGTAAGTTCACAACTGACAGAAAATGACAGAAAAGAGAACAAATGGAAGAAACTACCTGTTATGTAATAGGAAGTATTCCTCCTATAACCGATGTCCCAAAAACCCGAACTCAGACTAGCGTCAAGTCTGAACAATAACCTGAGAAAAAAATTTAGTTAAGAAGCTACCAAAAACGAAATTACCTTCCTGTTATAGAAAAATATCTCGGTATGCCATCAATTACCTCTTAGTCATATAAACCAAAAATACCACAAAAATCTACTAGACTGCAACCTGTGGAAAAACCTATAACTGGATCAGTTCTAGTAGCTCAAGTCTAGGGGATATTTAAAGAATTCTATTCTCAGAAAACTTTCTATAGAGACAATCTATGAATCTAGATATGATCACAGAATTGATCTCAACAGAATGATCCACCGGACGATTGCCGCCCACTTGTCACGAAGTGGTTTTAAGTTTATAGAGTTTGCCTGAATGAAAACAAGACCCTAGTATGAGAAAGTCTGAGAAGATAGAATTTAGATGGAAAATGACATGCCTGTGGACAGACGCGACTATTGGCTCAAGGGATAGAACCAGGATTTGAATCTCCCCTTGCCGCTTCGTGACTTTAGACTGGCTATAGTCTCGCCCTCCTCTGACTGCCTTGACACACAAGGAGATAAGGTGTATAAATACGACCACAGACACCACTATATATACAACATAGAGTAAGTATAGTAAATAGTAGAAGCTGATCCAGTAAATAATATATGTATATATTTATTTACATACAAGAAAAACATAAAATGGCATCATACGTCATCAAGTCAGTCGATAGCGTGCACTGTTGCACGGCCTGAAAAACAAGTAACGATTAAATTGCAAGACCCTCAAAAAAAACCTCAATCACATTCACTCTTCCTGTCACCCTGCTGAGGAACAATAAAATGGTTAGTGCTTTAAAGTACTCTGATCTTGTGGGGCTGTCAACTTTAGCCTCCACTCTCTAATATTAATAAGCTTTCTACTGTCTCAGTCCTGGTGACTCTTCCTCAACGAATGGCTACACAGCTTTCTACTTGTTAGGCGATATGCGCCGATAACTACACCACAAGAAATGCTAAAATAATAGACTTGGTTTTTCGAACGCAGACTCAGTGTCTATCCGTCCAATGGATACTGAACAGACCCTACTGGTCCTGTCTATTTTCTCCCTCCTTCTCTATCTCTCTCTCTTGGTCTCAGTGTCTCTCTAACACTCGAGGGCTGATGATGCGGCGTCTCCGTTACTCTCTTCTCTCGATTTCTATCAGGACCTAGGTATGGTAACCCTGTCACCTGTTCCTGATTTTGGTGATGACGATGTTCGGATATCAAGCATGAGGGACTTGATTAACTGTAGGCGCTTCTCTGCTGCTGAGCAAACTTTCCCCTTTTCTCCCACTCCGGATTTAGAGGAAGACACAGCCTTGATTTCTGGCTGTATGAAATTGCAACCAGTCTCCCGGCCACCTGCCGTTGCTATAGACTATAATAGCGATGCTCTCGGCTGTATGATAAATAAACCACGGTCCAGCTGAAGCATAGGGACTTCACTGCCAGAGACCATAGGGTAATTTTCTTTTTGCTCCTGACGATACTCGAGTACTCTGACCCTGAGATATGTCTTTTGCCGTGGATAATTTTATTTGACAAAATTATGATCCCCACTGTTTCGCCGAGACTCGCTGAAATTAAAAGAAACAGCGTCTAATGTACAACCTCTCTAAAATCGCTTATCTCTAACATATACGATACATAAAAATAATTCTATACATGTGTCTCTTCATTCTCACTTCTTCCCTCTATCTCTCTCTCATCTATAATCTGCCAGGTAAGTAAACAGAACCTCCCGACCTGTCTGCCTCTTATCTATTTGTGACGCGTGGTTACCCACGTGTCAACATTTCCAACTCGGGAACTTCTTTTGTCCGAAATTCCGGGGTCTCCTTTTTTAACATTTACACATGAGGTGTCCTTACTTAAGCCAATTTAAATTAAACCTCGCTATAGGAATAGTTTCCTCCCCTAAGCAGTATAATTCACTTACAACGTAAATCTGAACCCTCCGACAATATTTCTCACATTTTTTTAAGGCTCAGAAAAATTAACGAACACACCAGGGATTTCCCCATAAAATTACATTAGTAAATACACAGACATAAATGGTGGTTTTACATAACATTCTACAAATATGGGCACACGTGTTTCTCACAACTTCACACACTCCTATCTATTGCCAAAATCATAGAAAGAATAAGCACACTGTTACATTTACGTCGTTCTTCAAAAAAAATGATAATGGATGGCACTATCGTTTATTTTAAAACTGAAAAGTTAGTGTCCCCCGAAGAAATTAACTACGGACGAAATTCTCAAAGAACCCTCTAATAAATAAACGATAATAAAGTCCTACATACCTATTATCGCTGGTTTTTCCCACAGTGGAGAACGATAAATTACGAAGTCCTACGGCCAGGCAATTATTTCTTACAATAGAGACCTGGGCCGCCTTTCCACTGCCTATTTATACACACCGGGGCCACTCCTACGCATCGTTGTGAAACCCGCGTGGCTTAAAATTGCGTCACGTTACCTGACGGCCGCGTGCTTCCGGTCTCGTCATATCGCGTGCCGGAAATGGCGATTATTTTCGTAAACAACGAAATCTACGGGAATCGCGAAAAATCATAAGAAAGTAAAACTGGCCGAGTGAAAAATAAATCTACCGTCGTAAAACGAACCCATTTAATTTATCTACTCAAAATTTTACCAAACACGATATATTCACATGAGAAGAACCAAGGCAAACCCCATAAAATTACAAAGAGAAGAGAAATGGTGAAACTCAAAACAGAATCGGGCCTGATGAAAGTCAGAATTACAGTGTAGCATCACACAAGGTGAGATATGTGTCACACAAACAACGTTACTAGCAAGGTGAGATATATGTCACACAAACAACGTTACTAGCAAGGTGAGATATCTGTCACACAAACAACGTTACTAGCAAGGTGAGATATCTGTCACACAAACAACGTTACTAGCAAGGTGAGATATCTGTCACACAAACAACGTTACTAGCAAGGTGAGATACCTATCACACAAACAACGTTACTAGCAAGGTGACATATCTGTCACACAAACAACGTTACTAGCAAGGAGAGATATATGTCACACAAACAACGTTACTAGCAAGGTGAGATATCTATCACACAAACAACGTTACTAGCAAGGTGAGATATATGTCACGCAAACAACGTTACTAGCAAGGTGAGATATATGTCACACAAACAACGTTACTAGCAAGGTGAGATATCTGTCACACAAACAACGTTACTAGCAAGGTGACATATCTGTCACACAAACAACGTTACTAGCAAGGAGAGATATATGTCACACAAACAACGTTACTAGCAAGGTGAGATATCTATCACACAAACAACGTTACTAGCAAGGTGAGATATATGTCACACAAACAACGTTACTAGCAAGGTGAGATATCTGTCACATTTATTTTGAAGGGAATTAAAACAAAATGTTAACATTTAATCTTGGATAAATCTTTTCTTTCTGATATAAATATATATATCTCTGGCATTTTCCTAAATTTCCACCAGAATTGCGGGTCCCAATGGCCGCCTTTTTGACCGCCCCTGTAATTTAGTAGCGCACTGTACAATCAGAATAAAAATGTATTTAAGCATCGTAGATAAAGCGTACTAAGAAATTAAAATTAGTTGATAATTCTACTAAGTGACGTAGAAATCAGCAACCATTAGCTGAAACATACATTTTGAGAGACTTAAATAACGGAAGATTAAAAGTAACTAAATGTTGGTATATCAAATGCTTAAAATTGTTGTGAAAAGTCATCTGAAATTATGAATAAACGGGACGATATTGAACGGACATCAATCTGCTGTGTGCGCACGCCTACACAAAATGAGGTAATTTCCTATTACTCGTGATTTTTTGTGCCGCACAGAATATCTGTAGTTATGTGTTGTTTCGTACGATTAGGGTTAGGGTTAGGATTAGGGTTAGGGTTAGGGTTAAGGTTAACCCCAACCCTAATCCTAACTGTAAATGCTACGAAACAACTTATAACTGAACATATTCTGTGCGGAGCAAAAAAGCACGAGTGATAGGAAATTGCCAAAAATGTTTTCATTAAAAATATGTTTTACTGACTTATTTAATCTTTAAAAATTAACACAGTACGTGTGATTTCTAAAGACATTAAAACAACAAACAAAATTACATTTGTAATTATTCTGTGTACCATATGGAATAAATGGTTGGCGAGGACATTGCCAGCGAGCATGGTAGCAAGTGAACTGCCAGATATTATCGACACTTAGTATCCTAATTATAACCAACAATTGGCTGAACAAGGTATTTTTATCCATTAGATTGAAAACAAGAGCGTTCTCGTTAATCATTTCTTGCTGCCTGTTGTTTTCTATAAACTTGTTTGTGTACACTCGCGGTCTGTCTCTTCAGGGAAGCAAAATCTTCAGATAAGCTGCTTTCTGAATTTTTTTACCCGCATTCTTCTTTCAAAATATAATAAGCTCTATGTATTTAAAAAAACTGAAAAAGGCACTAAAAATGTATGCATGTGGAATAATGGAAATACAGACGGCGGGAAAGAATGTTTTCAAACAAATTTCTGCATTAGTCTAACCTAGCGGTCGGCAAGCTGCGGCTCACGAGCCGCATGCGGCTCTTTGAGCCATCTCGTGCGACTCTTGGCCCTCGGCTACTTAACACTTAGTGTCCGTGCACTAAAACCACCTTTTGACATACACTTTTCGTGGACTAAACCTTTGTTTGTGAGGGGAAGGGGTCCTTTAAAGATTTTGTCAAATTTTTATTATTTTAAAGACAAGAAAAATGCTTTCCCTTATTTCTATTTTTGGATTCATAACCGATTACAGAATTTTCGATTACGAAATAAACAAGTTTAACCCAAGCGATGCAGACTGTAACCGCCATTTTTCAGTTCAAACTTTCCTGATGTACTTGCTTGCCGGTTAAAAAAAATTTCCTCTGATAACGAATTACCGTGAAAATTGGATTTTTTGCTAAAAGGTAAGTTGTCACCACATTTTTCTCCTTTCATCATGCTATCGATGTGGTTTTTAAAGATATCGACGCATATTTTCATCCAATTTCCTATTTAAATTATATAAATTGACCACTCCTCATGGACGATGTCATCAAGGCATGTAAGGAGAGAACAAGAAAGTATTCAGTGGGGTACTGGAAGATGAGACAGGTCTGTATTTCAGAGCTGGCATTTGCTGATGATGTTGCCCTGATTACTAAATCAGAGGCACATCTCCTCCTATCCAACCTGCAAGTCTGGAAGGAAGAGCTGGAGAAGAGAGGGATGGTCATAAGCAGCTCTAAAACAAAATCCATGGTGATATCACGAGAAGAAAGAAGACATCAGATTAAGCTATGAGAACAGGTCATGGAGCAGGTCGACACTTTAAATACATCGGAGCTATTATAGACCGACAGGGAGGCATCAAAGAAGAGTTGGCCACTCGAAAAGCAGCAGCTCGGAGACTTTTTCAGGCCATAAATCGAGGATTCCTCAGCAAGAGAGAGGTTGGTAAGAAAACGAAGATGGCTGTATACCGCTCCACCTATGTCCCAGTCTTGACATATGGATGCGAGTCATGGGCAATGACTACAACCCACAAAAGCCAGATCCAAACCTCAGAAATGAGGTATCTGAGGAAGGTGGTTGAAGTAACAAGAAGAGACATGGTCAGCAACCAGACGATACGTCAAGGCCTTAAATCCCATCCCCTGCAGACCCACGTAGAACAGTCCCATCTAAGATGGTTTGGCCATGTCTGCAGAATGGGAGAAGATTGGCTACCACGACAAGCATGGGAAACAAAGAGCCAGGGATCCAGACCCCCAAGACGACCCAGAGTCCGCTGGGAGGACAACATTAGACAATATTTGAAGGACCGAGGACTAGAATGGAACCAGGCCAGGAGGAAGACAGCCGATAGGATAGTCTGGCGCTCTCTCTTCCAAATCTCTACACGTCACGGTAGAAGGGGAACGACTAAGTACGTAAGTAAATTGACCAAATCTAGGTCAGGTCAAATTTATATATATATACTCTTTAGCTCCCCGAGGAGCATAGGCCTTCAACAAACACATGCCAAGTCGTCTTGTCCGTGCCATCCGCTCAAGTTATTTCCATGTTTTCCTCACCATTTTCACCTCTGTATCCAGTTCTCTTCTCCATGTGTTTTTTGGTCTACCTCTGCCTCTCTTTCCCTGTGGATTCCAGAACAAGGACTGCCTTATAAGGCTATCAACAGGTTTCCTCAATGTATGTCCTATCCATCACCAGCGTCTTCTTCTCAACTCTTGTTCTACTGGCACTTGTCTGGTTCTTGGCATCAATTCCTCATTTGTGACTTTGTCATACCATTTCAGTCCTTCTATTCTACGCAAGCACCCGTTTATAAAAGTTTGTACCTTTTTAGTTGTTGATTTTGTTGCTCTCCATGTCTCACAGCCATACAAAAGGACCGACTTGACATATGAGTTGAAGATTCTTATTTTTCGGGTTGGACTTGATTTCTCTTGTTCTCCATAAGTTTCCCAATGCAATGAAAGCTCCTATTGCTTTTTGTATTCTTATTTTGATATCATTGTCTGTCCCTCCATCTCTATTTACCCGACAGCTATGTTCAGCTGAAGAAATTTGCATTTGGGCTTCTTTCAATTTTTGGATCAACATATTTTTGTGAACAATTATTTTCCAACATTAATTATATCAAAAGCAAATTAAGAAGCCAATTGAATGACGTGAGTCTCCAGTCATGCTTGAAAATGAAAACAACAGATTATTCACCAGATATTGACTAACTTTGCAAGGAAATCCAACAGCAAATATCTCATTAAATTTCCTTACTTTTCATTTGTATATTTTATTTTATTATTATGTTACATCTTATCTGAATATTTGTTACTGAAAAAATTGTATAACTTATTGTGTAGTAAAAATGGCATTTGAAAAATTATGTTTATTATGTCAATTATATATATATATATATATATATATATATATATATATATATATATATATATATATATATATATATATATATATATATATATATATATATATATATATATATATATATATATATATATATATATATATATATATATATATATATAATTGAATGAGAGATACCATGTGTCGTACATTTTTAGATAGGTTAGAGATATATTTGGTCCCGTCTGAGTAGAGCAGAAGGTGGGGGTATATGAGAAAGAAAGGTGTTAGAATAGATTCCACGAGTGAATAGATTAAGGTGAAGATATGTCTCTGGAATGAGTGGTTTCTCTAGTCCAGCCTATCTATACGACTATCTTTAGTATTAGACGATCTGTCAAACCTACCTATAAGTAAAATTATAAGTTTACTACTCACACACACACAATAATGTGACAACAAGACACACAAACGTGAAAACTATGGTAAATGGATATGGGTCTCACCAACACACTAAATTAAGTTTTGTTTAGTTTATTATCACTTAAACTTTACAACATCAAACATATGGAAATCAATAAAATCATGTTTACAGACATATAAAAATAACCCAATAAGTTCCCTCCCTCCTTGTTGAGAAAATGTCCCAAAAGAAGTTAATAACCCAAAAGGTCAAAGATTAACACTAGGTTATAGAATAGATCCCAACGGGCTGATCACCCGTTTGCCAGTCACTTTGATTATGGAAACAACAACAAACGGATTGATTTGTCGTTGCCCTAAAGACGCCATTAGGCGTGATGGGAACAACGGCAGAGAAAATCTATTCGCTGTTGCCCTTAAGACGCCACTAGGCGTAATGGCCACTGACTGCTTTGCCGGTCATTGGCTAAGGACGGAAGAAGAAGAAGAATAGAATAGACAGTAAAGAAAAGAACAAGGTTCATACTTAAGCTATCCAGTAAAATATGCCTTACCTAAACTTGGTGTAACAATCTCTTGAACGTAAACATCCATGCACATGTATCATGATCCAGTAGTTCTGTTCTCCGAATTGAGCCCCAGTCCCTCCACTAATAATTAATTTTTATAAGGGGGACGCTCAATTTGGTGGTTAAGTTCCTGGATATATATGTATTGTCACCTCGAATGGTTCATGTAGAAAAAAAAAAAGAGAACGCGATCTTGTGTTCACAGTAGACAGCAGTCAGTACTTCCAATAGCTAAAGAAAACTCTGATTGCTAAAACTGTTAATTAAGATGATGATGATAAATCCTATCGGCTCGCTCTGGGGTGACTGCCGATTATGAAACAGCGTATTCTCCTGGATAAAATCCACTTGGGAACACGACTGTCAGAAGTCGGGAAAAATGTTATGTATATTGCCAACGCGGGCTGATAAATTGAATAAAACAATCTGGGAATTTGTAAGTCCAGTTACCTCAAATTTACAGTTAAAATGTTAGCTTGTCGCCTTTGGCAATTCCTGTTCACATCTGTACTGGGGACGAACGCAAAGGAAATCGACAACTATTACTCCTTCAGTAACTGAGAAAAGGACCACAATAGGAAAAAAACCCACTGGCCGCTGGTTTTGATCAAGCCTATATTAGGAAGAAACAAAACCTTATTACCAAAATGACAATATCCTATGCTATCAAGCGTAAGGTATGATCTCTTATCCTCTCTGTCACCTAATTAAATTAAAAAAGCACACGGTGTCTTAGCCTATCTTATCGCGCTTCGCTTAGCGAGTACAGGTTGGGTTTTAGGCATGCAGCCTTTCCCCCTCCGACCCGGTAAAACAATCAGCGCACAATGTCAGTTATAATTTAATTATGACTACGCGCCCTTAACAAATATCGCCTGTCATTACTAGCTAGTCTATTGTTTTGACACATGATATTAACACCAGTCATTTAAAAATTTACACACAATGGAATATAATGCGCATTCTACTCTGTCACTTTATCCGTCACCCATAGCATTATACTTAGTCAGCTAAACCGTATCTTCTGGTGTAAAAAAATGGTTGATGGATTTTACATTACTGAACCACTGGTAAGAAAGTATTTACGCGTTTGCTATTTCTCTAGTCTTAACGCTAGGGGATCGCTGTGAATAAAAATGGTAAAACTTTAACACATTTAACACTTAAACACAACTTATATTATTACCAGAAACAGAATAATCCCCACGAAGGCTATTAACGCACTATTTCACATAGGTTCTAGCGTACGCGTTTAGATTATCCAAAATTTCATGAGAGACTTGATAACTGACTTGGAGAGAACGCAGTATATACACAGATTTAGGGTAATTATCTCTAAAGGATGTGACAATTCACACCTTCGGCATAGCAAGGGAAATCAACGAGCTTGGCTTCAGAAATAAAGGATTTTCCTGTTCAGTCTACTCGCGATGCCGAACGACATCAAAAGACAATGGCCGTGCGAACGGACCCCCTTTAGATTTCCGTCCGTTTCCGTAGATCAAAGCTTTTGCACGGACAACAAAGGTGGTCGAAAGTATTATTATCGCCCTTTGTATTTGTTACCAAGGATCTGGTCTTTTCCCCATGTGCTTTCTGTCAATATCCGATGATTGACAGATCAGCTCGCGTGAGAACTCAGGTAAACAAACCAGGTTCGCTCCCTTTGTTGACTGCCGGGTGCGAAAGTTTGTAAACACTCATTAGCGCATGTAAGACAGGAAAAATTGGCGTGGCTTGAAAAGTGAGTCAACAGACAGCGAATTGCGTGGTTTTGCCATCGCAAAACATAAACACTAACTGAGGAAGCAAAGGTGGTCGGATTTCTGTGGCTATATTTACATTGTACGTCACACCATGTGATTTTGTTTTTCATGCGGCTCTTCAGTTTTTTAAAATGAAGACAAAATTAAATATTTGGCTCTTTGTCATGGAAAGGTTCCCGACACCTGGTCTAACTTCTCATTCGTGGTAATTGTTGCCAGTGTGGCGTGAATTTAGTCTACTAATATAGAAGACCCATTTATTTTGTCATCTCTTAGGACTGGCTAAGCAGATTAGCCGTATACCTAGCTTGAATAATACTCACTCTGAGAAATGCGACTTTGTCTAATTTGTCCACATGAGGTGACAACAGAATAGAAACCACGTGAGTCATCAAGAACATAAGATAACAAGCCAAGCAAAGCACTAAATATTGCGGCGTGAAAATAGAAAACAACTTACGTCAGATCTTAAATCAGGTGTGATTACGTACTAATTGGAGAAGCGAGGAAGTGAGTTAGAATTTTCAACCTTCTAATGCAGATTTAGACATATAAATCAGAATGGAAGCAGACATTAAATTTATGCCAAACACCGAATCAGTTTTGGCTTTACAACAAATACGTTTATCGACATGAAAATAATTAAATTTACTTTAAATAAAGACATAAATTGACGTGGATATAGCAAAGCAATACCAGAAATTAACGACATAGTCTCGATAGGTGGCAGAAAAATATGTAATTACCGAAAATAACCCACACATATTTGCTACTAATCAACAGGATGAATTTATTTTAACCGTTACTTTTAAACTTTGTGACTTAAAGCTCACAAATTCCTGGGTAGTGGGGAGATGTAATGTGGAAGATGATGTTCAAAACAAACCCAGAAATGAGATGGGCCGTAGCAGGTCTTTCCGTGTCTACGTGAAACAAAACCCGGACAACGCCGTGTGAACTGGGGGTGGGGGCCTCAGTGTTAACACAAGGAACGTAGTATGTCGTTCACGCAGAGGCGTACACGTTCCTAACGTAGATTTGTCATAGAAAACTAACATCGGTGAATTCTTTCTGCAGCAACCTTCAGATATAAATGATCAAAACAGGGATAGATACGTCATTTATTATGGTTATATTTCTACCACTTGTACTATTTGGTATCATCATCATCATGTTCCTTGCCGCTCCGTGTGACGCATGGAGCCACCATGGCAGCTGGTCCACATGTAGTAAGCCTGCACAAACAATCACATGCTCTTACAGTGGTGGGTTCTGTAGCTATTTGTTTTACATGACGAGGTTGCCGCGAAGCGTAATGAGGTGTGTGTTCTTGGGCCAAAAGTATGTTGCATTGACCGTCTTTGTTGGAGTTCTGTAATGTTGTCTATCCATCTGCATTTTGGTTTTACTCGTTCTTTGAAAACATTTCTAATGTTGTAGGTGCATAGTGGCAACTCATGAGATGGCCAAATCACTTAATTTTCGATCTTTCTATATACTTGATGCCGGATGTAGTTCTCACAATTTTACTAATGTCACAACACCGCTCTGGCGACCGGGTGATTCAGGATCAAACCCGGACGACAGCATTTGAGGATTTTTCGTCGACCGGGAATAGGACTGGATTAACTCGAGACCTGGCGAGGACATTTGAAGGAGTGTCGTCGACCAGGGATTGGCGGCTCCTGAGCCGACCCAGCTCTAATGGGTACCTCCGAAATCGGCGAGTATCTGCCTGAATGGCGAGGGACACCTGTCACTGTACAAGAAAAGGGATATTCACGTAAAATCAATGTCAGGTTAGACATTAACAATAACCTGAGATTTCGCCTCGAGTATTAGCGGGCGTACCAAAAAAAAAAAAAAAAAAAAAAAAAACCTAATGTCACCATTTCCTATTTTGTGTCTACTGGTAACATCAATTGCTTTTCTACCTGTCATTGTAATATTTTCAATTTTAAATTGAATTTTTGAATATTAAGTACCCTTATTGCTTGACCTCTCTCTCTCTCTCTCTCTCTCTCTCTCTCTCTCTCTCTCTCTCTCTGTCTCTCTATCCCTCTCTCTATGTGCGTGAATGACTATGTGTAAATGTACTTGTGTGCGCTCAGTTACTGATTGTGATGATAATATTAATTGATCCTGTCTGAAGTTGTTAATATTTTAATTTTAATTTGTAAAACGCTGAAAATTGTATTGTAGGGCAGAAATGTAAAAAGGCAATTATGCCTATTTCTTTACCCTGATGAAATAAAGATTTCGTACGTTCGTTCGTTCGTTCGTCCTAGAGCATCTCATGTCACAGGATGGGATTTTTCTCTCGTGTGATTTAGTTAGGGACCATATGTGACACCATATGTTTACCTGGAAAATTATTATGTTGCATGATGTTAGAAAGACTTAAATTGCATGCTGACGAAAAGATCAGAGAAGAACAAGCGGGTTTCAGGCCGAAACGATCATGTATTGATCAAATATTCACACTAAGAACAATTATAGAAGAATCAGTGGAAAGGCAATCGCCACTTATTATCACCTTCGTCGATTTTCAAAAAGCCTTTGATAGTCTACACCGCCCATCATTGTGGAAGATACTTACAATCTATGGTTTTTAAGACAATCCCAAGAAGCAATAAATAACACTGACAAACAACATTTTTCTTTCTTATATAAGAATAAGTGTTCTTAGGTCAGTTTCTTGCGCTGATTTCAAATTTGAAATCCGTTTATCTCTATCACGTCGGGTTCTTAAGATATTTGTGAATAAATATATTTTTGGGAAACCGTTATTTGCTCCGTTTCATTTTTACGATATAACTTTTTAAAAATTAATAAAATGCAAAATAATTCTACTTTTTATACTGCTAAAAGATGCATGACATATGTTACGTTATATTTCAAATAGTTACTGTATTTTGAAATAATTCTGAGTGAAATATGGCTTCTAGAAGTTGTAGAAATTCGGCTGATCTGTTCTGTTACGTGTGCTGATATTTTACCGATCGTGTTCACCAGAAAAACTTTACAACATTGCTAAAGAAAGCATATGAACTTTATTTCGATTCGAAAGTTGATGATGCAAATAAATCTTGGATGCCAAATGCAGTTTGTTCGACTTGTGCAAATACATTGGCAGGCTGGTTACGAAAATCGCCGAAGCATAAGTCGATGCCTTTTGGAGTGCCAGTAATATGGCGTGAACCGACAAATCACGCTACTGATTGTTACTTCTGCTTGATAAATATCTATGGTTTCACAATGAAAACTAGAAAGTCTGTGGTTTATCCAAATATTGAATCGGTTTCGAACCAGTGCCTCATGATCCAATCACGTGTCCGATCCAAGTACCACCAGAACAATATCCGTTGGACGTGAATGAACCATCAGAAAGTGATAGTTTACCTGCTTTAGAAACTAATTCTGACTCGGATTATATACCGGTGAATGATGGTGTTCACTTAATTAACCATTCAGAACTTTCAGATCTAATACGTGATCTCGCTCTCACCAAAGGACAAGCGGAATTACTCGGTTCGCGACTCAAAGAATGGAATCTTTTAGCGTCCAATACTCCGATATCTAAATTTCGTCATAGACACAGAGAACTTGTTCAATACTTTGAGATGGATGATGACATTTGCTATTGCAAAGATGTAAAAGGTCTAATGGTGCACCTCGGTCATGAGCACATAGTCAACGAATGGCGACTTTTCATCGACTCTTCCAAGACTAGTCTAAAAGCCGTGTTATTGCATAATGGAAATTTATTTTCATCAATTCCAGTCGCCTACTCTGTTCATATGAAAGAAACTTATGACAATATGGCTATACTTTTGGCAAAAATAAAGTACAATGACTACCAATGGCGGATTTGTGGAGACCTAAAGGTCATTGCAATTCTCACGGGAAAGCAGACTGGGTATACTAAATTTTGTTGCTTCCTATGTGAATGGGACAGCCGCAACAGACAGGAACATTATGCAAGAAAGGTGTGGCCTATCAGGGATCGTATGCAGCTCGGGCATAAAAATGTAATACACGAGCCATTAGTTAACAAAGACAGCATCATTTTACCACCGTTACATATAAAGTTGGGGCTCATGAAGAATTTCGTAAAAGCGTTAGATAAAACAAGCAAAGCTTTCACTTATCTTCGAGAAAAGTTTCCGCAAATTAGCGATGCAAAGATAAATGGAAGGTATCTTTGTAGGACCTCAGATTAGGAAAGTTATTGCAGACAAACAATTCGAGAACCTGTTACATGGTAGTGAACTTCGCGCATGGATGGCATTCAAATCGATCGTCGATAACTTTCTGGGAAATCACAAATCTGTCGACTATGTGCATATTGTTAAGCAGTGCATAGATGCATACAGAATTATGGGTTGTAACATGTCCCTCAAAATCCATTTGCTCGATTCGCATCTTGACTTTTCCCTGACAACCTTGGCAAAGTCAGCGATAAACATGGAGAACGATTCCATCAAGATATCGCCGTAATGGAGTCACGTTATCAAGGACGGTGGAGTGTGACTATGCTTGCCGATTATTGTTGGATGCTTCATCGCGATGTACCACATGCCATTCACCGACGAAAGTCGACTGCAAAGAAATTCAAGCCTACATAACTGTTATACTTCTTGTACAAATGATGTTGTAATACTGTATGCGTTGTTAAAAAAATTCAATTGCGTATTTCTAGAGATCCCGACCTGATAGAGAAAAACGGTTTGCAGATTTAAAATCAGCGCATTAAAATTGACCAGAAAAACATAGAAATGTTAGAGAAAGAAAAAAAAATTTTTTTTTGTTAGCCAGTGTAATTTGTGTCATCTCTCGGTTAAAATAGGTCTCCAAATAAATGCCTCTAAAACTAAAGCTATGAACTTTTCTAACGAGACCTTTGATATCATCTTGAACGGGGAAAAACTACAGAAAGTTGAAAGTTTCAATTATTTAGGCAGTAAAATGACTCAGGATGGTGACACAACAAGAGAAATCCATACTAGAATTGCTTTGGCAGCTAGCGCCTTCAATAGATTATCTAACATTTGGAAATTACGATCATTGAATATACATACCAAGCTTCGTCTGTTTAATTCAAATGTTATCTCAGTGTTAACATACGGCTGTGAGAGTTGGAAAATAACAAAATCATTGGAGAACAAGCTGAATACATTCGAGAACAAATGTCTTAGAAAACTCATGAACATCAGTTGGAAAGAATTCAAGACTAATCGACAAATAAGAGAAGACTCTAGGCAGAAATATGTCTCCGACTATAAAAGGAAAAGACGATGGTCATATATCGGTCATGTCCTACGAATGCAAAACAACAGAATACCACTACAGGCGCTCACTTGGGTTCCTGAGGGTAAGAGGAAAAAAGGAAGACCAAAAGAAACACTCAGAAGAACAATAATAAGAGAAGGAAGAACGTTGGGCCTAAATAATGTGCAAGAGCTAAGAGGAGTGGCGTCACAACGAACAACCTGGAGAGCACTGGTTTCTGCCTTATGCGCCGTGTTTGGTGCTTAAAGAATTTAAAGAATTTATTATTATTATATGTGACACAGATAGTAGCATCAATTGTTTCCAGGACCAAACAAGGCGACTAAAATGAGGTTGTGCATGTGGTTGACTACCTCATCATGTCAACCACATTGCTACAGATACCACTGCTACAAGAACATGTGAATGAAAATCTACTTTGCACGAAGTCGAAAATCTACTTTGCACGAAGTCGAAAATCTATTTTGCACGAAGTCGAAAATCTATTTTGCACGACGTCGAAAATCTACTTTGCACGAAGTCGAAAATCTATTTTGCACGAAGTCGAAAATCTATTTTGCAAGAAGTCGAAAATCTATTTTGCACGAAGTCGAAAATCTATTTTGCTCGAAGTCGAAAATCTACTTTGCACGAAGTCGAAAGTCTACTTTGCACGAAGTCGAAAGTCTACTTTGCACGAAGTCGAAAATCTATTTAGCACGAAGTCGAAAATCTATTTTGCACGAAGTCGAAAATCTATTTTGCACGAAGTCGAAAATCTATTTTGCACGAAGTCGAAAATCTACTTTGCACGAAGTCTAAAATCTACTTTGCACGAAGTCGAAAATCTACTTTGCACGAAGTCGAAAATCTACTTTGCACGAAGTCGAAAATCTACTTTGCACGAAGTCGAAAATCTACTTTGCACGAAGTCGAAAATCTACTTTGCACGAAGTCGAAAATCTACTTTGCACGAAGTCATTTTATACAAAATTATTTTAGTTCTGTGAGTAACAGGAACACATGACAATGGTTTCAATTTCACACTTTTTGTGTAAAAATTCACTTGACTTCTCTTACCCCCCCCATCCCACCCAAAGAGATGACCATCGCTTGCTACAAAATTTATTATCCTGGGATCAGCCGAAGGGGCATGAAACTACGTTAGTGACTTTTCAATGGGAGCAAATAATGGTTTACGCCTGATGGTAGTGATTTTAATAATAGTGAGACCGTTTTATGAAGGCGGACACAGGGGCGATCATTGACCAGAAACCATTACACGATCATGGAACATCTTGATTTTTCATTCAAGTATCACCTCGCAAACTCCGTAGCACCGGCGAGAATCCCAATGTGTGTATATAGAAATCACACATTCTGTAATTTTTTTAATAGTGGGTTGGTTTCTAATTTGTAAATTTTGCCAGAGCAGCGGCCTTATGGCCTACTCTTTACGACTTCCAACTGCCGTGGGATTTTTAACGTGCGTAACTTGCACACAGGACCTCCTATTTTTTCGCCCTTATTCGAGAAGGCTAGGCATCCGATCTCACTACCCAGGAGACCAGGGGGGAGTATGACATCATTAGGACCACTAATTGTGAACAAAATAAACAAATTGTATAAATTATATTCCCTATAGTGGGAATCGAACCCGATACCTCTAGAATTTGAGACGCCATACTTCTTAGCCAATCCGACCCCCGAGATAATATTAACTTTGTAATATCTCTGTACGACAGGATAATGAGACAACAGACATAACTCTGCCATTTAGCTGAATCATAAGTATACCGCCACTGCCGACAACCACGAACATGTCATGTAAAGTGCAGACACATTGCAACATATTACGTAACTCTGAATTCGATAAAACAAACAAACGGACGGTTCCTAATAAACACACACACACACACACACACACACACACACACACACACACACACACACACACACACACACACACACACACACACACACACACACACATATGAGACAGACATACGGGCAGACGGAAGGACAGACAGACAGACAGACGGATAGACAGACAGATAGTAAGACAGCTATTTATATGGACAGACGGACAGACCTATAGATAGATAGACAGACAGACAGACAGACAGACAGACAGACAGACAGACAGACAGACAGACAGACAGACAGACAGACAGACAGATAGATAGATAGATAGATAGATAGTTAGATAGATAGATAGATAGATAGATAGATAGATAGATAGATAGATAGATAGATAGATAGATAGATAGATAGATAGATAGATAGATTCTCTCTTCTTTGATTTCTGTTTCGCATCTGCCATCTTCTGTTACTATATGACCAAGATACGAGAAGCTCTTGACTTGTTTTAGGATTTTCACATTTTTTTTTTACTTTTTATAACTGTGGCTTATCGTCTGTTGTGCTAATTATCGTAGTTTTCATTCTTTCGATGTTCATGTCCAAACCATATTCGTGACGTATGCTGTTTACTTGCTTCACTATGTGTTACAGCTCATGTTCACGTTCAGCTAACAAAAACTGTATCATCCGCATATCTGAGGTTTTTATTCAAACTATTAAGTTATCAACATATCATGTTAGCAGCCCAGCTCGTTATTTATTTCAAGTTATTATCAACCTATCCAGTTATCAACCTTTCAAGTTATCAACATATTACGTTATCATCCAATCAAAATATAATCCTATCAAGTTATTAGCCTCTCACAGTATTAAATTATAAACGTATCAACGTGTCATCCTGTCAAGTTAAAAGCTTTTCAAATTATCAACCTATCAATTATTCAGCCTATCAAGTTATCAACTTATGAATCTATCAGCCTGTCAACCTATCACATTGTCAACCAATCAAGCTGTTAACATATCAAGTGATAAGCTTATTTAGTAATCAACTCGTTATCAACCTATCAAGTTATCAGCCTGTTAAGTTTTAAACCTATCAGGCTATCAACTATCAAATTGTCAGCTTATCAAGTTATCATCTTATCAGATTATCAACCTATAGAATTATCTACCTTATCAAGTTATCTACGTATCAAATTATCAACTCATAAAGTTATCAATGTATAAATTTATCAGCTTATCAATCTATAAAGTTGTCAGTATATCAACTTTTCAAGTTAATAACGCATCAATGTATCATCCCATCACATTATAAACCCATTAAGATATGATTAGAAATTCTGATTCAGCATAGGCACATTTTCGTCTCGTTGGCAATTTGTAAAAGTTTGTGGCTGCATGTGAGTCTGTCAGTCGATATAGACAAGAGAAGAGATACAGACAGGAGAAATTACACAGATAGTACAAAAGATACAGACATGAGAAATTATACAGACAGGAGAAATTATACAGACAGGAGAAATTATGCAGACAGGACAAGAGATGCAGACAGGAGAAATTATGCAGACAGGACAAGAGATGCAGACAGGAGAAATTATACAGACAGGAGAAATTATGCAGACAGGACAAGAGATGCAGACAGGAGAAATTACACAGATAGGACAAAAGATACAGACAGGAGAAATTATACAGACAGAAGAAGAGATACTGACAGGAGAAATTATACAGACATGAGAAATTATACAGACAGGACAAAAGATGCAGACAGGAGAAATTATACAGACAAGAGAAATTATACAGACAGAAGAAGACATACAGACAGGATAAATTATACAGATAGGACAAGAGGTACAGACAGGAGAAGAGATATAGACAGGAGAAGAGATACAGGCAGGAGAAGATATGTAGACATGTGAAGGGATACAGACAGGATAAAATATACAGACAGGAGAAGATATACAGACAGGAGAAGAGATACAGGCAGGAGAAGAGATACAGACTGGAATAATTATACAGATAGGAAAAGAGATACAAATAGGAGAAATTATGTAGACAGGACAAGAGATTTAGACAGGAGAAGAGTTACAGACAGTAGAAGAGATACAGGAGAAGAGATACAGACAGGAGAAGAGATACAGACAGAAAAAGATATATTGACATGAGAAGGGAAACAGATAGGAGAAATTTTATAGACAGGTAAAGAGATTCAGACAGGAGAGAAGATACAAATACGAGAAGAGATACAGATAGGAGAAGAGGTACAGATAGGAGAAGAGATACAGACAGAATAAGAGATTTAGACAAGAGAAATTATATAAACAGGAGAAGAGATTTAGACAGGAGAAGAGATACAGACAGGAGAAGAGATACAGACAGAATTATATAGATAGAAGAAGAGATACAGATAGGAGAAATTATACAGACAGGAAAAGAGATTTAGATGAGAAATTATACAGACAGGAGACGAGATGCAGACAGGAGAAGAAATACAGACAGGAGAAGAGATACAGACATGAGATGAGATAAAGACAAGAGAAGAGATACAGGCAAGAGAAATTACACAGACATGAGAAGAAATGCAGACAGGAGAAATTATACAGACATGAAAAGAGATACAGACAGGAGAAATTATACAGAATTGAGAAGAGATATAGACAGGAGAAATTATACAGACAAGAGAAGAGATACAGACAAGAGAAATTAGAGAGACAAGAGGAGAGATACAGATAAGATAAATTATACAGATAGGAGAAATTGTACTGATAGGAGAAAGTATACAGACAGGAGAAATTATACAAACATTAGAAATTATACAGACAGGAGAAGAGATACAGATGGAGAAGAAATACGGACATTATAAATAATACAGAAAGGAGAAAGTATACAGCCAGAAAACATTATGCAGACATAAGACGAGAAACAGACTGGAGAAAGTATACAGACACAAAAAATCATACAGACATGAGAAGAGTTACAGACTGGAGAAAGTATACAGACAGGAGAAGAGATACACGCTGCAGAAAGCATAGAGACAGGACAAATTATACAGACATGAGAAGAGATTAAGACTGGCAATAGTATACAGGAGAAGAGATACAGACAGGAGAAGAGATACAGACAGAAGAAGATATATTGACATGAGAAGGGATACAGATAGGAGAAATTTTACAGACAGGTAAAGAGATTCAGACAGGAGAGGAGATACAAATAGGAGAAGAGATACAGATAGGAGAAGAGGTACAGACAGGAGAAGAGATACAGATAGGAAAAGAGATACAGATAGGAGAAGAGATACAGACAGGAGAAGAGATACAGATAGGAGAAGAGATACAGACAGGAGAAATTATATAGATAGAAGAAGAGATACAGATAATAGAAATTTTACAGACAGGAGAAGAGATTTAGACAGAAGAAATTATATAGACAGGAGAAAAGATTTAGACTGGAGGAGTGATACAGACAGGACAGGAGATACAGACAGGAGAAATTATATAGATAGAAGAAGAGATACAGATAGGAGAAGAGGTACAGATAGGAGAAGAGATACAGACAAGAGAAGAGATTTAGACAAGAGAAATTATATAGACAGAAGAAGAGATTTAGACAGGAGAAGAAATACAGACAGGAGAAGAGATACAGACAGGAGAAATTATATAGATAGAAGAAAAGATACAGATAAGAGAAATTATGCAGACAAGAAAAGAGATTTAGACATGAGAAATTATACAGACAGGAGAAGGGATACATATCAATTATACAGACAGGAGAAGAGATACAGACAGGAGAAGAAATACAGACAGGAGAAGAGATACAGACAGGAGATGAGATAAAGACAAGAGAAGATATACAGGCAAGAGAAATTACACAGACTTGAGAAGAAATGCAGACAGGAGAAATTATACAGACATGAGAAGAGATACAGACAGGAGAAGTTATACAGACAAGAGAAGAGATACAGACAAGAGAAATTAGAGAGACAAGAGGAGAGATACAGATAAGATAAATTATACAGATAGGAGAAATTATACTGATAGGAGAAAGTATACAGACAGGAGAAATTATACAAACATTAGAAATTATACAGACAGGAGAAGAGATACAGATGGAGAAGAAATACGGACAGTATAAATAATACAGAGAGGAGAAAATATACAGCCAGAAAACATTATGCAGACATGAGACGAGAAACAGATTGGAGAAAGTATACAGACACAAAAAATCATACAGACATGAGAAGAGTTACAGACTGGAGAAAGTATACAGACAGGAGAAGAGATACACGCTGCAGAAAGCATACAGACATGAAAAATTATACAGACATGAGAAGAGATTAAGACTGGAGAAAGTATACAAACACAAAAAATCATACAGACATGAGAAGAGATTCAGACTGGAGAAAGTATGCAGACAGGAGAAGAGATAGAGAAAGTATGCAGACAGGAAAAGAGATACAGACTCGAGAAAGTATGCAGACAGGAGAAAAGATACAGACTGGAGAAAGTATACAGACATGAAAAGAGATACAGACTCGAGAAAGTATGCAGACAGGAGAAGAGATACAGACTCGAGAAAGTATACAGACATGAGAAGAGTTACAGACTCGAGAAAGTATACAGACAGGAAAAATTATACAGACAGGAAAAATTATACAGACAGGAAAAGAGATAGAGACTGGAGAAAGTATACAGACAAGAGAAAGTATACAGATAGGAGAAGTGATACAGAAGGAAAAAATTATACAGAATGGCGAATAGATATAGATATGAGAAGAGATACATACAGGATAGGAGATACAGACTGGAGGAGAGATACAGATATGTGAAGTGATACAGACAGAAGAAGAGATACATACAGGAAAAGAGATACAGAAACGAGATGTGATAATTCTGTCCCGGCCAAACACAAACTCATATAGTACATCACTGGCTTTCAACTTTATTTTAACATGCCGCTCACGGTTAGAGCTGACAATAGAAATGTGCCCCTGAGGTGATAACCCTCAGCTCCCTATGTCTTGGTGTTCCTTTCGGCTTGCTCTTTTCTCTTCTGCTGGTTGTGAGAGCGTCTTTTCGCTCAAGCTGAGGTGGAGCCGTTTGGAGAATTGCCACTTGATGCGACCGGCAGCTTTCTCCTCCCAGATTGCTGGATTTACGTCCAGTGCTTTCATGTCGCGATTGCACACATCTTTGAACCGCATCTGCGGTTGCCTGGATGTTCTTTTTCCAGATGCCAGTTGTCCGTAGAAAATATCTTTGGGGGTGCGACCATCTTCCATACGGCGGATATGGCCAAGCCAGCGTAGTCTGCGCTGTCTAAGCAGCGTATACATGCTTTGAAGGCCAGCACGTGACATCATACAAACCAAGAATGAGAACGATATTGTGAAATAGACGAAATGAGTTCGAATCTGCCGATTATTACTTATAACTTAAAAAAACATTTTTTAAGCTATAGGATGTATATTCTTTCAAGTCATTACAACTGTAGTAGTCACTTCGTTCTGTATTCTGCAATGTCAAGCCTTGGATCTGCCCGTTTTATTTATTTAGACCAGTCGATCAGTAAAATCTCGGGGTTTGTGACGAGTCAATCGTTACATTTTCCTGTGCCAAGTTTTTTTTACTGTTTTTTCTGTGTCGTTCATTTTCCTTTTTCTCACCTGCACCGTGACGTTGTTTTCGCTTTCATAGTTTAAGATTTTCTTATCACATCTTTCTCTAATGTGTCACTCCCTAATTATACCTGAGCTCGTGACCTATTTTTGAAACCACATTGACTTCTGTTTGTGCAGAGAGAAGTTGCCACATTGATATTTGTCTTATCGCCAGCTCCAGACGGAGTAAAAGTCTACACTGAGCGACATTCCTATTGTTCATCAATACTTCGTATCTGGGAAAATATACAAAACATGTTGTTCACTTTGTTGCAATATGGATGGAAAGACGTTATTTGGAATTAAGGCGGCAGTTATAGCACGTTTCACTAGTTTTGCTCTCAAACAAATGTAATTATCTGATTAACCGTCCAACGTATTAATGCAATTTTTTGCATACGATGTTATATTGGGTTAGACCCAACAAATATATACTTTATATCTGTGCATCTTGTCTAGTTCCCATAAACGAATGAAATCCTTTGATCTTTGTCGGCATACTAATTATTGTGTATCGAGAAAAGAACTTTTACCACTTCAGTCACAGATTCTGTGAATTGATTAAGCATTGGCGTGTCTACTATTACAATAATGTGGCCATCACGTTTGCATATGAATAACTGTTGAAGATGATTTCTTAAATGATCTGCATGCGAGATACTCGTGACATTGTTTGTCATTGACATTTAGTGCGCTACCAAACTGGACCTTCATTGATCTAATTATTTCAATAGGTATCACCACTTTGCGGTTCATAAATATCATAATGGAACGTTGCTCCTCTACTGTGCTTGTAAATAACGGTAAGGTCTTCTTTAAAGAAATTAAACTTCATCCGAATCATAATCAGATGTCTCTGAGAAATTGATAATCAATTTCGGCTGAATAAAGGACAAACCATCATTCGTCCAATATTCCTCTTCCTCTTGTAACACATGGTTCTCACATTTCTTCCAATAATACCTGGCTATATTGGAGATAGCGGCTTTTGTAAGTATTTCAACATCTTTTAATTTGAACGTTCTATTTTCTGTTACTACCTGTTCCTTAATTTTAGCCCAGACTAATTCTATTGGGTTTGTGAGAATGGTAAGGAGCTTAAACATCTGTGACCATGTTCATGGATTGCCTTGTCTATGTGAAATATCTTTGTATGCTGTGTCTTTTTTACAATTCCAAGTAATTCAGGCTGCCATCAATGGTACCTATACCTTGCAGCGGTATGGCAGCTTGCGTACCCTGACAATCCCCAGAGCTATGCCAGTGGGAGTTTTACTCCTGGTAGGTTCAACCAAGCTGGACTGGTCTGTGTGGGTAGGGGTCAGACAAAAGCTGGTACCCTGGTCCTCCAGGTTGGGGGTTTTAGCACAGGGCTGACACCCCTGTCTATGTAAAAAAAAGACAATGAAGTTACGGAAACAACAATAAATGAACAAACTTTGCTCCAAATACCATCATTAACCAAGATCTGCTTACTCGTAGCAAGCAAGAGGACATGCACACCATCATAGCTGGCAGACGCTGGAGCTGGGTTGGTCATGTCCTCAGAAGAGACCCTATGCCATCACAAGAACAGCTATGCTTTGGACCCCTGAAGGAAAACGAAAGAGAGGCCGACCAAAAACAACCTGGCGGAGGACTGTGGAGGCTGAGATGCAAAGAATGAACCAGAGTTGGGGCACTGTACGAAAGATGGCTACCGACCGAGCAAAGTGGAATCAATTTGTTGTTGCCCTACAAGACGCCACTAAGCGTGATGGCCACTGACTGCTTTGACGGTCGGCGGCTAGGGATCAAAGAAGAAGAAGAAGTAATTCAGGCTTCAGGGACATTTCGTTGAATGGAATGTTGTTTTTGGTCAGCCAAATCTTTATTACATCTTTAGTACTTGATGAATTAGGAACTTTATCTTCTGGTGCCACAACGTTGTGATATGAAGCATTGTCCATTATCAAACACGACGGTCTATCCAATGAAGGAAGTACATGATTCACAATCCAATCTTGAAATATCATGTCATTCATCTCTGTATGATAATCCCTATTATCTGTGGATTTTGAAACAAATATGAGTTCAGTACTATTTAGAAGCCCATGATGGCTGCTTCCTGCTTGTGCAATTATTAGGCGCTGTCCTTTGCTGCTTGGTACTAGTCTCTTAGTTGTCCCATCAGATGATTGCCATTCTCGTTCATTACTGTGGTGCGCATTGATCCAAGTTTCATCTAAATACACAAAATCATAACACTCTCTTCTCATTTCTCTGACCTCGCGTAAATATTTGCTTCTCATTGCAACTATATGAGGCTTCTCACAAACAAGGTTTCTACCACCAACATATTTTCTACAAGTGAATCCCAAACTCCGCCCATGCCGGTCCCAAGCCCGGATGAAAAAGGAGGAGGGCGGCCTGCATGGAGGCCGTAAGGAGGCAGCCCCTCCACCATGCAAAGGCACAACAGGCCAATCACCGGTTTGTCTTAAACTATGATTACGAGAAATACAAGAGAGAAAACCGGACTGATTCTAAAGGCGACGAACTGGAACGGACTACGGACTACGACTTATGGAACTTGGAACACAAGAAGTATAGATGGGAAGGAAGAGGAGCTGGTGGAAGAGATGAGGAAAGCAAAACTAGAAATCCTGGCTATAACGGAAACGAAGAAAAAAGGACAAGGAGTCATGGATCTCGATGGCAACACGTTGCTCTACAGTGGTGTACCATATCTGAAAGAGCTAAAGGGGGCGTGGGTTGCATTGTGGCCCAAAATCAAAAAGATAGTATCAAGGGATGGAACTTTGTCTCGGAGCGCATTATGGTTGTAAAACTAAAAGAAGGAGAAACCATAGTCAACCTGGTCATAGTGTATGGGCCAAATGAGGATGAGAGAGCAGAGGTCAAGGAGGAATTCTTCAAGCTGCTTCAAAGGACAGTGGATGACTGCCTAGATGAAGTTATCATGCTCGGAGATTTTAATGCCAGAGTTGGAAATGACCATGCTAGATGGGGTGGCATTATCGGAAGATATGGAGAAGATACTCTCAATGACAATGGAAAGCGACTCCTTAGATTCTGCAGTGAGCAGAATCTGATCCCTACAAACACAAAGTTCCCCCATAAGCGCATACATGCATACACTAGATGTGAACCAACCAAGAATGAGAAGTCAGTGATCGACTATGCCATTGTTCGGAGAAGCTCATTCAGATATGTCCGAGATGCAAGAGTCTGGAGGGGGCCAGAGATTGGAAGTGATCACTACCTGCTAACAATCAAACGAACAACTGAAAGAGTTGCTCAGCCTAGGAACTGCCCAACATCACGCAAGAAACCAAGTAAACGAGCAGGAGAAATGAGCATTAGGACCTACAAGCTGAGAGAGCCAGAAATTAAGACCAGATATCAGGGGCTTATTGCTACAGCAGTGAGTAACACAGAAGAACGACCTGATGACTTGGAAACCCTCTGGAATAAATTCAAGGATATCATAAAGACAGCTGCTGCAGAAGCATGCGGTGAAGTCCGACTTGGGAACCAGAGAAAGAGGACACCTTGGTGGACAGAGGAAGTCAAAGAGAAAATAAGAGAGACGAAAATGGCATGGAAACAATACTTAGGAGCTAAAAACACAACAGGACAAATGGAAAAATATAGAGAATATGTGATACTCAGAACAGAAGCAAAGAACAAAGTGCTAGCAGCAAAACAGAAGTCCTGGGAAGAATTTGGAGAAAAGCTAGAAAAAGATGCACAAGAAAACCAGAAATTGTTCTATAAGACCCTAAAGAACATGAGGAAGGAAAAAACAATGCCCTCTCAAATTTATAAAGGACAAGCAAGGCAAATTGCTTACTGCCCCGAAGGAAGTAATGGAAAGATGGAAAGAATATTTCTCAGAACTCCTGGATGGTGAGCATGGTGAAGCAACAGAAATGATAACCACTAGCACAGAAGAGAAAACCAATGATGGTGAAGATGACATAAAGATGGAAGAACTAAGGGCAGCATTAGAGAAAATCAAGATGGGCAAAGCAGCAGGGCATGATGGTATAACACCAGAAATGGTTAAGTACATGGGAGCATCAGGCGACCTATTACTCTTAAAGGTCCTACAGGCAGCATGGTGCAACAAGACCATACCAAAGGATTGGGAGATTGCCATCATAACACCAATTTTCAAAAAGGGTGTGATTTTTAAGTGTTTGATGGCAATCGACAATGTGGAAACCATAGAGGCATATCCCTTCTCAGTGTCCCTGGTAAAATCTACTCTAGAATCCTAGAGCAGAGACTCCGACGCCTAGCTGAGCCACAATTGGATGAGGACCAGTGCGGATTCCGAGCAAACCGAAGTACTCAAGACCTAATCTTCACACTCAGACAGCTGAGTGAAAAGGCCCTTGAGTATAAGAGTGAGATCCATCTTTGTTTCATAGATCTGGAAAAGGCGTTTGACAGAGTCCCCTGGAGCAAACTTTGGGACTGTTTGGCAAGGAAGAATATTCCAGCACCCCTGATTCATGCTATACAGAGCTTCTACAAGTCTTGCAGAAATTATGTGAGGACAGCAAACCACAAGTCAGAAGAGTTCAGGACCACCACTGGTGTAAGACAAGGTGATATCCTGTCACCTTATCTTTTCATACTCCTCATGGACGATGTCATCAAGGCATGTAAGGAGAGAACAAGAAAGTATTCAGTGGGGTACTGGAAGATAAGACAGGTCTATATTTCGGAGCTGGCATTTGCTGATGATGTTGCCCTGATTGCTAAATCAGAGGCACATCTCCAATCCAACCTGCAAGTCTGGAAGGAAGAGCTGGAGTAGAGAGGGATGGTCATAAGCAGCTCTAAAACAAAATCCATGGTGATATCACGAGAAGAAAGAAAACATCAGATTAAGTTGGGAGAACAGGTCCTGGAGCAGGTCGACCACTTTAAATATCTCGGAGCTATTATAGACCGAAAGGGAGGCATCAAAGAAGAGTTGGCTACTCGAAAAGCAGCGGCTGGGAGACTTTTTCAGGCCATAAATCGTGGATTCCTCAGCAAGAAAGAGGTTGGTAAGAAAACGAAGATGGCTGTATACCGCTCCACCTATGTCCCAGTTTTGACATATGGATGCGAGTCGTGGGCAATGACTACAACCCACAAAAGCCAGATCCAAACCTCAGAAATGAGGTATCTGAGGAAAGTGGTTGAAGTAACAAGAAGAGACATGGTTCGCAACCAGACGATCCGTCAAGGCCTGAAATCCCATCCGCTGCAGACCCAAATAGAACAGTCCCAACTAAGATGGTTTGGCCATGTCTGCGGAATGGGAGAGGATCGGCTACCACGACAAGCATGGGAAACAAAGAGCCAGGGATCCAGACCTCCAGGACGACCCAGAGTTCGCTGGGAGGACAACATTAGACAATCTTTGAAGGACCGAGGACTAGAATGGAACCAGGCCAGGAAGAAGACAGCTGATAGAATGGTCTGGCGCTCTCTCTTCCAAACCTCTACACCTCACGGTAGAAGGGGAACGACTAAGTAAGTAAGTAAGTAAGAATCCCAAACTCCTAATAGTCCTCCATAGCGTAGATTTGGAAATATCAATGTCATTATTCTTTCTTAACCAAATTTTCAATTTCCTTAAAGTCGCTGCCTCATTATTGTGAAACATATTGCTAATTTCTCTGCGGATCAATTCTCTGTCAAAATTATCCACCACTCTTGGCCTAATTTTCGTGTGTAAAACACTGGAATTAGAAATTTTAGATGTCGCTATACAGCGGTGCAATGATCGTTTGCTTATCCCCAAGGCATGAATAGTCCTCTTTTGTGGGTTTGAAACAGAATGATATAGTTTTCCTCGAGTAGCTTCATTGCAGAAATACTTAAAAATCCTATTTGTGACTTGCTGTAATGTCATAAAATGTACTCGCAGACTCATTTTTCCTACTTAACCACACAATACTTTTTGTAGACACGCCACTGATTGACAATGTGTGCGTAACACCGGATATAAACTGTTTTATGTTCAAGAAGTGCAATTTCACGCAATTTCACGCTAAAATCTTGCCAATTGTTTGATAAACCAAAAATGTGCAAATGAGGTCGTATAATTTACTGTAGACATTTCAATATGTGTGTGTGAGATGTGTGTTGGCAAGTAGGATTTTAATATTATATCGCAAAGAAACGACAATTGAAACCAATGGCCGCATTTTAATGAAAAATTTCATTCATAGGGTCTATACCATTTCAAATTCACAGAAAAAAAATGTCACTTATATGCGTTATATTTTCGCTGAGATGTAGCATTTTGAAGTTGGGCAAAGCTAGTGAAACGTGCTATAGCAGATATGCAGTGCCAAAAAAACACGGTCGATGACAATATTGGTTAAGATTAAGGCACTGGCAGTAAGATTACCAAATGTGATGTTGGCGCACTGAGAACTACGTAATCGCTTCCGCTCAGACCTTCTTGTAATGGATAATTGCGATAATGTGACGTCTTGGAGGAGATTATGAGTGATAGATATATGAAGTAAACATGATAAATACCCACGGAAGTAGCATGAATTTATATGGTAATGGAGTTTGAAAACAATATTTTATGTGTCATGTAGAATGTTCTACGTGAGAGACAAGGGTAGTAGGGGAATAGACCCCTACCAAATTAAACAGTTATTTACTATTATATTTGACATTTGAGATGCTAAAATAGGCTGCTCTTGATCGGACTTCTTTGTCCACAAAGCCTCGTAAGCGTACTGCACTGACTTTAAATTTCTTCTTAGAGAAATCACTGACAGCCAGGAACACAGAATATCAGGACTCAAATATAGGATAGGCCAGAAGACTTGATGTGAATTCTATGATTAGAAAAGAGTAACCTCAGAGAAAGCACTTTGCGCCGTAAGTTCTAGGATCCTAGTTTATGTGCTGTAAGATAGACACCTAACCCACCTGAAGAGACCGCATCTTCAATCAGTTGCTCGACAATATTCGGACGTTACCTGTGCAACAAGTATGTGTTTAATTTCCCAGAAAAACTCGGGATAAGTTGTGATATGTATTTTATCATTTCATATTAAGCATTTTGACTTGTATAATTTGCTTGTGGGTGTAGAGTACCAAATAAGGCTGGCAACATCATCATTGTAAATAACTTGACACATGAACTACCTCTATCCTCCCTGCGAAGTGTGATTCGCATCCGTAACTAGGCAAGGCCGTTCGGAAGGTCCTGTGTTCGATTCTCCGTTAAGACACTCACTTCTGTTGTTTGTCTGTTGTCTAGTTTTCTTCTACTTTATTTCTCGCGAGTGCCTGAAGCATACCTTTTAGTGGGTAATATTTATTTATTATGTGATGATTAAACATGTGTATCTGTAACTTTAAAGCTATAGTGGAATTAATTACTACTGAGCGAAATGAATGTCTGCACCCGTATGACTCATATTGTTTTAAATACATAAACATAAAAAAGTTATTATATTATGATTTTACTGAATCATTTCAGCTGGGGGCTCAGAAAATACGAGTCAAAATTACCTCATATAAAGGGCGGGAGAATACTAAAGTTCATGACAGCTTAGATGATCTCATGTGTCATGCTTGCTTTTCTTTAACATCCTATGAGGTCCCCTTAAATAGAAGCATCATTCTTATATTTATATCTCTACCATACTACCAAGAATGCGGAGCAGGGGAGACGATCACGCCACACGGCTGGATGTCTACGGTACTTGCTCTAAAAAAATCGCAAACTTTGAGGATTTCTGGCGAAGCCCTATCTATTTCTGGTGAGGAGAAAAACTGGCATCAAACAAAGACATTGCTGTGACACCCTCAAAGCCAGCTTTCAATTCGGTCAAGAATAAAATCTATATCTGTGTTTCAAATGGAAGTGGTGGGTAGAGATGGGGGTGGGGGGAGAGGGGATTATATTATTGGGGTTATCTGATGTTACTGTAAATTATAAAGCTTGAAATTCGATAAGGCAGCCCGGGGAAGGGCTGTGTTTTAGCTTTGCTATATATATATATATATATATATATATATATATATATATATATATATATATATATATATATATATATATATATATATATATATTTACTCTCCCGAAAATAGAAAAGTGCGCAAATGACGGTGTGCATGAACGGTTTGATTATGGAAAGAAGCCAACAACACAATTGATAAACAGTACATGAACTGGAGACAGGAAGGTGCGGAGATGCAGATTAAATCAACAGACAATCAAGATACTCTTCTGTCCAGTTTCATTCGGGAAACGCATTTAACACATCATTTTCTTAAAAATAAACTTAAAGTGCAAGTTTTTCATTGTTTCCCCAAGACAAAATTTTAATTTAAAGTATTGCAGACTTATTATTTTGGATCAAAATTATAAGATGGCTGCAATTAAAAACCTGTCAATTTTGACGGGTTATTATTGCTAGTCTAAAACGTATTGTGAAGTTCCACGTGTTCCTATGCGCGCGAGCATATGGCACTACGAGGGTTTAAGATGCCATTATTACATACAACATAATTCAGTGCGGTCCACGCGCTGCAATATGTTTCTTAATTGGACGTAGATGAAAACAATATACTTCTATAGTTATTCCTTACCTTATGTGAAATAAACGTTTACATTGATATATATGAACGCTGAGTTAACGAACGAACCTTATTTTCAAAGCACCAATTTACAAGCACGCAACATTATAAAGGTAATATAACAGCATACCTAATGTCACGGCGCGATTTCGCAGTCCATCTGCTGTACGTAAAATCAGACTGGCAACATTGAGGGTGGCAACATTGAGATAACTAAACCGGCAAGTCATGTGACTAGCGGAAGCGGGAAATATTAGGCGCCAAGGGAGGCGGTCAGTTCCTAGCCAGCGTCCGGGTGAGGACGGATATATTTTCCCTTGCCAGCATTCTTGCTGTGAAGTTCATGCCATGACTGATTGTTATAAGTACTTGCCATATTTCGGTTTGAGTGGGTTATGATGTGTAATTCTAGATTTGTATAGTATCTAGTGGGCATTTTCTACAGACCGCAGAGTTATAGGTTGTCAATGAGTTGAGTGTACTATTGTCACAGTTTTTGCCGTTCATTTTGAGCGATAGTCATTGCAGTGTTCGTTCAGTAAGTCATACTGGAGTGTAAGATGCTGATAGATTGAGCTGTTATTGAGGCAAGCTACATTGCATTATTATATTGTATTTCATACGTTTGTTGGCCGTGTGAGGCCTGTTTGTGTGTGCATATCTATTTAAGGGAAATTCCTGTTAAAGGTGTTGATTACTTATGTCAGCCATTGTTGTGTGGTTCTACTCTTAGAGGAGCGAGCCTATTACTATTATTATTATTGTTATTCTAAAATCCACATTACAGTGGTGCAGCACAGTGGAGTGTTATCCATGATAAGTCTGTCTGACACCTAACAATATCCAATCACAATGAAGAAACAAGGTGGCATTTCCAGAAAAGTCAAGACGATGATAAAAGGATGCAAAAAAGTACAGTTAAAAAAGCTGAACTAGGCCAATAAACTACATGCGTGTATGTGTGTGAGTGTGTGTGTGTGTAAGTATGCATGCATACATGCATGTATGTATGTATGTATGCATGCTCCCAGCCGCTGCTTTTTACATACATAAAGCAGACATAAATGCAAATTTATCTGCCTTTTCATTTCCGGGTACACCACAATGGGATGGTACCCATTGAAGTATGATATGGTTCGCTTTTTGGCAGCTACATTGCTTAGTTCATTTCTCAGTGCGGGAGTTTACCACCTTTGAGAGCTTGCAGGACAGACAGTGCATCTGTGAAGATGACTACCTGCTGGCAGTCAGAGTTGGTGTTATAAATCATATTTGCAGCTTGCTCTAGAGCTTGAACCTCAGCTGTATAGTTGGAACAGAATTTACCAGTGGGAATATGCCTAGTCTCATAGTGGTTGTCAGGATATGAGATAAAGATACCGGCGCCTCCATTCTTTACAGCACTTGTTGCTGATCCATCTGTGTAGGCATGTATCCATGATTGATCGGGATAGCTTTCTTGGATCATACTCAATGTAGCAGTGCGTTTTTGCAGATCATTATACTCATATCCAATTGTGATGAATGATGTATTAATCTAGAGGGTACTGCTGGTCTGTTACCATGGTACAGGGTATAGGGTGGGCTTCAGCGGTGTTGTCTTCATGGATAGGTCTTCTTGATGCTGCCTTTTAAGTCTTTTTCCCCGATGGACAAAGCTGCTACGTTTTAGACGTCCCAATGCCAGATCATCTAGTCTTGCCTTCATTGGGTGCGTTGGCATACTGTTGTACTTTTCCATCTGGATCATGCTTTTGGGTCTCTTCTATAGGACAATGTCTGTAGTCTAGCAGCTTTCTGCATCTCTGATATTGGCGTAGTTTTCATGGCTCCTGTAATGAGCCTGAGGGCTTGATTTTGCACAAAGTGACAATTCTTAATCGTGCCGCGCTTACCAGCACCATACTCTTGGTCATTCTCTGACCTGTGGCGTGCAATAGCCAACGCCACATTACCCCCCCCCCCTCCGGCGATCGACTGAAAACTAAGTTTTCAGACAGTCATTCACCATATGAAGCGGAACCAAATTGGTAATATCACCGCTAATCCAATAACGACCTATTAAGTTCTATATACACACAAACAAATAAAATGATATAGACTTTGCATCCATCTTAATCAAAATGAAAGTAGTAAAGCAAGTAATGTAAGTTTTGAGACATGGATATGACAAATGAACGATTGAAAAAAAATAAATAAATAGATTCAAACACATTATGTAATGATAACTGTCTCCCAAACGTGTGCATCAAGGAATGTGATTATCACTGGCAAAAAAACGTGGTCTATACTCTCATAGTGACTGAATGTTTCTCATTTCTAAACAAAACACTACTAATAATCAATATTGTTCATGGTCACATTCTTCGTTCCATTCTATCCTGTCAGGCATACATTTTTCAGTCAGAGCAGACAGGACAGAAGGCAAAGAGGGAAATCGTAGTATAAACTTGTGGTAAAAGTTTATGAGTCCTAACAAACTACGAACTTGTTCTTTCGTAGTTGAAATAGCAAGATCTAGTACCCTTTTTAGAGTAGATTCATCAGGTTGTAGTATATGTCTGCCGATTCTATGACCAAGGAACGAAATCTCACTGAACCCGATTTTGATTTTGGAAGGTCGAGCTGTGAGGTTATGTATTCTGAGAGTTTGGAGCAAAGAATGGAAACCAGCGACATGCTCTTCCCAAGTGTCATGAAAAATTCAAATATCGTCAATATACGAAAGAAGATCTGGGCGGTTCCCTAAAACGCGACGCATCATGCGTACACATGTCGCTGGAGCGTTCTTTAAACCGAAACACATAACATTGTACTGAAACAATCCCAGAGAAGTAGCAAAGGCAGTCAAAGGTCTCGATTCTTCAGCCAAAGGAATCTGCCAGTAAACTTTAGACAGGTCAAACTTGCTGAAGAAAGTGGCAGATGATAAGCGTGGCAACAAATCTTCCAGCACAGGCTTCGGTTAAGAATCCGATACGGTCACTTTGTTAAGTCGACGAAAGTCAATGCAGATACGAATGGACTTATCTTTCTTTCGAACCGCTACCATAGGGAAACAGAATAGTGAATCCGACGGTGAAATAATACTCAGTTTTAACATACTATCCACTTCACTTTCAACCTGATCTCTAACATGTAAAGGAATCGCATATGGTCTTAATTTAATCGGAGTGTAATCCGATAATTTGATATCATGAGTAATAATGTTTGTGCGTCCAGGAAGATCAAATAGAACATATTGAAAAGATTCCATCAGATTACGAATCTGATTCCTATGACTTGTTGGTAAATCATTACAGATTATACCATCATTCCATGTTTCTGAAGACTGTATAGGTGCTACAGGAAAAGTGGACGGTACATCAGCAAAACTAGTCTGCATCTCATCAAACAAAGCGATAGATGCATGATGTGCAGGTTGGTTTGCGATAACGTTACAAATGAATTGTAACTGAGGAAGACGTGTGATGTATGGTAGGAGCATGTTAACGTGGAATGTTTTTCGTGTACCCCTTATATCGATGACGTAGTCCACGTCCGTTTTCTTCGCTACCACTTTAAAAGGACCTTGTCATGTTACTAGCAAGTGATCTACCTTGAGTGGCAAGAGAACAAAAACATCATCATTAATTGATAAAGAAGTTAGTCGCCTATCCCGATTAATACGAGATCTGGTCTTATATTTAGCCAACTCCGATGCTTCAGTTGCCACCTAACAAGCATCAGCAAGATGTTGGCTTAAGTCAGTAACGTATTGATAACTAGATTTCCCATCAACGTTTACTTCAAATTCTATCACCAAATCGTGTAAGAGAGACATCGGTCCTCTTGGGTTAGCCCCAAATACTAACTGAGAAGGTGAAAATCCTGTTTGTTGATTAGGAACCTCTATGTACGCAAACAGTACAGCCGGAATCAAACGGTCCCATTCATGAGGATACGACGTAGTTACCTTACCTAACAATTGTTTTAACTTACTATTACAGCGTTCTATGACCCCGTTCGAACTAGGGTGAAATCTGGCACTAAGAGAATGACGGATATGTAGTGTGTTGAATACATCAGACATCATACCTGACACGAACTAAGATCCATGATCAGAAAGGATCTCCTCCGGGAATCCGATGCGCGAGAATATAGACAGAAACGCATCTGCTACAGATACTGTGGTAATGTGTTTTAAAGGAATGGCTTTTGACCATCTTGTGCAGAGGTCAGTACATGTTAGTATGTATCAAAATCCTCTGGTAGACCTTACAGGAAGTGTTCCGATTATATCAATAGCCATCTTGAAAAAAGGGCGCACAGCAATATCTGTGACCTGTAAAGGCGCTAACTGACGCGCATCCTTGCGCACAAGACTTTGACATTCAGTGCAGGATTTACAATAAGTTGAAATGTCTTTATTAACACCAGGCCAATAAAAGTGTGTTAATAATCTATAAGCCGTACGGGAAATTCCTATGTCCAGCAAAAGGTATGTTATGCGCATTTGACAGAACTAGTGGACAAACGAAGTAGGCACTATAATTTGTCTGAGAATGGAAGAATAATCATCAAAACATCGTATCAGAATATTATCCTGAAATTGAAACCAATGTCTTGAATTTTTAGAATGTTTAATAGGTCTAGCATTAGCTAATGGGAATAAATGTCCTAAAGATGGATCTTGTTGTTGTTGAGAAATAAATATATTTTTGTCAATGTAATGACAAAGAAGGATGTTCTATCTCCCAAGTAAGAACATCATTTGGAGAACAATCTTTAACACCCTTTATGTTACCCTGATCAAATCACAACACGGCCGATCAAGACTATACACTCTAACTTTTCCATAAAAGAAAGGAGTGTCTATTTCTACATCTGCGAATTGATAACATTCGACAGTTCCAGCGGACGTTTTGCACTTTACTAAAGTCCCCGTAAAACAGGAAGGATGAATTAATGACATCTTTAGTCCTATTTGGCACAACCGATGTCTCTTAAAACTGAAACAGGTTTGTCAAATAAAAAACCTTTATGTATGACGAGGGAACCAGCCCCGTCATGCAAAGCTAAAACTGGCAGGGCATGTCCACATCTCAATCGCGGAGTAGACCCAGGTTGATATAGCGTCATACATTCTGGGCAATTGCCACTATTTTCAAGATCAACTTTACATGCATTGGCGTGCTTATTATTCTCGTTATTGCCATTATTAACCTTACCATCACTAGTTTGATAAGCATTAGCTTGTGATCGTACTCTACTCTGGCTTGTAAAAAAATGAGATCTTCTCCGATCCAATAGATGGTCAGAATGAGACTACCCCATTTTGCCTTTGAAAGAAGGATCATTACGCGATGGTGGCGAGAAATGATGACTGTTAGTGTACTTATTGTATGCATCTTGTTTATTTCTGTACCACGCATTTTTTATTATGGTGGTTAAAGTTTCGCCTCTCTCCACCCCGTGAAGGCGAACGATTATGATGAAAATTGTATCTACCTCTATATGAATTCTGATTGTCTTCCCTATACCGCCTGTCCATGCTACGAGTGCACAATCTATCATGAGTAACAGCACACGCAGGCAAAGTGTCCACGACCTTCGCCCTGCTTAAAGATAAGTTTGGATGGGCGACCGAAAATTGTTGACCTAATTTTTCCATGTCCCCTACACTCGTAGGCTTCCTTTCTTGGAGGAATGGGACAATTTCCGAGTTTACAGAAAATAGAATTTTATCTCTTAAGAAGAGATAACATATACCCTCGAAAGATTTAGTAACATTCGACTGCTCGATCCATCTGTTAAGACAGATCTTCACCGAAGACACACAGTCTTCGAAATCTTTACCCTCAACGTGTACGATAGATTTAAAATTTTGACAATATCCTTCTTCGTCCAAACAATATTTACGAAGGAATACCGCTTTTATGGATTCATAGTCATCTCTTTTCTGATCTGCAATGCTAACGAAATTTTGTAAAGCCTCTCCTGTGAGTAACCCCAAAAAATGTTCAGGCCACAAATCTTTAGTTAATTTTAAAGCAGCAACACGTGATTCAAACCTCTGAATATAAAACCCTATGTCATCATGCAGTGGTGAAAAAGGTGGTAATTTTAAATTAATGATCTTAGACAGAGCAGCTGTAATGGAGACAACGTTCTGGAAAGAATACGTCACATGATGATGATCTTAGACGATCCCGTAACACAAAATTCCCTTGTACCAGTTGATTGTAAACGTAACTCAAAAATTTCCTCTCTCTCAAATTTTGCCTGTTCTGCAGCAATTTCTGACATATGAATTCTCTCTATTCTTTCTTTTTCTTCTCTTTTCTCTCTTTCTCTTCTCTCTTCTTCCCTCTCTCTCTTTGTATTTAGCTACTTCATTATTTATATATGCTATAAGGTCATCGCCCGACAAACCAAGGTCCTTTCCATTTTGTATAAATCCTGACTTAACTTTTACAAAGTCAGCCGTAATGGAACCAAAGAGTAATGAAATATAGATACAAGTTTAAAATGTACACCTTTCCCACTTGTAGCTAAATGACTATATTTAGTCTTAAGGTAAATCAAGCCTTTTTCAAGAACCAATTGTGTATACTTCTTCTTCCTTCTTCCTCGTTCGTCCTGAAAAGGACGTTGGTTGCGTTGTGTCTGTTTACGCCGGAGCTGTGATATCTGCGCCTTTCGGCCGACACATCCGACTTAAGCACGGCATATTTTGGGACCGGGTTTGCCTTCCCTCTTCGATCCCTACTCTCTCAGCTAGACTGCAGTGATGCAGCCTGTTTCCAGTACCACCACGTGGAGGTGGAGTAGGGTCTTGGTCAGCTCTGGTTCGCTGACCCTGATGCAAGCAGTCAAGCTATGGGTCGCTGACTGCATTCTCTATTGCTGCATCTTTGGGTCCCAATTGTGTATACAGTGCTTAGTCGTTTTGAGTGATATACTTGTCTCTCGGATCGTATCTTTGTATACGATACTTACCAATTACTCTCCCTGCGTAGCTGTAATAATCTTATATATATATATATATATATATATATATATATATATATATATATATATATATATATATATATATATATATATATATATATATATATATATATGTGTGTGTGTGTGTATATGTATATCAGCAAATAACAATATAATATAATCACAAGCAAGTAATAAATACCGCCTACCTATTTAAAAGCATGCCATAATATCACATTACACAAATGACCAAAAGACATGGCTGGAAACAAATAAGGAAAAAGACAAAAGTGTAAAAAGTCATTAAATTCTGCAATATAATAAAACAACTGTTTCCCCCGCCAATGAACGGTACAGGACCTAAGACAAGTCAAAAGTGGAATGCAGTCAGCGACCCATAGCTGACTGCTTGCGTCAGGGTCAGCGAACCAGAGCTGACCAAGACCCTACTCCACCTCCAAGCGGTGGTCCTGGAAACAGGCTGCATCACTGCAGCCTGGCTGAGAGAGTAGGGATCGAAGTGGGAAGGCAAACCCGGTCCTAAAAAATGCAGTGACGAAGTAGAATGTGTTGGGCCGAAAGGCGCAGATATCGCAGCTTTGCTGTAAATGGCGAAACAACGCAACCAACGTCCTTTTCATTACGAACGCAGAAGAAGAAGGAGAAGAACGGTACAGGACGAAATACAATCACATAGAACTACTGTACATAATAATAAAGACAGACAGAGAAGAACCACGGGTATGAACATAACCACACTGAACTAAATAAGAAATACACGACAATATGTTACTTTACAGCACAGCTAAACAAATAAGAAAATACTAATCTCCGTCAGAGCTGAAATATTCGACAGCACTAAATGTTGAATCCCTGAAAGAGACTACTATAATCAAAATCTAAAGAACGACGACAACTGAATTCATCCAAGGATATAATTGAGTGTTGTTCTCACCAACAGCCCACGAGAAAACAGAAAACCCAAAAGATACAGAAAAGAAGCAAGATGTGCCTGACATTTTTCGGACCGAAGACCATGACAATACACATTATATACGCACTTATCTGAAAAAAAACTCCCAACCGCCAATCCTCGCTGTAGACAAGAAACATTCATCATCGCAGAACAGCATTGAATCTAAGAATAACACCATTGCCAGCTAAAGAACGTATAGTCTGAAATCCGAGACAACGTAGAAGAGTTCAATTCAAGAGATAAGGTAACGTTCCACGATCCTGATAATGAAGAATATCCCTATGGTCAGCCAATATGGTTGATGATGTACGTTAACGATGTAATTATTCCACCTTCACGTTGCCGAAAAAGAACGATTTCTCCGACATCAGAAACTTGATGTGACGTAAGTGTTGTCAAGAAATGTTCTGGAGACTATAACGATCTTCACGATCCATGGCAAGATAGTTATTATTATTATATACTACTCGTCAAAAGTCAAGGGCCACCCTATTATTTTCAATACACTTTTATATAAGCGCATAGAATGATTAAATGAAGGAAGTTTTTAGTAAAAATGGGTGCAATATCTTCCTCTGACAGTCCTCTATGCACGTTAAGCATAAAAACAACTCACCGACAACCATGGTGATCACGTGCAATTTGGTTTGCTGACCATAAATTCACATTTTTAATCTGTTTTTTTTTTCTTCAAAATTCCGCAGAACCAAACAGGTGAAGTAATCGTGCTGATTGACATTCCACGTGCAATGGCGACTTTTCGTGAACAGAGTTCACTCTTAATTTCTTTTACAATCAGCAGACTTAGGGTAGTTTCATCACTTGCAAAAACCATGCCACCGAGAAGAAGTCTTGACACCTTATAAAGAATGAGGGCTATATCGTGGGTTGAAAGTGGTTTATCTGTCCGTGAGGTTGCTAGACGGCTTGCAGTGTCAGAATCTACTATCCAAAGAATTTTGGAGAGATTTCAGGCCACAGGAAGTGTAGAGGATCGCCACCGGCCAGGTCGCCCTAGATGCACCAATAGACATGATGACCGGTACCTCTTGTTGTCAGCCCTGCGCCATCGAACAGTGACTTGTTCCACTCTAAGATGTCAGCTGAGACAAACTGTAAACGTTAATGTCCGTCAAAGCACCATTCGCAGACGTTTACATGAATTTGGACTGGCTGTTCGACGTCCTGCAGTCAGAATCCCTCTTACTCCTGCTCATCGCAGAGCCCATGTTGCTTGGTGTCGCGAGCACATCCGATGGACGAGGCAACAATGGAGTCAAGTTCTCTTCACTGATGAATCTTGCTTCACTGTGTCATTCAATGATGGCAGGATTCGAGTTTGGGGACGACCAGGAGAGCGATTTACTGATGACACAATTCGAGAGGTGGATCGTTATGGTATGGGTTCTGTCATGTTCTGGGGAGGCTTCTACAGACACGGCAGGACACCACTCTACATCATCCAAGGAAACTTGACCGGCCCAAGATACCAGAACGACATCTGGCCATAGGTGTTTGTTCTAATGCCATATTATTATATATATATATATATATATATATATATATATATATATATATATATATATATATATATATATATATATATATATAGAGAGAGAGAGAGAGAGAGAGAGCTCTTTTTAGAGTGTGTGTTTAGTAACTTTGACTGAGACAAACATGTAGCACATTTAAAAGATTAAATCGAAGTTAAATTTGTAACATTACAAAATAACAAAATTTAATAATCACTTTAGTTTTAACAGTTTGAAAATAATTTGAATAGTTATGGCTAAAGAAAAGCTGTCATCCTCGTATTTGGGGATTGCGAAAAGGGTTAAGAAGTTCAGGTGGCAGCATATGTTTGGTAGCTGCCAATGACGGTTCTGTCTTTTCACACTGATCACTCGTCTCTGGTCAAGGTTGTCGGGTGTAGCTCGTCTCCAAGAAACTTCAAGGAAAGTCTACACAGTGCGTCCTTTGTCTTAAAGCGTAGGCCACTGATCCCGTCTTGTTCCAGAAATATTACGTTCTGCTGGTACCACCAATAACTGTGATAGAAGAATAGATAAGAACGCTCTTCTGAGTATGGCGTTCTCCAACACAGTTACATTAATTTTAAAGGGAATATGTTTATAGGAACTCAGCCTAGGCTGGTCCCAAGCCCGGCTGAAAAAGGAGGAGGGCGGCCTGCATGGAGGCCGTAAGGAGGCAGCCCCTCCACCATGCAAAGGCACAATAGGGCAATCACCTGTTTGCTTTAAACCATGATTACGCGAACTACAAGAGAGAAAACCGCACTGATTCTAAAGGCGACGAACTGGAACGGACTACGGACTACGACTTATGGAACATGGAACACAAGAAGTATAAATGGGAAAGAAGAGGAGCTGGTGGAAGAGATGAGGAAAGCAAAATTAGAAATCCTGGCTATAAGGGAAACAAAGAAAAAGGGACAAGGAGTCATGGATTTCGATGACAACACGCTGCTCTACAGTGGTGTACCCACGTCTGAAAGAGCTAAAGGGGGCGTGGGTTGCATTGTGGCCAAAAGCCAGAAAGATAGTATCAAGGGATGGAACTTTGTCTCGGAGCGCATTATGGTTGTAAAGCTAAAAGAAGGAGAAACCAAAGTCACCCTGGTCATAGTGTATGGACCAAATGAAGATGAGAGAACAGAGGTCAAAGAGGAATTCTTCGAGCTGCCCCAAAGGACGTGGACGACTGCCTAGATGAAATTATCATGCTCGGAGATTTCAATGCCAGAGTTGGAAATGACCATGCTAGATGGGGTGGAGTTATCGGAAGATATGGAGAAGATACTCTCAATGACAATGGAAAGCGACTCCTTAGATTCTGCAGTGAGCAAAATCTGATCATTACAAACACAAAGTTCCCCCATAAGCGCATACATGCATACATTAGATGTGAACCAACAAAGAATGAGAAATCAGTGATCAACTATGCCATTGCTCAGCCTAGGAACTGCCCAACATCATGCAAGAAACAAATTAAACAAACAGGAGAAATGAACAGTAAGACCCACAAGCTGAGAGAGCCAGACATTAAGACCAGATATGAGGGGCTTATTGCTACAGCGGCGAGAAACACAGAAGAACAACCTGATGACTTGGAAACCCTGTGGCTTAAATTCAAGGATATCATAAAGACAGCTGCTGCAGAAGCATGCGGTGAAGTCTGACTTGGGAACAAGAGAAAGAGGACACCTTGGTGGACAGAGGAAGTCAAAGAGAAAATAAGAGAGAAGAAAATGGCATGGAAACAATACTTAGGAGCTAAAAACACAGGAGGACAAGTAGAGAAATATAGAGAATATGTGATACTCAGAACAGAAGGAAAGAACAAGGTGCTAGCAGCAAAACAGAAGTCCTGGGAAGAATTTGGAGAAAAGCTTGAAAAAGATGCGCAAGAAAACCATAAATTGTTCTATAAGACCCTAAAGAACACGAGGAAGGAAAAACAATGCCCTCTCAAATTTATAACGGACAAGCAAGGCAAATTGCTTACTGCCCCGAAGGAAGTAATGGAAAGAATATGTCTCAGAACTCCTTGATGGTGAGCAGGGTCAAGCATCAGAAATGATAACCATTAGCACAGAAGAGGAAACCAATGGTGATGCAGATGACATAAAGATGGAAGAACTGAAGGCAGCACTGGAGGAAATCAAGATGGGCAAAGCAGCAGGGCATGATGGTATGAAACCAGAAATGGTTAAGTACATGGGAGCATCAGGCGACCTATTACTCTTTAGGGTCCTACAGGCAGTGTGGTGCAACAAGACCATACCAAAGGATTGGGAGATTGCCATCATAACACCAATTTTCAAAAAGGGTGACAATCGACAATGCTAAAACCATAGAGGCACATCACTTCTCAGTGTCCCTGGTAAAACCTACTCTAGAATCCTAGAGCAGAGACTCCGACGCCTAGCTGAACCACAATTGGATGAGGTCCAGTGTGGATTTCGAGCAAACCGAAGTACTCAAGACCTAATCTTCACACTCAGACAGCTGAGTGAAAAGGCTCTTGAGTATAACAGTGAGATGCATCTTTGTTTCATAGATCTAGAAAAGGCGTTTGACAGGGTCCCCTGGAGCAAACTTTGGGACTGTTTGGCAAGGAAGAACATTCCAGTACCTCTGATTCATGCTATACAGAGCTTCTACAAGTCTTGCAGAAATTATGTGAAGACAGCAAACCATAAGTCAGAAGAGTTCAGGACCACTACGGGTGTAAGACAAGGTGATATCCTGTCACCTTATCTTTTCATACTCCTCATGGACGAGGTTATCAAGGCATGTAAGGAGAGAACAAGAAAGTATTCAGTGGGGTACTGGAAGATGAGAGAGATCTGTATTTCAGAGCAGGCATTTGCTGATGATGTTGCCCTGATTGCTAAATCAGAGGCACATCTCCAATCCAACCTGCAAATCTAGAAGGAAGAGCTGGAGAAGAGAGGGATGATCATAAACAGCTCTAAAACAAAACCCATGGTGATATCACGAGAAGAAAGAAGACATCAGATTAAGCTGGGAGAAGAAGTCCTGGAGCAGACCGACCACTTTAAATATCTCGGAGCTATTATAGACCGAAAGGGAAGCATAAAAGAAGAGTTGGCCACTAGAAAAGCTACAGCTGGGATACTTTTTCAGACCATAAATCGAGGATTCCTCAGCGAAAGAGAGGTTGGTAAGAAAACGAAGATGGCTGTATATCGCTCCACCTATGTCCCAGTCTTGACATATGGATGCGAGTCATGGGCAATGACTACAACCCACAAAAGCCAGATCCAAACCTCAGAAATGAGGTATCAAGGAAGGTGGTTGAGGTAATAAGAAGAGATGGTCCGCAACCAGACGATACGTCAAGGCCTAAAATCCCACCCCCTGCAGACCCAAGTAGAACAGTCCCAACTAAGATGGTTTGGCCATGTCTGCAGAATGGGAGAAGATCGGCTGCCACGACAGGCATGGGAAACGAAGAGCCAGGGATCTAGACCCCCAGGACGACCCAGAGTCCGCTGGGAGGACAACATTAGACAATCTTTGAAGGACCGAGGACTAGAATGGAACCAGACCAGGAGGAAGACAGCCGATAGGATAGTTTGGCGCTCTCTCTTCCAAACCTCTATACCTCACGGTAGTAGGGGAACGACTAAGAAAGTAAGTAAGTGAATATGTTTATAGGGACATTTACACTACTTTGAAAATGTAAGTCTTATGCTTAGAATGGACATAATTTCTTTTCATCTTTCCCTCCCTGCTCCATAGGGAACCTGGAACTACTTTATACTTTTAGTTCTCTTCACGAAACTATCAATAAAGCAATCACCAGCCCGTGCAGTTGTGGTTCATGAATCATCATTCTATACGCTGAGGTTGCCAGCCTCAAATGACTTTCATCCAATAGCGAGTTTCACACATTGCATTTCACATGGTAATATTTACATATATATGTTAGTTCACATGTTAGTAATAAAATATGAAATGTAAATCCAACTTACGCCATTCCTGGCTACAGACTTGTCGCACAGATGAATAAAAGAGACGTATCTTCTCTTACACGTGTCAGGGATTTCTTTTAATTTTACAATAGATTGCCCCTTTTGACTCCGTGTGTCTTCACTTTCCTAGTCCCTGTTGTTCCTTGTTAAAATTTGAAAGAGATTTCCTGTGCTTTATAAGTCTTATCTGCTTCTCCAATAAAAGGTCCGGATAACAATTATGAATTATGAATCTAGTTCTTCACTCTGGCTAAGGTCTGGTGTCTTGGCGAGTGTGCAAATTACAGAGAAATAAAACTGTGAAATTGTCAGCCTGTATTCCCTCCAGTGATGTTATGAATCTAATCAGAAAGATCCAATCTTTTCAAATCATGCAGGATAGGCTGTGATATTTCAAAATAGTCCCACTTGAAATAAGGTGCGTACCTGCAAAGGTCACGTATTACCATATATGGACATCTGATGCCTTGTATGCACTCTCACAAACACATTTGTAGACTCATATTGTCTAAAATGTAATAAATCCATGATTACTTTTTAACCAAGGACCGGAAGCAATTACACATTTGTCTGAACACCCGTGTCACACAGACGGTAATGTCGTCTAATCAGCGGTTCAATCTAAACGCGCCGGCGACTATCTTAGCTCTTCGTAGGCTGGGATGACCAGGTAACAAACCGGTGACATATCTGCCAGGAGTGTCACAACTGTGATAGTTATCACCTACCGGGTGATTTGATAAAATCACATATCTGCTACTTAGCAGACAAATAAAGAAAGAAAGAAAGAAAAGTGCGATAATTGACAGCAACTAATAAAAATCAGTACCAGAAATGTACCGATACTGCCGGAAAGAACAAAAGATCGATAGAGGTCGCCCCGTTTCGTCAAACAGGCTTCCTGTAACATGACCAGCTACAGTGGTGGTATCATCATGTGAGTGTTTGGTGCAGGCTTCCTGTAACATGCGTGTAATCTGTAAGTGTAAGTATGCATGCGTGTAATCTATGAGTGTAAGCGTGCATACGTGTATTCTATGAGTGTAAGTATGCATACGTAGTAATGTGTATGGTATGTATGTTATGTAAATACTGAGGCATAATAATATGTGCGGTTATGTGCGTGTATGTCATCAATCACTCCCAATGCTCTATGACGAGACATGAATTCTGCTACCTCATGCATGTCGTGGGAAGTGACTTATTTGACAGTGTGCCTGGTGCCGGCATCTTGATCATGTAAAACAAATTACCATAAATCTACCGCTGCAAGAACACAACAACGCCTTGGTGAAGGCATCTTTTTCAGAAAGTTGGCTATATACAAATATGGCACTCACGAGACACGGCCTGTTTTTACGCAAAGACAACGAATTTCTCTCATTTAGCTTGGATCTACACACGGTCGTATGGAAATGTGAAGGCATTTTATTTCACAATTTTGGGTATGAGGCGGGAAGGACAAGGGGTGCAGAAATCAATCATTATATAGCGAGTAATCTTGACAAGTCTGCCATTTTGACCGTACAGGAATAGATAATTTCATCAAGCCATTATTTATTTGAGACGATATTGATCGAAAGAGGTCAAACTCGTGGCACACGAAATACATACAGCCCGCGGAAATTCTGAAAAATTCGCTTGCTTGAAGATACGTGACACAGATAGATATAAAGAGTGGAATGAGATCAGATCAAAATATGCCCGCTTCCCAACGAAGGTTGTAGTGGATCTCCAGCATTCCATGTCTATTGCTTTAGTGGTACATCTAATAGACTTGTTCTGTACCAGGGTTATGGAGTCGGTGCAAACATTTTCTGCCTCCTGAAATTTTAGTTGTCCAACTCCAACTCCCCGACTCCCGACTCTGAGTATAGTTTTTTTAACTAGTAATATGGCATACAATATTATGCACTTATATGGAGATATGTATAACTATGGTATATGTGTGAATAAATGAATACGTGGCTTTCTTAAATTACATTTTAAACCATGAAATATTCATTCATTCACACTGTAATACTAAAACAAAAATTTAAAAACGTATTTCAAGATATTTTAATTTTAATTTAACTTGAATTGGTTCTTAAAAAAAGGATCACTTCTAATAGGTTCGGCTTCAGTGCTGCTCTCATATCCGATTTGATTATTGTGAGTGCAGAAACTAAACTTTCCACAGTGACTTGAGTGGGTGGTAACGTTATAACAGTCAAAGCAGCATCTTAAAACTAGGAGTAGCAGGATATTACATTTTGAGCGCTCAATTTAGAAATACCGTCATATTCCTTAATCTCTTTAAGTGCTAGATAATGTAATAATGGAACGGGATTTGCAGAACCTATGCCCCTTCTAAAGTACATGGCAGAAGACTTTTTTTTGGGGGGGGGGGGTTAACTTACTTACTTTCTTAGTCGTTCCCCTTCTACCGTGAGGTGTAGAGGTTTGGAAGAGAGAGCGCCAGACTATCCTATCGGCTGTCTTCCTCCCGGCCTGGCTCTACCCCAGTCCTCGGTCCTTCAAAGATTGTCTGTTGTCCTCCCAGCGGACTCTGGGTCGTCCTGGGGGTCTGGATCCCTGGCTCTTCGTTTCCCATGCCTGTCATGGCAGCCGATCTTCTCCCATTCTGCAGACATGGCCAAACCATCTTAGTTGGGACTGTTCTACTTGGGTCTGCAGGGGGTGGGATTTTAGGCCTTGACGTATCGTCTGGTTGCGGACCATGTCTCTTCTTGTTACCTCAACCACCTTCCTTGATACCTCATTTCTGAGGTTTGTATCTAGCTTTCGTGGGCTGTAGTCATTGCCCATGACTCGCATCCATATGTCAAGATTGGGACATAGGTGGAGCGGTACACAGCCATCTTCGTTTTCTTATCAACCTCTCTCTTGCTGAGGAATCCTCGATTTATGGCCTGAAAAAGTCTCCCAGCTGCTGCTTTTCGAGTGGCCAACTCTTCTTTAATGCCTCCCTTTCGGTCTATAATAGCTCCAAGGTATTTAAAGTGGTCGACCTGCTCCAGGACCTGTTCTCCCAGCTTAATCTGATGTCTTCTTTCTTCTCGTGATATCACCATGGATTTTGTTTTAGAGCTGCTTATGACAATCCCTCTCTTCTCCAGCTCTTCCTTCCAGACTTGCAGGTTGGATTGGAGATGTGCCTCTGATTTAGCTCTCAGGGACAGCATCTATCAGCAAATGCCAGCTCACTGAAATATTTCAGATTTCTCTCATCTTGACTAGTACCCCCCAACCTGAATACTTTCTTGTTTCTCTCCTATCAAAAATCTACATGCCATGATAAGATCGTCCATGAGGAGTAGTGAAAAGGCAAGGTGACAGGATATCACCTTGTCTTTATTTCCAGTGGTGGTCCTGAACTCAGGGTCTGACTAACTTTGGTTTGCTGTCCTCACATAATTTCTGCAAGACTTGTAGAAGCTCTGTATAGCAGAGCTTCAGAGGTGCTGGAATGTTATTCCTGACAGCAAACAGTCCCAAAGTTTGCTCCAGGGGACCCTGTCAAAAGCCTTTTCTTTTTCAGATCTCATGAAATAAAGATGGATGTCACTCTTATACTAAAGGGCCTATTCACTCAGCTGTCTGAGTGTGAAGATTGTATTTCGAGTGGGCTGTCGATGATTTTTGATAGGCTAGAATTAAGACTTGGGTCCCTAATGGTCCAAACCTTCTGAATAGAGTTGGAGAAGAGAGTGATAGTCACATGTGAGATCTAAAAAAAATGAAATGGTGATTTCACGAGTGAAAGTGGAGAATAGTGATAGAGGCTGTCCTCTGAGCAGGTCGGAAAAATCCTTGGAGCTATCTATAGACCAAAAGGGAGGCATCTACGACAGATTGGCCACTCGAAAAAGCAGACAGTGGGAGACTTTTTCAGGCCATTAAAATCGAGGATTCCTCAGCAAGAGAGAGGTTGATATATAAAACGACATATGGCTGTGTACCGCTCCACCTATGTCCCAATCTTGATATATATAGTATGGGCAATGATACATATAAAGCTATATACAAAATATATATATATATATGAGGTATAATATAGGTGGTATATATATATATGTCCACTCACGTGCACGCACATTCAAGTGACAACAGGTAGACACACAGACGTGGGAAACTATAACAAATGATTATATAGATATTTAGAACGAGCTGACCAACAGGCTGATTAATTTATTGTTAAGTTTATTTATCATTTGTAAACTTACGTCACAACATATAAAATTTACATCAAAAGGCATATACACAAAGTCATAAGCAAATCAAGGAATGCTACAAGAACTGGTAGACCCACAGTGATATTCTTCCCTCGATGGATAGCCCACAGTCCCGTTAGGAGAAAGATGATAACACAAAGAGTCCCAGATACATATGATTAAGTCTAAGAGTTTTCCCCCGTTTAAGGTATGAACAGACCTGATACTATAATCTAGGTTAAGGGAAAAATATTGTTAGCAAAAACAAACTTGCATGAAGAAAGTTATTTATTGAAATAAAATACTATAATCTAGGTTAAGGGAAAAATATTGTTAGCAAAAACAAACTTGCACGAAGAAAGTTATGACAGCACATAGGTGTCAAAATACAGCGGTGAAATAACACTCAGATTTGCGTTCCCTCTTATTCATTCAACCGTGGCCACGTGTACACATTTATACTTACAGCTTTGATCGCTGCCTCTGGAAACATAATAAATTCTAGGACCTTCACACAGACCCGTAAATGCAGCCTCGACCAAGAAATCCCCAGTTCCAACAAGACGTACTGAATTCTCTGTCTCAGGGAACGATTCCTTGGGTGTTCTTATTTTCCGGATGTCTGTTAAGTCACATAAAATTTGTCCAGGCACGAAAGTTAGCAGAGCACAATGTCACTAGCTTTGGTTTCTAGAATTAAGGAATGTCAGATCGGTGTCTACTTTCAGGAAGGTACTATATTTGGTCACCACATTACTAGTCAAAAACTCTGTCGGAATGTTACTGATATTTTGCTTGCCACAACGGGCTGAACTGTACTGAAGAGTTATTCTGGAAGAATTAATTCTGGCGCGAAGGCCTCTTACTTCATTTAACTGTTAAAGTTCAGGTAATAAAAGTGATTAGTTTCTTCACAAATAATGTTCACGTACTAGAACGCTGGCAAAGTTGCGTACCACAGTTTCACTCACACAGAACTACAGGTAGTCGCACAACTTAAGAATTATATGCTTATATTTATGGAAGTCTAGAAGTTCGACAAATTGTCGAAACAAACTGAGAACTTCGCTATACAGCTTATACTGTTCCGAGCAACATGTCTACTGCGAATCTAGAGGACTGAATGAAGATAAAGTTTTCAAACTCTGGTTATATCTATTACCAGACAAAGAGGTAAACTTTTATTTCGCCAAACCGAAATAGTCCCCCTTCCCGTCTCTGACACTACGTTTAACACCTGGGACATGTCGTAACTGCCACCTACTGACCGAGAGTGCGCGTGTCAGTTGCGAACCTCCCAGACAAATGTCTGCTCTGAGCTAATGCGTCTGGCGCGGTTCACGCCTCCGTCTAACTATCGGACCGTGAGCGCTCATGTCAGGTGCGAATGCAGAGGGCGATATTCACACTTTCCGAGAAACCGGCCTGAAAAACGCTGTGACAGGTGAAAATGCTATACGATAGGTCGGCCCTATGTCTGAGATGAACTGAGACATAATCGCACCTCTCGTCAAACTGCGCGAATGACATCTGACGCAATAAGGTTACTAGTCAGTATGAGAAAGAAAACGATGATGGGAAAGAAATATATTTTTCGCAACGAACGAATGCGAAAATACAGGAAAAAGGTAAAGAGCGATAATAAAAGTAGAGGATATGGGTGAAAGGAAAAAAGAGAATATAGGCAATTTAATTATCATAAATGTCTACGTGACAGAACGTCCCCCCTTTAAGATATGGAATCACTCCATATCTAAGTTATGGAAATAAATTTCCTATATCCGTAGCTTCCGGGTGTCTGTCCTCTTCCCTCTCATCTCCCCCTCCATCTCTCTCCAATTCCTACTCAAGTCTACTCCCAAAGTTTCGTTTCTCTGGAATGTCTCCCATGCGCGCTTGAAAGAGCGTCGCCGCTTCTGACATTTTTGAAAGATTTCGTGTGATTGCAGTGGAATATCCCTGCCACTATCGTCATCTTCGTCAGTTTTGGCGATCGTCAGGAGATGGTCGGAGGTTGGCACTGGTTTTTCGAAGTATCTCTTTAAGAGATTTAAATGGAAAACCTTTTCCTTTCCTTCAATAGAGATCTGGTAATTAGCCTTAGAAATCTTTTTCAGGACGGTAAACGGCCCTTCCCATCCGATCTTAAGTTGGTTGTTCTCGGTAGGGAGTAACACTAAACCTTTTTCTCCTGCTTCCAATTCTCTCTCTTTCGCGACTTTCCTGTATCGGTTAGCGTGCTTTGTGCGTGCTCGCTTAAAGTTGGTCGTTGCTAGGTCCCATCCTAGTTTCAACCTTCCTTTTAGATCCGACACATATTTACTTTCTGAGACAATTGTCTCATCAGCCTTCTGGTCAGTCAGCGACCAAAGTAAGGCTTCAAGCGGGCCCTTAATGGGTCTGCCGAATAAAAGCGTAGCTGGCGGAAATCCTGTGGAAGTATGAGGAGATTCTCTGTAGCCAAATAAAGCTGCCGGAATGCAACAATCCCAATCTTCAGGTTTTACTTGTGCCAGTGTACTTAACATCATGTTGAGGTTTCCATTAACACGTTCCACGAGCCCATTTCCGGCCGGAGTATAAGGCTTTGTGTAGATGTGTTGGGTCCTCAAGATCTTAACGATCTCATCCATCAACAGGTTTCGGTATGGAGATCCGTTATCCGTCAACACTTGCTGAGGGAATCCCAACCAAGTGAAAATCTGCACGAGGGCTTCTGCGACATGCTTGGCATCTGCGCATGTTAGCGGGATAGCTTCTGCCCATAAAGTGCATGTATCGACTAAGGTCAGGATAAACCTGTTCCTTCTTTTAGTCCTTTCTAAGGGTCCTAAAATGTCGATCACAACCCGTTCGAATGGTGTTCCCACTATTGGCATTTCACCCAAAGAGACTGGGGGTGCCCGTTGCTTGGGTGGCACACGTTGGCACTGGGCACAGGATTTGACATATCTGATAATATCAGTATTTACTCCTGGCCACCAATAATGAGTGGTTATCCGTTGGTTTGTGGCGTTCTGTCCCATATGTCCGCTGAAGGGAAGAGAGTGCCCCATTTCTAGGATTTGGCTTCTGTACTGTTTCGGTACTAGGAGCTGGTTGTAACCTTGGTCAGGCTTGCCCGTTCTGCGATAAAATACGCCATCCTTAGAAAAAATGTCCCCGTGCTGTCTGGGTTCCTTAGCCATGGGCTGTTTCCTAAGTAGTGCCAAAGTAGGGTCCTTGTATTGCGCTTCTTTAAGTTCCATGGGTAACAAATTAGGCGCAGGCTCCCGTTCCTTCTTGGTTTGCCCTCTTGTAGTTACTGCTGCCACAATCGGCTCTTCCGGTTTCCCAATACACACGTATCTCCCGCCAAGTATGACTGGGTAGATGGGGTCATCCATAACAGCCGCTTTGATCACGCCTCTGACAAAGTCAGAGTGTATCTCCACCAATGCGATGGGAAGCGCTGTAGGTGCATCACTCTTAGAAACTCCACAAAATTGGACGGTCTCTCCTGTCTCTTGACCGGGTTTAACCAGGTTTCTGGCAACAATGCAATCATAAAAAAGCCCCGTGTCAAATAAACAAGAAGTTTGAGAACCGTTCATAATAACAGTACCTCGCGTTGAGGGTGTATCCCCAACAGGTTGGGAATCACTGTCAATAATTCCGCCTTGCGAGACTGTTAGCAAGCATCCGATGCGTTTAGGCTCGGTGTGCTCACTCTGATCATTAGTCCCGTGCTCAGGGGTTCTCCCTTTGCCACCTTGACCTTTCTGGCCGCGCTGCCATGAAGGGCGGTCGGGTTGATCAGACTGTTTACTGTGGTTGGGGTACTTGTTTTTGTAGAACTTAGATTTTTCTGGAGGGGGGTTTTGAGGTCCAGTTTCTCGGTGGTTATTTGGGTTGGAAGCGTGAGAAGCATGAGAAGACTGGTCTAGATTATTTTTCCGAAAATGCTCCTCTGTCGGTTTACGTTTTGTGGCCGGCAGTTCAGCCAGCGCATTTTGATAACGCTCAGACTTTTCTAAGATGTCTTCAAGCTTTTCTGCCCCTTGCTCGGCTAGGAATCTCCGGGTATCCGCAGACAAAGTGTTCTTTATTTGTTCTGTCATAACAAATTCCTCCAGACCTTCGTAGGTATAGGGGAGCTGTGAAAGCTCAAGGCACTTTGTTAGGTATCCCTTCAAACGAGACGAGAACTGTTGAAAAGTTTCAGAGCTCTCTTTCCTGCTGTTGCGAAACAGTTGCAGAAATTTGCGAGCATTCATTTCAAAGCGCTCCAGTAACGCTTTCTTCAACACATCATAGTTGTCTTGTTGGCTGCTTTCCAGTTTGGCGTAAACATCATACGCACTGCTTTTCAGCGCCTGAGAAAGCTTCATGTTCCAACGCAACCTTTCTAAACCGTACAGAGTTGCAATTTTCTCAAATTTCTCTAGATACGTGTCAATTTTCTCATTACGACAAGGGAAAGATTCTAGAGCGAAAGACATAGCAGTGAGATTAGTAGATTGAGTGTTAGAAGGATCAGTTAAGGAGGATTGAGGAGAAGACTCTCCATTGCTGGAGGTAGAGGCAGCGCCACGACTTTGGAATTCTAGAGTTTTAAGTGCCAACTCGTGCTGTCTCTTTTCCCTCTCCTTCTCATGCTGTCTCTCCTTCTCTCTTTCCTCATGCTGCATCCTGCGAATTTCCATTTCCTCGTCCATCTTCTTCTGCTGTAATAGCCGGTCTTCCGCTTCTTTCCTCTCCGCTGCTTCTTCTTTCCTCCTTAGTTCTTCTTTTGCGTCTTTAGCTTCAGCTGCTTTCCTCTCCGCATCATATCTCTCAAGTTCGTCTCTTACAAAAGCTTTTGCTTCTTCTCCGTCCAAACCTTCTTCTCTCGCCTCGTCCCTGAGGAGTTGTCTAAGCTTTGCCCTTTCTGCCATAGTAAATCAGTGGCTGAGACTTAGTCAAGAAAGAAATAGGGAAAAGGATGCACTGGTTCCTACCACTTACGAGAAAATACCAAAACAAAAGATGATATACTTATAACCTGGGATACCTCCTCCAAAAATATAGTGTCTAACTATCGCTGCTATTAATCGGCAATAACGCACCTAATGCAGACGACTACGCCAAATAAATGGTAGTTAAGATTACTACTGAAAAATAAGTTGCTACAGTGGAAAACAAAATTATTTTGTCAAAAAAATTTTTAAGGAGAAAAAAAAATCCCTTAATTTTTAAATCCACTATCAAGTTCACCCCTGAAGACAGTTAGGGTAAGGGAGGCAATTAATCTGGACCAATAGTCCGAAACGCACTCCTTAGCTTTGCCCAAACACCTACTTCTTCAAAACCCTTGTGAATGTTATACACTCACAAAACTTTACCAGCGCTTAGTATTACAAAATCAGTAATTAACATATATTCCGACAAAATCAACCTGTAAACCAAATGTATAATGCTTAATAATGCTGTGGAAAAACAATTATTAGCCGTGTGGTCAGCACGAACATAAAACAGATCGTTACGTCTAGGGGATAAAGTATTTTAAAAAAATACAAAACTCACAAGACATCACACTCTTACTCTATATCAGAATAAAGAAAAATTTTAGACGAGCTGATATTTATCGTCTCGTCTTCCTATTCAAAGTTCAAAATCCCGATAGACGAGTCCACATTTGTCGTACTCGTCTTCCTATTCTAAGTTCAAAAATCCTTCGGAGGAGACCACATTTGTCGTACTCGTCTTCCTATTCTAAGTTCAAAATCCCGATAGACGAGTCCCCATTTGTCGTAGATTTTTGATAGGAGAATTAAGACTTGGGTTGGTCCCTTCTGAATAGGTTGGAATGAGTGATAGTCACAGTGTGAGATAGAAATATGAAATAGATTTCCACGAGTGAGGTGGTAGAATAGTGATAAAGGCTGTCTCTGAGAGCGGGAAATCTTCTCTCTCTCTCTCTCTCTCACACCTATCTTCTACGACAGATCTAAAGTAGTCAGACAGTCTAACACATATACATTAAATATATATATATATATATATCCACTCACGTGCACGCACATTCAAGTGACGACAGGTAGACACACAGACGTGGGAAACTATAACAAATGATTATATAGATATTTAGAACGAGCTGACCAACAGGCTGATTAATTTATTGTTAAGTTTATTTATCATTTGTAAACTTACGTCACAACATATAAAATTTAGATCAAAAGCAATATACACAAAGTCATAAGCAAATCAAGGAATGCTACAAGAACTGGTAGACCCACAGTGATATTCTTCCCTCGATGGATAGCCCACAGTCCCGTTAGGAGAAAGATGATAACACAAAGAGTCCCAGATACATATGATTAAGTCTAAGAGTTTTCCCCCGTTTAAGGTATGAACAGACCTGATACTATAATCTAGGTTAAGGGAAAAATATTGTTAGCAAAAACAAACTTGCATGAAGAAAGTTATTTATTGAAATAAAATACTATAATCTAGGTTAAGGGAAAAATATTGTTAGCAAAAACAAACTTGCATGAAGAAAGTTATGACAGCACATAGGTGTCAAAATACAGCGGTGAAATAACACTCAGATTTGCGTTCCCTCTTATTCATTCAACCGTGGCCACGTGTACACATTTATACTTACAGCTTTGATCGCTGCCTCTGGAAACATAATAAATTCTAGGACCTTCACACAGACCCGTAAATGCAGCCTCGACCAAGAAATCCCCAGTTCCAACAAGACGTACTGAATTCTCTGTCTCAGGGAACGATTCCTTGGGTGTTCTTATTTTCCGGATGTCTGTTAAGTCACATAAAATTTGTCCAGGCACGAAAGTTAGCAGAGCACAATGTCACTAGCTTTGGTTTCTAGAATTAAGGAATGTCAGATCGGTGTCTACTTTCAGGAAGGTACTATATTTGGTCACCACATTACTAGTCAAAAACTCTGTCGGAATGTTACTGATATTTTGCTTGCCACAACGGGCTGAACTGTACTGAAGAGTTATTCTGGAAGAATTAATTCTGGCGCGAAGGCCTCTTACTTCATTTAACTGTTAAAGTTCAGGTAATGAAAGTGATTAGTTTCTTCACAAATAATGTTCACGTACTAGAACGCTGGCAAAGTTGGGTACAACAGTTTCACTCACACAGAACTACAGGTAGTCGCACAACTTAAGAATTATATGCTTATATTTATGGAAGTCTAGAAGTTCGACAAATTGTCGAAACAAACTGAGAACTTCGCTATACAGCTTATACTGTTCCGACCAACCTGTCTACTGCGAATCTAGAGGACTGAATGAAGATAAAGTTTTCAAATTCTGGTTATATCTATTACCAGACAAAGAGGTAAACTTTTATTTCGCGAAACCGAAATAGTCCCCCTTCCCGTCTCTGACACTACGTTTAACACCTGGGGCATGTCGTAACTGCCACCTATTGACCGAGAGTGCGCGTGTCAGTTGCGAACCTCCCAGACAAATGTCTGCTCTGAGCTAATGCGTCTGGCGCGGTTCACGCCTCCGTCTAACTATCGGACCGTGAGCGCTCATGTCAGGTGCGAATGCAGAGGGCGATATTCACACTTTCCGAGAAACCGGCCTGAAAAACGCTGTGACAGGTGAAAATGCTATACGATAGGTCGGCCCTATGTCTGAGATGGACTGAGACATAATCGCACCTCTCGTCAAACTGCGCGAATGACATCTGACGCAATAAGGTTACTAGTCAGTATGAGAAAGAAAACGATGATGGGAAAGAAATATATTTTTCGCAACGAACGAATGCGAAAATACAGGAAAAAGGTAAAGAGCGATAATAAAAATAGAGGATACGGGTGAAAGGAAAAAAGAGGATATAGGCAATTTAATTATCATAAATGTCTACCTGACAAGAACTTCGGTTTGCTCGGAATCCGCACTGTACCTCATCCAATTATGGCTCAGCTAGGCGTCGGAGTCTCTGCTCTAGGATTCTATAGTAGATTTTACCAGGGACACTGAGAAGGGATATGCATCTATGGTTTCCACATTGTCGATTGTCACCGTTTTTGAAAATTGGTGTTATGATGGCAATCTCCCAATCCTTTGGTATGGTCATGTTGCACCAGCTGCCTGTAGGACCCTAAAAAGTAATAGGTCGCCTGATGCTCCCATATACTTAACCATTTATGGTGTTATACCATCATGCCCTGCTGCTTTGCCCATCTTGATTTTATCCAGTGCTGCCTTCAGTTCTTCCATCTTTATGTCATCTTCACCATTATTGGTTTTCTCTTCTGTGCTAGTGGTTATCATTTCTGATGCTTCACCATGCTCACTATCCAGGAGTTCTGATAAATATTCCTTCCATCTTTCCATTACTTCTTTCAAGGCAGTAAGCAATTTGCCTTGCTTGTCCTTTATAAATTTGAGAGGGCATTGTTTTTCCTTCCTCATGTTCTTTAGGGTCTTATAGAACAATTTATGGTTTTCTTGCGCATCTTTTTCTAGCTTTTCTCCAAATTCTTCCCAGGACTTCTGTTTTGCTGCTAGCACCTTGTTCTTTCCTTCTGTTCTGAGTGTCACATATTCTCTATATTTTTCTATTTGTCCTGTTGTATTTTTAGCTCCTAAGTATTGTTTCCATGCCATTTTCTTCTCTCTTATTTTCTCTTTGACTTCCTCTGTCCACCAAGGTGTCCTCTTTCTCTTGTTCCCAAGTCGGACTTCACCACATGCTTCTGCAGCAGCTGTCTTTATGATGTCCTTAAATTTAAGCCAGAGGGTTTCCAAGTCATCAGGTTGTTCTTCTGTGTTTCTCGCCGCTGCAGCAATAAGCCCCTGATATCTGGTCTTAATTTCTGGCTCTCTCAGCTTGTAGGTCTTAATGCTCATTTCTCCCGTTCGTTTACTTAGTTTCTTGCGTGATGTTGGACAGTTCCTAGGCTGAGCAACTCTTTCAGTTGTTCCTTTCATTGTAAGGGGGGGTTTGGGATGTCAGGTATTGGTAGTACCTCTGGTTAAGGAGCTGTCATGCCCTTTTCAGGGCAGCTCGGCCACCTTTGGTCCAAACCTGGCATTCAGCTCTCACCTGTGGCTCCTCGTAGCTGTCAGCATGCGACAGCGGCCACCCCCCGGGAAACGGCTTTGACAGGCCGGCTAAACTAGGTGAGGGTAGCCGACTGGTTATAAACCTTCGGTGAGCTAGGGTGTGCCTACCCATGCATGCGAAGACTGGATTCGGTAGACTGCGCGGAAGAAACCACCTGTTGGTTCAACGGGCATGACGGCGATTACCAGCAACGCGCTGTGGAGCGTAAGGAGCATGGCGAGGCACGTAGAAAGCCATGGTCATCCACTGCACCTGACTTCATCTCCAGTCGTCTTGACTTGTCTTGCCACTGGATTAAGATGGACCCAGGCGAGAGAGTGAGGTCGACGAAATAGCGCAACTCTTCCTCACTTTAAACCAAATCACTGCGCAAGTCACTCTTTCATCCACTCATCCACTCATCCATCCACTCACAACAAGTCCTGTGGCAATGGGCGAGCGGCGAAGCGGCAGGCGTGGGTGCGCTGGCAGTCGTAGTCGCAGACCTACACACAGGCGGCTCAGGCCATATGGTCGTCTTCTACTGATCGGAGCAGCAGTGGGATTCGGCAGCCCCCTGAGTGACTGAGCAGCCCTCTTTAGGAAAGCACTGCTCACCTCCATGGCATGAGGAAGGGGCTAGAAAAGGTGCCCTAAACATTGCCTGCTCCACCATTACCTAACCAGCTTACCGCGGTTGGTGGGTACCCTACTTCAGCGGGCGACACATAAGAAAAAGAAAGGACAGATTTTTCCCCCTCATTCTAGGCGCATGGAATGTGCGCACTCTACTCGACAAAGACTTTAACACAAACAGACCCGAGAGGCGAACTGCCCTGATTGGGAGAGAACTGGCCAGATACAACATTGACATAGCAGCACTGAGTGAAACTCGACTTGCAGGCGAGGGCCAACTTTGCGAAAAGGGTGCAGGTTATACATTCTATTGGAGCGGAAGAGGAACTGAAGAAAGACGAGAAGCAGGGGTTGGATTTGCAATCAAAACAGCAATTATTGGCAAGCTAGCGGAGCCCCCAAAGGGAATAAATGACCGACTCATGACGGTCAAGATCCCGCTGCTTTATGGAAGGAAACATGCCACCATCATTAGCGCGTATGCACCAACTATGACAAACCAGGATGACGTCAAGGATAAGTTTTACGAAGAACTACATGCAGTCATTGCATCCGTTCCTAAAGCAGATAAGCTTATTATTCTTGGTGACTTTAATGCAAGAGTAGGCTCAGATAACATCTCCTGGAATGGCACTATCGGAAAGTACGGCGTGGGTCACTGTAACAGCAATGGACTTCTTCTCCTCCAGACTTGCGCAGAACATAACCTCCTTGTCACCAACACCATTTTTTCGACTTCCTATCCGCAACAGGACCTCCTGGATGCACCCTCGCTCGAAGCATTGGCACCTAATTGACTATGTAATTGTTAGGAAGAAGGACAGGCAAGATGTCCGGGTGACCAAGTCCATGTGTGGTGCCGAATGCTGGACTGATCATCGCCTCATTGTGTCTAAACTTAAAATTCGTATCCAACCTGCCAGGCGCCCTCAGGGAAAGAAAACTCAAAAAAAGGCTGGATATTACCAAACTAAAGAAGACAAAAATTAAACAGTCATTCACTAACACCCTAGAAGACCGTCTCAAATCTATCTCGTTAGACGGCCAAAGTGCGGAAACAAATTGGACAGCCCTAAGCGAGCAGATCTACAACACTGCTACAGAGGTCCTGGGTCCCGCCATCAAGAAACAAAATGACTGGTTTGATGAGAACTCAGATGATATAAAGAAGATGTTGGCTGAGAAACACCAACTCCATAAAGCATATTTAAATGATCCAAAATCTACATCCAAGAAAGACGCTTTCAACAACATACGTAGAATCGTCCAACATAAACTACGCCAGATGCGGGATTCATGGCTGAGTAATAAAGCAGATGAGCTCCAAGGCTTTGCTGACAGCCATGACTTGAAAAATGTTTACCATGCACTCAAAGCGGTCTATGGTCCAACATCATCAGGATCATTTCCCCTCCTTAATGCAGATGGAAAAACACTAATTACAGACAAGGAAAAAATCCTCCAACGCTGGGTCGAACACTTTAATAATATTCTGAACCAGCCATCATCTATTAACGATGAAGCCATCAACCGACTGCCCCAAATTCCTATAAATGAAGCACTAGATGATATACCGACTTTGGAGGAGATTCAAAAAAGCGATTCGTCAACTTTCTAGTGGAAAGGCCCCCGGCTCCGATTCAATTCCTGTTGAGGTCTATAAAGGTGGCGGTACAGTTCTGATAGAGAAACTTCACATGATCTTCCAGCAAATGTGGCAGAGTGAAACCATCCCACACAATCTCAAGAATGCGTCAATTATACATCTTTATAAACGTAAAGGTAATCGCCAAGACTGTAACAATCATCGAGGCATCTCACTACTATCAATCGCTGGGAAGATATTTGCCAGAATCCTTCTTAATCGTCTTACGGCTCATCTTGACAAAGGTCTTCTACCTGAAAGTCAGTGTAGAATCCGGAAAGAACGTGGAACCACCGATATGGTTTTCGCTGCAAGACAGCTTTGTCGTGAAACATTCTAAATCCACATATATAAATTAAAAAGTAAAGGTAAAGCCTAACACATAAATTCAATAAAAGGAAAGAAGAATGGTAAAGAACAGTGCTGTCACAATGACTGTACTCGAGATCCCCCTTTTTCTGCTTCGTCTGCATATTCTCACGCTTTCACGTTTACTAGTAAAGCCTACAGCAGCATACACGCGTTTCAACAAAACAATAAAACGTGTACTGTATTTCTTAGAAAACCTTGAGATACGCAAGCTGCTTAATGACCTAGATTAATATTCCATTAATTTCATTTTATACACTACGTTAACATAAACGAAAGGACAGATGGACTTAGGATAGAAAGAGAGAGGGCTGAACGGAGGAACGCCGGCAACACTAACACGCGTCTCGCGATATAAAATTAATGCCACCCCCAAGCGTAAGGCATGAAGCACTAACTTTTTTTCAAATAGACAGTGATAAAAAACACTACCAATACGAGGGTTAGGTTTAAAAACCTGTTTAATGCTTATTAGTAAACATGACATTATACTGTTTTATGTCTGAAAGCCTGACAGTACCGAGACACCACATCGTATCGAAGTGAACGGGAGGTAGAAGAAAAGGCATATTTTGAACGCAGCCACTTAGCTCCATTAAATTTATATATTTGGGTTCCTTAGGACTTGCTGACAAAGAATATGTTAAGTGTTACGCAAATAGTCTAGGAATTAACAAATTATAGCCAAAAGAAAATAGTGAGGATGTCTGACAGCACCAAATCATAATCGCACAGTGGCATGTTTTGAAACCACCATTTTACGGGAAATAGGCCACCATGTTAAATCCGATTTGATTGGAGGGAATGATATGTAAGGCTAAACATGATTAGTCGGATTGCAAATACTATTTTTGGTTGTTAGGGGAAACGTAGGAAGGGTAAATTTTTTCAAAAGCTTGTGTAAACATGGTCCTATTGGCTAGACCCGCTGATATAGTCAATTAGGAGCGTCTGTTCAGTACCACATTTTAGAATAAACTTACTAAGAAACAGTGCGTTGAGATCCAGCTCATATTTTTCTAAATAAAAGCCTGGGACAGAGGCAGATCGGAATTTGTGCCATAATTCATCGCCAGTCAACGTATTTGTTTATTATTTCCATGAATTGTGGGACCGTGGTCCTAACTTATTGAAGCAGCACCTGGTCTGAGTTTTGCTGAATCCAGAGGCTGATAGAATACCCCTTAGTCCAGATAGCGACCAGTGAGGTGTCTCAAGAACACGGTGAAGCAAGCGAGCAGAGGAGACTGGTTCCTGCCGCCCTCACAGAAGATAAGATTCTGTGGCCAGAGCAGCTCAATTTTATGTGCCCCCTCTAAAATTGACAATATAGTAAATAAAGAGGGACAATAAATTGTTTCAAATGACAGGAACTGTGAACTTTTCCCAATACTATTTCCACCATAAGCAAACACTTGAAGTCATGATGAAAAACAACAACCTAGCTTGAAAAAGCCAGTATTACCTCATAGTACCACTTCACAACTTACACACATAGGATAATAATAATAATACTAAGTCCCCTATAAATGTTTATATCATCCCACTTTACCACATATATTGGGGTCTCGCTCCCGGGATATTGAACTTTCTCCTATTATATATATTGGGAATAATAAAAATTTAAAAGGTATCCTTGGGTGAAAATAAATAAGGTTGAGCTCTCAGTGCCTGTGGTTGTCCTTAGATATTTAGTTAGAGATTGAATTGTTTAGTTAGATATTGTTTACAATTGCCTGTTAGAAAATGGCCGACTTGGCAAAATTTCGATCTGCTGCTATGCAGGCTGCAAAAGAATTAGGAATGGACGGGCAAGTTATGATTGCCTATGTCACTACGGAATGTGACAAATATATTGAACGTGAAGAAAGAAGATTAGAAAAAGAGGCTGAAAGAAAGTTAGAGGCTGAAAAAGAAATTAAGAGGTTGCAGATTGAGGCAGAGGCTAAAGCATTGGAGGCAGATAGGGAGATTAAAAGGCTCCAGTTTGAAGAGAAGAAATTGGCTGCAGAAAGGGAAGCAGAGGAAAGAAGGCAGGCTGCAGAAAGGGAAGACAAGCGATTGGCTGCAGAGAGGGAAGCAGAGGATAAGAGATTACAAAGGGAACATGAGTTACGACTAAGGGAGTTTGAGTTTCAAGGCCATGCTCCTGAAAATTGTGCCAGTCCCTTTACCTCCGATGCTACTGCTAGTCAGGGAGCCTCAACCTCAGCTATGAACTTTCATTTAGATCATTTTGTTGAGAAAGACGATGATATCGAGAGCTATCTAAATAGATATGAACTATTAGCTACCACGTATGGGTTAGAGAGAGAAAGGTGGAGCTTAAAGTTATCTCAAGGGCTTTGTGGTGCAGCTTATGAAGTTTTTGCCAAAATGAGCAGAGGTGATCAAGAAAATTATGACATGCTAAAGCAGGCTCTTTTGTTAAGATATGAAAAGAATGGAGAATTTTATAGGAAAAAATTTAGGAATGCTAAACTACTGTCAGGTGAAACCTATCACCAGTTCTCTGCACGGTTAGAGACATACTTGGAGAAATGGACTTCTCTGGGGAAAACCCAAGATCTTAAGGAAATGATCCTTATAGAACAATTAAGAGAGTCCATGGCTCCAGACCTGAGAAAGTTTCTCATGGAACAAGGTGCAGAGAGACTGTGTGAGCTACTAGATGTCGCTGAAAGGTATCAAGCAACTCAGGCAGAGGTATCAGGTAATAAAAAGAAACAGGTAGAAAATTTTAAGGCACCACAGAACTTTAATAAATTTGATCCTAGAGATCATAACAAAGGTAAGCACCAGTTTGATAGGCCACGGTATGACAATAAAAATAAAACCCCACAATTCGATGAAAGGAAATATGATGAAAGAAAATATTTCAACCAAGGAAGGAGGTGGTGTAAAAATTGTAAGATGAACAATCATGACACTGACCATTGTAGAAGGAAACCTCCTCATTGTGCTGCTATGACATCTGGAAAAAAGGAAAAAAAGGTCAAACCTGCGGAACTACAGGAACCATACCACCCCCCAGTGTGTGAAGATGTAATCTGTAATGGTGTCACCATAAGGTGTTTATATGATACAGGTTTAGATTATGATTCCGTTGTGAGTTCTCACCTGGTACAGGCAGATCAATACACCACAGAAACAGTGGAGATTCAAACTGCAACCAAGGATGTAGCTACCATGACACTTCCCGTCGCCCGGATAAAGGTGAAAACGCGATATGTGGAAGGAATCATAAAAGCAGCAGTGATAAATGAGCCAATCTACCCTCTGATATTGGGGTGTAGATATGTCTTCTTGGGGAATCCCAAGAGACCTGTGATATTGGCAACAGTGCAGACCAGATCACAGTCTAAAAAGGAGGAGGATAATCCAATAAATACTCATCCAGATGAGATGAGGAAGGCACAGGTGGAGGACAAAACACTCAAGCCGTGTTTCAAGAAGTTGCCCAAATCTCATACACCTCCAGGCAAGGGAGAATTTTATATGAAGAACAAGCTGATTTATAGGAAGGCTGGATCTGAATCCAATGGTCACGGACAGCTGGTCCTTCCCACTTCATATAGGACTAAAGTGTTGGAACTAGGGCATGCGATTCCCTTCAATGGTCATATGGGGATCAGCGCAACAGGACAGCGTATAGCTTGTCACTATTTCTGACCAGGGATAACTGAAGATATCAAACAATATGTAAAATCCTGTCCAGAGTGCCAACGAGTAGCACCTAAGCATTGGACTGCACCAGCAACTCTGGGGGAAATGCCCATAGTGGGAACACCCTTTGAGAGAGTTGCCGTGGATCTTGTGGGACCTCTCACTCGAACTAAGAGAAGGAACAGCTACATTCTGACTCTGGTGGACACTTGTTCTATGTGGGGAGAGGCGGTAGCCCTGTCATCGATTGATTCTAAGCATGTGGCAGAGGCATTACTCACAATTTTCACAAGGTTAGGCTTTCCCAAATCAAATCTTGACTGATAATGGCTCTCAGTTCAAGGGGAAACTAACAGAAGAAGTTTTCAGGATCTTCCAGGCCAAACACTTCCATTGTAGTGTGTACCATCCCCAAGGGAACGGCCAAGTGGAAAGATTTAATGGCACGTTGATGTCGATCCTGAGAAAGTTGGCACACGAAAAACCAGATACATGGGACCAGTACCTTCACGCCGCCCTCTTTGCTTATCGGGAGGTACCCCATAGTTCAACCGGTATGGCCCCGGCAACATTATTATTTGGAAGGCCAATAAAAGGTCCACTCGAAGCGCTGTTAAGAACGTGGACTGATGAAAAGGCAGAGGAAAATATTACATCCTCATACCAATATGTGAATGAGCTGACCACTCGTTTAAAAACTGGCTGGAAACTTGCCCATGAAAATTTGAGACAAGCCAGGAAGAAACATGCTGCCTATTACAACAGGAAAGCTAAAGACAGAGATTTGGCTGTGGGAGAGAAGGTACTGCTTCTTCTACCCGGTAGTCAGAATAAGTTACAAATTGGATGGCAAGGTCCATATACAGTTCTAGAGAAGGTGTCTAGAACCAACTATAAGATAGATAAGAAGGGGAAAGAAAAAATCTATCATGTGAATCTCCTGAAGACATATTTGGAAAGAGAAAATCAGGAAGAGACACACTTGTTGACCTTGTCCATTGCCATGGAGATGAAAAAGGAACCACTTTCATCATTTGAATATCCATTACACCCCTGTGAGACAGCGGCACAGGTGAAAATCAGTACACATTTAACGAAAAATCAGAAAGAGAGAGTGCAACAGGTTCTAGATAATCATACAGAGGTGTTAACGGACCGACCAGGGCATACAAACTTATTGGAATATGATATGAAACTGATAGACCCCACACCTGTCTGTATGAAACCCTATTCGATTCCTTTTGCTAAGGAGAAAGCTTTGAAGGAAGAGATAGACTATTTGTTGAAGGAAGGAATTATTTCACACAGTGAATCTTCGTATAGTTCCAGTGTGGTGCTCTTAAGGAAACCCTCTGGAGAACATAGACTCTGTATAGATTACAGGAGACTGAATGCTATCACAGAAGGACAGGTGGATCCATTGCCGGATACAAATCAGTTGTTTGCCAGGCTAAATAAAGCTAAATATTTCTCAAAAGTGGATCTGAGTAAAGGATACTATCAGATTCCAGTAAAGCCTGAGGTTAGACCATACCTAGCTTTTAGTACCTCAGAGGATCACTATGAGTTTAACAGATTGCCATTTGGATTGAAGAATGCGCCTAGTGTCTTCTCTAGAATGATGAGAAAATTGTTGGATCCTCTGAATAACCCATGCATCACAAATTTCATGGATGATATCCTTATAGCAACAGAAACATTTGAGGAACACATTGACTCTCTGAACATGCTGTTTAATCGACTTAGAGAAGCGAATTTAACAGCCCGACCAACCAAATGTTGCGTTGGATGTAAAGAATTAGAATTCTTGGGACACACAGTCCATCAGGGAAACATGACCCCTGACCCCAAGAATTTAGAGAAACTAAAGAAAGCCCCGAGACCACAAACCAAGAAAGACGTGAGATCCTTTGTCTCATTATGTGGTTTCTACCAAAAGTATATCAAAAACTTTAATTCCATATGTGCACCGTTAACTGATTTGACACGTAAAGGAAATCCAGATCGAATTACATGGACAGCACAATGTGAATTGGCTTACCAGGAATTGAAGGAAAAGCTCACAAGCAAACCTATTTTGAAATTACCTGACTTAAGTCAAGAATTCATTGTAAGAATGGATGCCAGTAATATCGGGTTAGGTGCGACCCTGTTACAGAAATCAGATGCACTGGATGGGGAATTAAACCCAGTGGCATATGCTAGCAGAAAGTTGAATAAAGCTGAAACCAATTACTCAACTAGCGAAAAAGAATGTCTTGCAGTAATATGGGCGATAAAGAAATTCAATATTTATCTGTATGGGAAGGCATTTAAGTTGCAAACGGATCACAAACCCTTGTCGTTTCTAGCGCAGGTTAGGCATGAAAATTCTAGGTTTCTCAGATGGTCATTACTTATGCAGCCATTTGAGTTTAGCATAGAGTATATTTCTGGAAAAACAAAGCTGGGAGCGGATATTTTAAGCCGCCATCCGTGTGATGAGAATCACCGTAAGCCCCAGAAATAATAATAAATTTCTCTATGTGTATATAGAATTATAGACTGACATATAACGTCTGTTTTAAGAGGGGAGAATTTGTCGTGAAACATTCTAAATCCACATATATAAATTAAAAAGTAAAGGTAAAGCCTAACACATAAATTCAATAAAAGGAAAAGAAGAATGGTAAAGAACAGTGCTGTCACAATGACTGTACTCGAGATCCCCCTTTTTCTGCTTCGTCTGCATATTCTCACGCTTTCACGTTTACTAGTAAAGCCTACAGCAGCATACACGCGTTTCAACAAAACAATAAAACGTGTACTGTATTTCTTAGAAAACCTTGAGATACGCAAGCTGCTTAATGACCTAGATTAATATTCCATTAATTTCATTTTATACACTACGTTAACATAAACGAAAGGACAGATGGACTTAGGATAGAAAGAGAGAGGGCTGAACGGAGGAACGCCGGCAACACTAACACGCGTCTCGCGATATAAAATTAATGCCACCCCCAAGCGTAAGGCATGAAGCACTAACTTTTTTTCAAATAGACAGTGATAAAAAACACTACCAATACGAGGGTTAGGTTTAAAAACCTGTTTAATGCTTATTAGTAAACATGACATTATACTGTTTTATGTCTGAAAGCCTGACAGTACCGAGACACCACATCGTATCGAAGTGAACGGGAGGTAGAAGAAAAGGCATATTTTGAACGCAGCCACTTAGCTCCATTAAATTTATATATTTGGGTTCCTTAGGACTTGCTGACAAAGAATATGTTAAGTGTTACGCAAATAGTCTAGGAATTAACAAATTATAGCCAAAAGAAAATAGTGAGGATGTCTGACAGCACCAAATCATAATCGCACAGTGGCATGTTTTGAAACCACCATTTTACGGGAAATAGGCCACCATGTTAAATCCGATTTGATTGGAGGGAATGATATGTAAGGCTAAACATGATTAGTCGGATTGCAAATACTATTTTTGGTTGTTAGGGGAAACGTAGGAAGGGTAAATTTTTTCAAAAGCTTGTGTAAACATGGTCCTATTGGCTAGACCCGCTGATATAGTCAATTAGGAGCGTCTGTTCAGTACCACATTTTAGAATAAACTTACTAAGAAACAGTGCGTTGAGATCCAGCTCATATTTTTCTAAATAAAAGCCTGGGACAGAGGCAGATCGGAATTTGTGCCATAATTCATCGCCAGTCAACGTATTTGTTTATTATTTCCATGAATTGTGGGACCGTGGTCCTAACTTATTGAAGCAGCACCTGGTCTGAGTTTTGCTGAATCCAGATGCTGATAGCATACCCCTTGGTCCAGATAGCGACCAGTGAGGTGTCTCAAGAACACGGTGAAGCAAGCGAGCAGAGGAGACTGGTTCCTGCCGCCCTCACAGAAGGTGCCCCCTCTAAAATTGACAATATAGTAAATAAAGAGGGACAATAAATTGTTTCAAATGACAGGAACTGTGAACTTTTCCCAATACTATTTCCACCATAAGCAAACACTTGAAGTCATGATGAAAAACAACAACCTAGCTTGAAAAAGCCAGTATTACCTCATAGTACCACTTCACAACTTATACACATAGGATAATAATAATAAAATATGTCAATACAAAGATCATAACTATAAATTGTGTACATACGACTTGTAATTACATTTGATTGTGATTCCTGGTTCACAGTGTAGTTGAATCAGGATATCTATTATTGAAAGGAATTAATACATATATTTTTAAACTTTACACTTGACTCATTTAAGATAGTCTTATAGAGTGTTATATGTGTGTGAGTGTCACAGTGTTGTAAAGTGTTGTGGAATAAATTAAATTGTTTATCTGTCTGTTGTTGTTGTGACTTACACTTCATCATTTTCATAACCCTAGACATTCAACGTAGTCATCACAATATTCCAGAATAATTCTGACTGAGGTATAAATGTGGTAGCAAGTAAGGTCATCTGTAATACACCACACTTATTAGATACAGATACCTTCACAGCTGATCTCAGTCAGTACACTAAGTCCCCTATAAATGTTTATATCATCCCACTTTACCACAAGCTTCAAGAAAAATGCCAAGAACAGCACTGTGACCTGTACACAGCTTTCATCGACTTGACAAAAGCGTTCGACACGGTCAGTAGAGAGGGTCTATGGAAGATCATGGCAAAATACGGCTGCCCAAAGAAATTTATCTCAATAGTGCAGCAGCTGCATGATGGAATGCAGGCTAGAGTTCATGAAAACGGTGAGCTATCGGAGCCTTTCCCAGTCTCAAATGGAGTTAAACAAGGGTGTGTACTTGCACCGACTCTTTTCAGTATCATGTTTTCTGCTATGCTGACTGATGCTTTCAGAGACGGGGACACAGGAACCGACATCAGATATCGTATTGATGGAAAATTGTTTAACCTTAGGAGGCTTCAAGCAAAAACCAAGGTCAAATCACACACCATCAGGGATCTTCTGTTTGCTGACGATTGTGCCCTCAGTGCTGGCTCAGAGGCTGATCTGCAGCGTAGCGTTGATAGATTCTCCGAAGCCTGCTCCAACTTTGGGCTTACCATCAACACGGGGAAAACAGAAATCATATACCAACCAGCTCCTGGCACAATTTATACTGAGCCAGTCATCAAGGTAAATGGTGAGAAACTGAATGTTGTGAACAGGTTCACATACCTTGGTAGTACACTATCCCAGAACATCGTCATTGATGATGAGGTGAACACCAGGATCTCCAAAGCCAGCAGCACATTTGGCAGACTATACACCAACGTTTGGCATCGAAGTGGCATTAGTCTACAGACAAAGCTGAAGGTATAAAGAGCTGCGGTGCTTCAAATGCTGCTTTATGCATGTGAAACATGGACTGTATACAGGCGCCACGTAAAAAAGCTCAACCACTTCCATACGGTCTGTCTCAGGAAGATAATGAACATCAAATGCCAAGACAAGATCCCGGATACCGCCGTTCTTGACAGAGCTGGTATCCCTAGTATTGATACTATTCTGATGCAGTCACAGATTCGCTGGGCAGGTCATGTAGTCCGCATGCCAGACCATCGACTGCCAAAGATACTCTTTTATGGTGAGATGCAGAAGGGTAGATGCTCCCATGGTGGCCAGAAAAAGCGCTTCAAAGACACGCTTAAGGCTTCATTAAAAACCTTTGACATAAACCCAGACACATGGGAAGCTGCTGCGCAAGACCGAACTGCCTGGCGCACATCTCTTCGTAAAGGTGCAGTGGCATGCGAATCTTCCAGAAGAGCAGCAGCGGAACAGCGGAGACAAGCTAGAAAAGATCGTGAAATAAAACCTTCACACGAAGCAAACATTCCCTGCCCACACTGTCCGAGATCCTTCCAGGCCCGCATCGGGCTCATCAGTCACCTTCGTACTCATAGACTATTCTAACATCCTAATAATTGGATGAACAGAGTGGTCTTCATCACCTGTGATGGACGAACAACAACAACAAAACAAGCAGGCAGTGATCACTTCCAATCTCTGGCCCCCTCCAGACTCTAGCATCCCGGACATATTTGAATGAGCTCCTCCTAACAATAGCATAGTCGATCACTGACTTCTCATTCTTTGTTGGTTCACATCTAGTGTATGCATGTATGCGCTTATGGGGGAACTTTGTGTTTGTAATGATCAGATTCTGCTCACTGCAGAATCTAAGGAGTCGCTTTCCATTGTCATTGAGATTATCTTCTCCATATCTTCCAATAACTCCACCCCATCTAGCATGGTCATTTCCAACTCTGGCATTAAAATCTCCGAGCATGATAATTTCATCTAGGCAGTCATCCACTGTCCTTTGAAGCAGCTCGAAGAATTCCTCCTTGACCTCTGCTCTCTCATCCTCATTTGGCCCATACACTAGAATCAGTCCGGTTTTTTCTCTTGTAGTTTTCATAATCAAAAGTTTAAAGCAAACAGGTGATTGGCCTGTTGTGTCTTTGCATGGTGGAGGGGCTGCCTCCTTACGGCCTCCATGCAGGCCGCCCTCCTCCTTTTTCAGCCGGGCTTGGGACCGGCCTAAGCGGAGTTGGTTTTTAACTTACTATTTCAAAACCTTCACTAGGTACCTGTTACTTTCCTTGCTTAAAATGTATTAATAATAATTATTACTTTGAAATGTCATTTCAATTATTTAAGGCGGCCTCCCCCCCTCCCCCCACATCACTTTGTATAGATCAAAGGTGGATCTACCTTGCATTAAGTCTCCTGTAATTCGGTGGCGGGACATTTTTTTTTAAACCGACTCTGACTTAATTAAAAAAAACGACCGACTCCACGACTTCGACTCCCGACTCCGACAGCCCTGTTCTGGACACTCTTGATGTTTCGTTTCTATTTATCGTCTAAGGTGTCATACTCCTGTTGTCTTGCCTGCACTGAGAATTGAACCTTATCCGCCTTGTCTGCAGTTACTAAGCTGATTCTTCACTTACCATGCTGCTACCTTGAAGCGATTATGAATGTAAAGATTATGTTGTCTGTTAAATAAAATTGCTGCTCTGAATTCCATTGCCAGTTGCGATTGTTCCACATTCAGCATGAAGTTGTTTCGCCATGTTTTTCGAGTACCCTTGTCCTTGACTGCCACTTCAGGTTTAACTGTTTCAGTAAATTGTTTATTGAGGCCGCCAGAAGGCGTCTTGCGATTAATTCTACAGCTATAACTTCTTCTTCTTCGATCCTTAACCACCGACCGTCAAAGCAGTCAGTGGCCATCACGCCTAGTGGCGTCTTGTAGGGCAACAACAAATTGATTCCACTTTGCACGGTCGGTGGCCATCCTTCGTACAGTGCCCCAACTCTGGTTCATTCTTTGCATCTCAGCCTCCACAGTCCTCCGCCAAGTTGTTTTTGGTCGGCCTCTCTTTCGCTTTCCTTCATGGGTCCAAAGCATAGCTGTTCTTGTGATGGCATCGGGGTCTCTTCTGAGGACATGACCAACCCAGCTCCAGCGTCTGCCAGCTATGATGGTGTGCATGTCCTCTTGCTTGCTACGAGTAAGCAGATCTTGGTTGGTGATGGTATTCGGCCAAAAGATTCGGTGAATTTTTTCTTAGGCATGTTGTGTGAAAAGAGGACAATTTTGACATTTCCTTCTCTGTGACTCTCCAGCATTCCGCACCATAGAGAAGCACAGAAAGCACGCAACTCTGGTATAATCTTAATTTTGTGCTTGTGCTGTATTGGGAGGACCTCCAGATGTTATTTAGGCTAAAGAAGGCTGTTCTTGCCTTATTCATTCTGATGTTGATGTCTTTGCCTGCCCCACCGTCTGGTGTCACCATGCTTCCTAGGTATGTGAAGGTATCTGTCTGCACCAGTTGCCGACTCCTTACTGATATGGGCTCAGGGTTGCTCACATTGAGCGTCATGACTTCAGACTTCTTTAAATTGATGTTCAAGCCCACCTGCCGGCCAAACTTACCAAGTCCATCCGTTTTTTCCTGGATGTGTTGATGCGAATGTGCCAGCAGTGCAATGCCATCTGCATACTCCAGGTCTTCCAATGTAGAAAATGCAGTCCATCTTATTCCTCTTGGACTGCCCTCTGTTGTCTGGCGCATCACCCAGTCTATGACTGTTAAAAATAGAGTGGTTGATAAGGGGCATCCCTGTCGTACTCCTGTCTTCACCTCGAAGGTTAGGTTGCTCTGCCCAACACCACACGTAAAGTTGGCATAGAGGCTTTTTATGATTGACACTATGCAGCTTGGAATTCCACAAGCCCTCAGCATTTTCCATAAACTGTCCCTATGTATGCTGTCAAAAGCCCTCTCAAAATCAACAAAATTTATGTAAAGCTGTCTTTGCCATTCTGAGCACTGCTCTATAATGTTCCTGAGAGTGAATATATGGTCTACACATCTTCTTTTCTTTCTAAATCCTGCTTGTTCTTTCCTCAGTTTGTAGTCTACTGCCTTTGAAATTCTCTGTATAATTATCCTGCCTAGTATTTTGCTGGGAACTGAGAGAAGAGTGATTCCTCTCCAATTATTGCAGTCTGAAAGATCTCCCTTCTTGGACAATTTGACAATTATTCCTTTGTTCCACTCTGATGGATTTGTCCCCGTTTTCCACACTTGTGCAAATAGTGGTTCTAATAGTTCTGCTGCTAGCTCAGGGTCTGTCTTAAATAGCTCTGCATTTAAGTTATCATGGCCCGGAGCTTTACCGTTCTTTAACCCTTTGATTGCTGTGATGATTTCTTCTTTTCGTGGAATGTCTGTATTTACATCTAGATCGTTTTCAGCCTCAGGAACATTCAATTGTGTCTCTGGTATTTCCTTGTTCAGAGTTTCTCTGAAGTGCTCTGCCCATCTTGTTTCTTGTCCCTCTGCTGTCTTGATGAGATTTCCTTGCTTATCTCTTACTAATGTAATATTGTTTGCACCTTGTTTTCCGCTGATGAATTTAGTTATTTTGTATACTGTGCTTTGTTCATTTCTCAGTGCTGCCTCTTCTGCCTGTTTTGCAAGATCGTCTAGGAAATTCCTTTTGTTGGCTCGGGTTAGGCGTTTAACTTCCCTGTCCAGTTGACTGTACTGTTCGCTATATAGTTGCTTTAACCTGGGGGACTTCGCTTCTGTTTTCTTTCTTTTCATTTCCTTTCTCATGTTTATGGTGTTTAGTGTTTCTGGTGTTATCCAGTCTTGCTTCTTCCTTTCCTGGAATCCTAAGCATGATTTGCTACTTTCCTTATATATTGTTGAAATGGTGTTGAAATTCTGGTCTATATCATCAGTCAATGTCTTTTGCTGGCTTTTGGCAAATTGATATCGTTTCTTAATGTCGGCCGCAAAAGCTTTTCTGGTAAGGGGGTCCTTCAATTTGCTGATGTCAAACCTTTTCTGTGCAGTTGCAGTTGGTCCAGCCCTTCTTAGTTTCACTTTCAGTTTTACTACTACTAAATGGCGATCGCTTCCCACATCTGCACCTCTTCTTACCTTCACATCTTGTAATGCATGTCTCCATCTACCGTTAACCATGATGTGGTCTATCTGGTTTCTGTCCCGACCATTTGGTGATTCCCATGTTAACTTGTGAATTTCCTTATGTGGGAAAAGTATTCCTCCAATGACCAGGTTGTTAATGCTACAGAAACTTATTAGCTTATCCCCATTTTCGTTTGCTATTCAGCTGCCGCATTTCCCCATTGTTCTTTCATTATATGTATTGTGTGTACCAACTTTCGCATTGAGGTCTCCCATTACTATAACAAGATCATATCTAGGTGTGTCCTCCATTTCTTTCTGCAGTTGTTGATAGAATTCATCCTTGACCTCCTCATCGCTATCATTCGTTGGTGCGTAGCATTGTATTATTGTAGTGTTGGTGAATCTCCCTCTCAATCTCAATTGTATCAGTCTGTTGTTGATGGGTTTCCATTCCAGTAATGTCCTTTCTATCCCTTTCTGTAGAATAATGGCTACGCCTTCACTGTGCTGTCCATCCTCTCTTCCAGAGTAAAGTACTGTTTCTCCTGTTGCTGTTTTAACTTTTCCTGCCCCTGTCCATCTGCTCTCGCTTATCCCCAGGATGTGTAACCTATAGTTTCTCATTTCTGCCGTGACCTGTCTTAGTTTACCTGTCTCGTACATTGTCCTGACATTCCAAAATCCTATTCTTGTATCCTGTTTTGCGGTCAGGACATCCGTTTTCATGTCAGTGGCTTCCTTTCGGCTTTCACCACTGACAGTCATACGAGCCACAGACTCCGAATGTCCATCCCGCAGCAAAGTTTGTTCATTTGATGTTGTTTCCGTAACTTCATTATATTTTTTACATAGACAGGGGTGTCAGCCCTATAACGTTTGGGATTAATACTTCATGTCTCAATTCCTTGACCGGGTCATTGGCCATTTTTAAAGCATGCTCATCTAATATCGATTCAGATTGCACTGTCAACTCAATCATTATAACCTTGTGTGATGACATGGAGTGCGGTGCGAAATTCGTGCATATGAAAAATTCGAATTAGTCAGGTTTTGTGTGATATAAAAACCAAGTGTAAAATCCATTTGAAATATTATTTATGCTGCATTAAGGTTTTTATTTTTACTTCAAAATATTTGTCAAGCAGTCAATGAGTTCAGTAGATGAGAGTGATTAAAATACATGTTCAAAAAGGTAAAGGGTAAAAGATCCCGTTACGCGCCCATTGAGGCATATTGGGACTATGGTGTAAGTATTTTTTTGACCATCGGCACATTAGGGGTGATGTGGTCAGCATCACGCAGGCCGCCTTAACCTTCCCAGAGTTGCTCTGGTACCCAATTCATGAGGCTGGGTCGACCCCGGAGTCGTTTGCGGTCTAAAAAATCCCACCTCAGCTGGGGATTGAACCACGGACCACCGAGCTAGGAAGCCAGTGCACTAACCACTGTGCTAACGCGGCTCCCAAAATACATGGTCAAGCTGGTAAGAATATTAAGTTGACTACAGTAAGACAGTGATAAGCCGCAAGATGAAGGAAAACAGTTAAGATTTACTGGGACAAACGACAAATACATGGTACACGTCATCACTACACAGTCTTCGTCTAGCGCAGTGTTTCTCAACCCTGATAGAAGCAACGCCCCCTTTTGACAACTAATGTTTTAAAAATCCCCCCACCCTTTTCACACCCCTTGCTCTTTATCGTGTATACACAAACACACACACAGACACATATACATATATTCCAACATACTTTTAAAAAAGCAATGCAGTTAATGAGTTATCTTTTCTTATAATATAAAGAAAAAGAGAAAGCACATTTATAAAAGCATAGTTATATTAAATATGTGTTTAAGTACGGAATTATATACAACACAAGTTCATTATCCTTGAATTACAAATTAGCGGAGCAAATGATATAAAATTAGTTCTTACAACTCTATAACTATTATAATCATATAATTTTAATAGCGCCTAAATGACTGCATATATATCTTCAAATGTGAATATTTAAGCCCCTCCTTATGTAACCACTTTAAACAAGAAAAAATTGGAAAAATTATTAGTTGATAATAATGATATAATTATATAAAAATTCACTTACTAATGAAACTTAATGAGATCCTTTCACTTGGTGTGACTCAGCCAGTTTTGTAATATTTGGTTCTGACAGTAGTTTTGCAAATAACATATCCTCTATGATATTTTCATTCTTTATGTATCTCACATATGCGAGCAGCAAGGCTTCGTTATCACGCACGTCGCTTTCATCCAACTGTAGTGAAAATGCAGTATACTGCAAATCAGTACACAGCTGATTTTCAACATCGCTTGCCATTTCATCTATTCTTCTTGAAACAGTATCATTGCTCAATGGAATAGAAGAAATGATGTCATTGGATTTCTTTCCATCATTGTGCTAATTATAATTACCTCCCGTACAGCTGGTAAAATTAAGTTTTCTCCAATGTTTTGAGGTTTACCACATTTCGAAATCATGTGTGCAATTTTTAAGATACAATGAGACCTTTATCATTTTGATTATGTATTTTCTTAAACATACTAATGACAGTGTTGCGGCTTTCAAACTTTTGTTTTAAATCTTGGAAGTAAGAAATATCTTTGCCAACTTTATCTGAGTGTTTCTTGGTTAAATGCTCGTTAAGCCGTGACGGTTTCATTGCTTCGTTAGAAAACACTTGCTGGCACAGCAAACACATTGGTAACTGTTCATTTACGGCCGAAGGTACAAAACTGAATTTCAAATATTCAACTGAATATTATCGACACTTTCTCTTTACTGCTGACATATTAAAAATTTTAGTATAATATCGCTGCACGTACATCTACACCTCGTCAAGCCTCAAAACTCACTGAGTTTAATTCTCTACACACGAAACATCCAAAGATGCATTAAAACTAAGCCACAACTGCCCACAACGTCCCGGTTGCGAGAAGGTATTTACGGTGCACTCGCATCAAAGAGAGTTGAACACAAAGGTCACACAGTTCTGTGTAGTGCTGTGACTGTAACGTCAACCTCGCTAAACAAAGAGCGTCTTTTTTTGGCAGTTGGCAGGCACACGTGGGACACGTGATTGTGCGGGGAATGTTTTGGGAGGGACTCGTGCTGTGGAAGTGGACAGAGTAGGAAAGAAGCTGTGATGTGTTCAGGGGCTAATCAATGTTTGACGGGAATGTGTTTCCAGAAGAAAATATGTGTCGAGAGTGGAGAGAGAAGGTTATCTTGGGTGTGTCGAGAGGCTAACGAATGTTTCGAGTGTTGAAAGGACTTAAATCTTTGCCTACTGTCTCCTGACAATGGTAACATTCCAGGTACTAAAATTTTGCGTTTCAAATCCTTGAAACACTCCATGGGACGCAGTGCAAATAAAAACTATCGTGTTACAAGCTATGCGAAGGGGAATATCTTTCGTAATTGTTTCATATTGATTCTTGTAAAAATTTACACAACGCCCCCCTGAATGGAAGTAGCGACCCCCAATCGTTGTGACCCATCAGAACGCCCCCAGACATCATGAAAACGCTCCCCAGGGGGTGGTACCGCTCCCGTTGAGAAACACTGGTCTAGCGCAAGCGATAGAGAGAAGAAAATTAGAGCTTATCTATATGAATAAGATTATCAAGCACAAAAAGACTTTTATTTTAAATGAAAAAGGAAACTTCACAAGAAATTCGTTGTCGAACTGGTTGTTAAATAGATATGTTCGGTTAATCGCAAACTAAAATCGGCCTAACAGTTACACGGTCCATATTTGGTTGATTAAGTCTGCTAATGTTCGTGTCAAAAAGATAACGGGAACATAGCCTGCTGCAGACGGGCAGCACGGCGCGAGTAAAACAAATTGACAAAAACAACCAGATGTAATGTTTACAGAAGGTTTAGCCGTTTCATCGACAGATGTCATGTAATCCAACAGGATGACTATTTCAGTGGAGACCTGCCAGTTTCAAGTGTCGCTTGCTCCGGTCTGATAACTAGACCAGGTGTTTTCTGGGCGCTGGTTTGTTTTCTGCTGTTGATGCAAACCATTAATATCTCTCTGCTCGTGAAACGCTTGTCGCATGGTTCATTAACTAAATTCCAGAAAAAAATACAATAAAACTGTCGACGATGGAATGCAACGTTCTCTCTTCATAATAATACGTCGTTGTTTCACAGTTCATTAGTTAGTTTTACCATATAGCTCCTAATTGTGACATAATGGGGCGACCTCCTCTCGATCTCTGTTTCACTACGGCAGTAATCAGTTACATTTGTTGTACTGATTTTATTACGTGCTTTTCAATGGCCGCACTTGTTTCTTTCTCTGCACTTTAGCAGATGGAGCCACGGTAGCGCAGTGATTAGTACACTGGCTTCCTAGCTCGGTGGTCCATGGTTCGATCCCCAGTTGAAGTGGGATTTTGTAGACCCCAAACGGCTCCGGGGTCGACCCAGCCTCAAAAATTGGGTACCAGAGCAACTCTGGGAAGGTTAAGGAGGCCGGCGTGATGCTGACAACATCACCCCTAGTGTGCCGATGGTCAAGAAAATTTGGGCCTAACACCATATTCCCAATATGCCCAATGGGCGTGTAACAGGATCCTTTACCTTCACCTTACTGTAGCAGATATTTTTGTATTTTCCTTCTTACACCCCTCTGAGGGATGTTGTCATGTCTGTTTGTCACTCGTTTCTCCCTGCTTTGCAAGGAGCAGCTGAGATAATATTAACGACAACCATGTTCGCTAATCGCGGGTGCAGCCGACATCAGAATACAGATTAGCCCTACAAATCGCCAGCGTATTTGCTAATCTCTGATAAAGGCCACGGTGCGTGACAGATAAGAGACTACTTGTCTGGGTGACACATTTTGGACAGACAAGGATGACCTAATCGTTTCCTATCCGACTTGTAAAGTAAAAAGATGTTACATCTTACACACATTGCTGAGAGAGTTTACCGATGTGTTTGTGAATTTGTACACAAGGCATCGGAAGTTTGATTGCCATATATGGGAGACGTGACCTTTGCATCACGCGCAAAATTATTCCATGTCGGAATATTTTAAAATTACCCCACCCAACAAACATGTTTGAAATGATTGGAGCCCTGAGTAGCTTCATAACAAACAGATGCGGGGGTAGGACAGGAATATAACCTGACCTTTTCGCAGTTTTAGTTCACTTTGAGAAATCGCCTGCCAAAGACGACACAATCAGACTTGCCATAAGTTAGAATTCAGCATTCCTTTTCATCAGGCCGGACCTTTTCTTGGAGAATCTTGACGGACTTACAAAACAGCCCAGGAAATTGCTATCATTTTAACAAGGAAACCGGGACTGAGGAAACTGAACACACGGAGTCGTAGAGGGAATTGTCTTACTAAAGTAAGTTGTCATTTTACATTCTACATTTTTCATTACTAACGTGTGAACTAATATGTATATATTACCATGTGAATGTTAATATATGAAAATCGCTAGTGGATGTCCAAGTCATTTTAGACTGGCAACCTCAGCGTATAGAAGGATGATTTCACGAACCACCACTGCAAGGGCTGGTAACTGCTTATCCTAACTTCTTAAAGAGAACTAAAAGCTAATTGGTCCCAAGTTCCATATGTAGCAGGGAGGGAAAGATGAAAGAAATAATGTACATTCTAATTATAATACTTACAGTTTCAAACCAGTGTAAATGTCTATGTAAACATATTCACTTTAAAATTAATGAAATTTCAAACTTTTCAATCAGTGTAAATGTAAATGAAAACATATTCAATTTATATTGTGAACACTTTTCAAACAGCGGAAATGTAAATGTAAACATTCTATCTCTACTATTAACCTTTTCAATTTAATGTAAAATAAAGATAAAGCTATTCAATTTAAATGTAAAGAAAGTTTCTCTCGAGGGATTAAGTTTAATTCTCATCGAGGGTAAATTCTGAGATAAATGGGACGGTGGAATAAGAGAAAGGGGACACATAAGTATGTGTTGGGAAACGCAATACTCAGGAGAGCATTTCGTTTCTATTCTTTTACCATAGTTGTTGGAGGTAGTACCATTTGAGGGTACTATCTCTAGAGCAAGAAGAGAAAAATGGCCTGAGCTTTAAGACGAGGAACCAGCTTTGTAGACACTCCCTGACACTTCTGGGAACGTGCTACACCGTACATCCTTGACCAGCGACGAGCGTGATCAGTCTACCAGGAACCAAACCATTAGAAGGAACAGAACCGTCTCTGGCAGATAAGTAGTTCTATAAGCTTCCACGTGACTTCCTAACTAAACATTCTACCATCCTCAAAGGATGAACATTTTCTTTTAAACTATTCAATTTTTGTTAAACTGTTAAAACTGAAGTGATTATTATATTTTGTTATTTGTAATTATACAAATTTAACTTCGATTTAATCATTTTAGATGTACTGCATGTTTGTCTCAGTCAATTTACTAAATACACTCTAAACAGAGCTATACCATAATAATTAGAATCCCACTGAGTAAATCAGGGTGGGGGCTTGACGAGCTAAAATAATAATTGCTTAATCCTTCACAAATGTTGTCGGCAGATCATAGAGTTAACGTGCTCAGCCAATGCAGCATTGTTCTAGCTTTTCTGACTATCTTGTGAACCCTCCCTTGGGATAGAAGCGTCATTATTCTTCTATCTACAACTTTGCGAAGAGTAATCTTGTGCAAAGATAGACAACTTTGAAGCCTATATTAGATACTCTTGCGTTCTGGCCACTGTTGGACCACTACTGCAAAGCAGGGGAGGCAACCCGTGACACCAATGGAGCAGAGAATTATAGCCATGTCACGCAAAGCTCTTTTCTACCGTGCCATCTGCGTCTTCTTTTACTTCGTGGTTGTAGGTTCTCCCTTTTTCTTTTACTCCTGAACAAGTATTGCATTGTAATGCTGTTATCAGGTGTCCTCAATGTGTGTCCTATAACACTGAAACATTATTTGTCCACCTCTTACTCTGATGGCGATCTTGTCATACCACTTCAACCCTTCTATCTTGTTATACCACTTCAATCCTTCTATCTTGTCATACCACTTCAACCCTTCTATTTGTTATACCACTTCAACCTTTCTATTTGTTATACCACTTCAGCCCTTCTATTTGTTATGCCTCTTCAACACCTTCTATCTTGTCATACCACTTCAACCCTTCTATCTTGTTATACCACTTCAACCCTTCTATTTGTTATACCCTTCAATCCTTCTATTTGTTATACCACTTCAATCGTTCTATTTGTTATACCACTTCAACCCTTCTATCATGTTATACCACTTCAACCCTTCTATCATGTTATACCACTTCAATACTTCTATTTGTTATACCACTTTAACCCTCCTATCTTGTTATACCACTTCAATCCTTCTATCTTGTTATACCACTTCAATCCTTCTATCTTGTTATACCACTTCAATACTTCTATTTGTTATGCCACTTTAACCCTTCTATTTGTTATACCACTTCAACCTTTCTATTTGTTATACCACTTTAACCCTTCCATTTGTTATACCACTTTAACCCTTCTATTTGTTATACCACTTTAATCCTTCTATTTGATATACCACTTTAGCCCTTCTATCATGTTATACCACTTCAATCCTTCTATCGTGTTATACCACTTCAATCCTTTATTTGTTATACCACTTCAATCCTTCTATCATGTTATACCACTTCAATCCTTTATTTGTTATACCACTTCAACCCTATTTGTTATACCACTTCAACCCTTCTATTTGTTATACCACTTTAACCCTTCTAGCATGTTATACCAGTTCAACCCTTCTATTTGTTATACCACTTCAACCCCTCTATCATGTTATACCACTTCAACCTTTCTATCTTGTTAAACCACTTCAACCCTTCTGTTTGTTATACCACTTCAACCCTTCTATCTTGTTATAACACTTCACTCCTATTTGTTACACCACTTCAATCCTTCTATCTTGTTATACCACTTCAACCTTTCTATCTTGTTATACCACTTCAATCCTATTTGATACACCACGTCAACCCTTCTATCTTGTTATACCACTTCACTCCTATTTGTTACACCACGTCAACCCTTCTTTCTTGTTATACCACTTCAGCCATTCTGTCTTGACATACCATTTCAACCCTTTTATCTTGTTACACAAGTTCAACACTTCTATTTGTTATACCACTTCAACCCTTCTATCATGTTATACCACTTCAACCTTTCTATCTTGTTATACCATTTCAACCTTTCTATGTGTTATACCACTTCAACCCTTCTGTCTTGTTATACCACTTCAATCCTTCTTTTTGTTATAGTTCAACCCTTTTATCTTGTTATACCACTTCAACCCTTCTATTTGTTACACCACTTCAACCCTTCTATCTTGTTATACCACTTCAACCCTTCTATCTTGTTATACCACTTCACTCCTATTTGTTACACCACGTCAACCCTTCTATCTTGTTATACCACTTCACTCCTATTTGTTACACCGCGTCAACCCTTCTATCTTGTTATACCACTTCACTCCTATTTGTTACACCACGTCAACCCTTCTTTCTTGTTATACCACTTCACTCCTATTTGTTATACCACTTCAACCCTTCTACCTTGTTATACCACTTCAACCCTTCTATCTTGTTATACCACTTCAACCCTTCTATCTTGTTATACCACTTCAATCCTTTTATCTTGACATACCATTTCAACCCTTTTATCTTGTTACACAAGTTTAACCCTTCTATTCTATGCAAGCACCCATGTATGAAAGACTGTAACTTCTTATTATCGTTTTTGTTGTTCAACGTGTTTCAGAGCCACACAATAAACACAACTAAAAATTCTTACATTTTTGTTGGACTTGACTGGTTTATTTTCATTTCCGTGTACTGTATGATCTTCCCTACCAGTCATTTCTGACCAAAGGAGCGTACCTCCCGAAATAACTTTCGGTGGCACGAGGTTGGGCAATGTTAGATCAAGCTGTTGCCCATGCAGCATGACCCGGCCTGGACGTCAGAGGAACGGTCTAGCCGATACAGTCTGACACCAGTAGCAACAGCCTAGTCACTAGTAGGATACGGAACTTGCCCTCAATCGCTTACCGTAAGCATGTATTAGCTCTAGAATTGCCACAGTTATCCAAGTAGGATCGTGTCATCTAAGGAACCTCGACTGTACTGTATAATGCAATGAAAACTCTGCTTGACTTGCTCATTAGTATCACAGTCTACCCCCACCAACTTTGACTAGATTGCTGCCAAGATATGTGTGAGAGTTCACATCTTGCGTCTTTGTTTACTGACGACCTAGCCTTGTGAAGAACACATTACTGCAACAAGCACTCGAATGCAGAAAAATCTATCATCATTGGAGGGCAGGTCTAGAATATGGCCCACTTTCGTATAGTTATACAGGGCCCCACCAATTTTCGTACCGCTACGGTACGATGGAGATGGCCTATTGAATGTTATCAAGACGGTCTCCGGAAATTGGCTCGTTAAGAAAGAAAGAGACCTAGTCGAGATAAGAACTAGTAGAAGAGAAGGCAAATGCTCTCCACTAGATAGTGTTTTCTAATAAATCATGAAGTCTTCTGTTTCCCTACGGCAATAACTTCTTCTGTAAGATATCAATAAAGAAAAGTTAGTTGCTTATCCTTTACAGGACGTGGCAATCAACCCCAGCTTTTATTGGCTGTTTTGTGATTTTTCTAGGCAATTTTTCATTCAGTAGTTTGCCATTGCTTTCTTAACGGTACGGCGCTTATACCAATGTCAAAAATCCACACAAAGCGATCTGCTACCAAACCGCCTGCAGCAGGTTTCGAACCTGGTATATCTGGATTATGAAACTGCTTTTGTATCCATTAGGCCACAGACGACGACTCAATAAAGAAAGAGCCCCCAATTTCCCGAATTAAGCATTTTGCCTATAGATAAACACATTAACTACCGAATTGAAAAACGCACTGTGGCCGAATTAATTTTTTTCCCCATTTTCATCCTGTAGGTTTTGCACAAAGTAAGCTGTAGTTTTCGTTATTGTTTACAGATTTGTATGAATTACACGTCATTTTAAAGACAAATGAATGTACTATTACAATAAATACCATTTGTAACTCTAATAGAGGTTGTTGCTATTTAATGGCCCTCTGATGGCCGAGGACTTGCAATATTTTCACAATTATAACTGCTTGCGCCCCATCTCTATCAAAATCACTATTTCAATCAATGTGCACACCATTTTCACTCTTGTCCTCGTCGCTAGATCTATCAGTCAATTGTTGAAAAAAGTTTTTAGCCTATTCAGCCGTTAGACGAGATGTACAAGCATTTTTGTGGTCCTTTCACTAGTTGCCACGATAAACAGTTTTACACCATTTGGTAACTAACTCATAACGCTGAAAAATATAAACATAATATCAATTTTCCAGTGTTCTACAACAAGCATGCTTTGGGAATTTGTTTTCTGTTGGCAACTTAAAATCTCGAACCCGATCAGAAAGTGTTTCAGTACATTTTTCATTCGGTTTATTACTAAAATTAGATCGACGCTCTGAGCGGCTCGTGGTCCAAATGATAGGATTTCAAAAGCCGGTCCTACCGGCTCGCGGTAGTTAATGTGTGTAATACAGACTGCACGATTGATACAATTAAATAACGAATAAATGATCAATATATCTACAGATTTATTTGTTAAATATATACACTTATAGGGTTAGTAAAACGTGAAAAGATTGATTGGGATAAGACAATTCACAGATGAATTGTAAACATGTAGTTAATTAAATATGATAGGGGAACTAAGTAAATAGTGAAATGATGTGGAGATGTATTAAGTGTTACCACACCAATTACGAATCTACACTGTCCATAAGTATTTCAAAATTCATTCACTGTATATTTATACACAAGTATGCACCGACTGTCCAATGTAGATGTCTCTTTCGCCGTGCGGGTTATCTTCAAGACGAGTACTTATTGATGAAACTCTTGCATGTGTTGTAAAGAGAACGAATAAAATGTAATGTCCCTAAACGCTTTAAAATCTCTATAGCGTCTACACACTGTAGACATTTGTCCCAGAAAACTAACTGTTGTCTGATCTTGAAAAGGCACATATTATATTGGAGCTTTTCACTAACTGATCTTCACGCAATGAAACTTGAGTAAGTAAATTTACGTCGTGCAAAACCAGGTTTGAGTACATGTAGTTACTTCATCTTCTTCTTTGATACTTAGCAGCAGACTGTCAAAGCAATCAGTGGCCATCACGCCTGGTGGTGCCTTGTAAGGCAGCAACAAATTGCTTCCATTTTGTTCGGTCGCCGGCCATCCTTCATACAGTGTTCCAACTCTGGTTCATTCTTTGCATCTCAGCCTCCACAGTTCTCCGCCAAGTTGTTTTTGGTCGGCATCTATTTCGCTTTTCTTCGGGGGTCCATAGCATTGTTGTTCTTGTAATTGCACCAGGGTCCCTTCTGAGGACATGGCTAACCCAACTCGAGCGTCTGCCAGCTAAGATGGTGTGCATGACTTCTTGGTTACTCCAAATAAGTAGTTATTGGTTGATGATGGTATTCGGCCAAAAGATTCGGTTAAATATTATGTAGGCACACTGTGTAGAAAGGGGATAGTTTCGGCATTTCCTTCTCTGTTACTTTCCAGCGTTTCGCACCATAGAGAAGCACAGAAAGTACACAGCCCTCATCTAATCTTAATTTGGTGTTTGTGCTGTACTGGGAAGACCTCCAGATGTTGTTGAGACTAGCAAAGGCTGTTCTCGCTTTATTTATTCTGTTGTTGATGTCCTTGCTTGTTCCGCCGTCTGGTGTTACTATGCATTCTAAGTATGTAAATGTGCCTGTCTGTTCTAGCTTCTGGTTCCTTATTGGTTCCTTATTGTTATTGGCTCAGGATTGCCCACATTGAGTGTCATGACCTCTGTCTTCTTTAGATTGATGTTCAGACCCTCCTGCTGTCTATACTTTTTCAGTTTATCGGTTTTTTTCTTGGATGTGTTGATGAAAATGTGCGTATAGTGCAATGTCATCTGCATATTCCAGGTCTTCTAGTGTAGAAAATGTTGTTCATCTAATTGATCTCGGATTGCCTTCTGTTGTGTGGCGCATCACACAGTATATGACTGTCAAAAATAAAGTTGTTGATAAGGGGCATCTCTGTTGTACTCCTGTCTTCACCTTGAAAGTTAGGTTGCTCAACCCAACACCGCATGTAAAGTTAGAATAGAGGCTTTGTATAATGGAAACTAAAAGCTCTCAGTATTTTCCATAGGCAGTCCTTGTATATGCTGTCAAAAGCCTTTTTAAAATCAACAAAGTTAATGTATTGCTGTCTCTGCCATTCTGAGCACCGCTCTATAATGTTCCTGAGACTGAATATATGATCTGCACATTTACTGTTCTTTCTGAATCCCGCTTGTTCTTTCGTCAGTGTATGGTCTACTGCTTTTGAAAGCTACTTCATGCACAAATATATTGAGTAACTGAACTTAGTTCAGGCTATGAGCTTTCGAATGATCTTGAACTATATATATATATATATATATATATATATATATATATATATATATATATATATATATATACACGAATCAACTTGTGCGTGTTTTAATTTGATAAACAAGTGAATAAAATGCTGTACCAGAGACGTGCACAAACGCGGACGTGATTTCCTTCCTTGTAACTTAGGAAGTGTATGATGTCCTATCTGATTTCTGCTATACGGACGTAGGCTTTTCTAGCTTCTTTCCGAGTAAACGCCAAACACTAAGTGTGTGGACTCAGATTTCTGCAAGACTGAAGACACAAAGTGGATTCATAAGTTTCACTTCTAGTATCTATAATTCACTTTCTTTTAACCTTATTCCTCACTATTACTTCTTCGTAACTGATTACTCTGGCTTCATTTCTCATATGTTTTTGGCATAGTATGAGGCGCACATGATAGTGTTAAGTCTATTGAGCATGAAAGTGTGTGACAATGTCAGTTTGTATTGATGATCTAATAATCTATATGAAGATGAAGTATGTAACTCTAAATTACTTCATTAAATTATAAGTCATATAGGAAAAATCTTAGATTTGGTTAACCATTAATGAATAGAAGTAATTAAAAAAATTAAAGTCTTTCGCACGTTTAACTAGGGGGTTAAGCTCAAAAAGCAATCTTAAATAATGAAAAAGAAAAATTACCAAATTATTTATAATTTTTCTAATGTTACAAACCTTTATTTCCCTTAGTGAATTCCACAAGAACACATTTAGAATTTAAATTCCATTGGAATAAAATTATAATCCACACTAGAATGAAATTATGGAACAGGCTAGGCTCTAGAAACTTCCACTTATGCTGTTATAAACGTACTGACGTCGACTGCGCATCAGGTTATATTTTAAAATATCCGGTGTGTGATATTTCTTAAGCTGTGTCCTACAGCTTCGCCCGCCATCCACTAACTCGCCTTCCACCTTGCAATACCACATTCACGTTCTTGGTAGAGAGGCCCGGCCCTTTTTTTGAGCCATTGAAATTGCAGCAAAAACACTCGATTTAGTGCATATCTAGGCGTACAGCTAAGTGAAGTCTGCTTGGAATGGATCAGAGTTTTACACTAGGTCAGAACTGAGACAGAATCTGTCGAATTCCGGTTGAAATCGCTAGATGACGTTATTTTGGAGATACTGTGAAATATTGCTACGAAAGAAACACAAAACTGGCTTTTTCGCCTGACAAAATCTAGTCGCAAGGAATTTACTTATCATGATCTTCTAATCTCCAGCTGAGCTACTATAAAAGGGCGCGGGTAAATTCAAATTGGAAACACACACGCTAGGATAGAAGTCGACACATGTACAAGAGCAAGAGCTAGTGTTAGCATCAAAGCCTCCACAGTTCTAACTAGAAGAAGCATGCCATTGTGTATAAGCAACTTCTAAACTGTTCTAGTTGGTGAAGTGATTGTCAACGTCAGGGTATGTTTATTAATTTTGTAAAATACATTAGGACTGAAAATTAATGTACGATTGCATATTGATGTTTATTTCGTGCTTGATTTTCCATGCCGATTTTTTTTACTTTGATATGTATTTCATGCCTGACTCTTCATGTTTATATTCTAGCTTATGCCAGTATGAAGCTTGGTTTCATCACAAAATAAAACCACAATCCATACAGCAGTGTTGCAACTAGAGTCCTTGTTAGGACTGGTATCGACTAGCAAATAAAGCTATCAGCACTTTTCACATCTGGCTTTTAATGCTGAACACAAAGAGTTCGCCTTTTTTTTATTCACTGGGCACCTTTTGCCTGTATTATTACTGTACTGTATCATGTATGACGTACTTCCCCCGTTTGACTCCACGACTCATGAAATGAAGATTCTGACCACAGTGGCCAGTCAGCAGAAGAGGGTGCACCTTCGCTGAACAGGTACCATACGCTGGGCTTGTTTCGTTTTAGGTTTCAAGTAGTTTGTGCCACGTGTCACAAAAAAGGGGAAACGTGAAAAGTGGACCACCACTGCTTCCTGGCCTCAGCAATGTGACTTAGGACCAGGAAACGTAACCATTTCAATCCTGTGTGACTTAGGACCAGGAAACGTAACCATTTCAATCCTGTGTGACTTAGGACCAGGAAACGTAACCATTTCAATCCTGTGTGACTTAGGATCAGGAAACGTAACACTTTCAATCCTGTGTGACTTAGGACCAGGAAACGTAACCATTTCAATCCTGTGTGACTTAGGACCAGGAAACGTAACCATTTCAATCCTGTGTGTAATTCGTGAACCGGTGGACCATCACTGATACCTGGCCTCAGCATTGTGGTTTGAGAACCAGGAGCTTATCCACGTGTTACAAGATAAGTTCCCCTAAGTGAGGGAATACTACCAACCCCAAAATCTTAAAACTGTGTATGATGACACAAACCATTATTGACATTCAATATTGTTACTGAATTCTCCTGTGCAATTTTGTTGTGAAAATTATACTTAATATATCTTATTCCGTAATTACAATTGATTAATCATTAAATACTCTGAGTATCTTTATACTTGAAGTTATTGAATTATTTTCAGTGTTTCATTGTTTTAAAGTAATTTGAAAGTGGTGTAGCGGGAGGTTATTTAAAATTATTTATATGTAAGAGTATGCCAGTAAAGAGTTCTGACCTTACAAGTAATACCCCAGTCTTAGAAATAAGCACTGGTGTATTGTTATCATAAAAATAGTCAGACTGTAAAAACCCTGGCCCAGTTGGTAAGAAGTAGTACCAGGATTTAAGGTGTCTCCTCCCTATGACTATCTTATGATTACTTATATTCTAGGGGATAAGTAAAATGAACATTCACTGAAACCACAAATGGAAGAAGTGAATAAATCCTCAGGTACAGTTAAAATAGTTTAATAATTACACTAATATTCTATTTCTACTAGTTGGAAAAGAGCATATACATATATATAAAAGTATTCACACAATTACTATTATGGTCTGTTTATACTTCAAGATCTTAAATAATAAAGTTACTGAAATCACTGTTATTAGTCCTTTGAATTTAAGGATAACTGTCATCAGTTGACTGAGTTTCTGTATGGTTACTTATTGTTTTCAACTATTGGCTGTTTCACATGTATAGGTGGTCAGTGTCAAACAGGACACTTATCTTTCCAACTTGATACTGCTGAAACTGTCCCTTGCTGATATCAGACTTGGTAGGCCCAACAGTAGGGATGCCAATGACCAGTTGAAGTTCACTCTTTGGGGTCCTGCACTTTGGTGGGATTGCCTCGGATGAACTACACCGGCTTCTGATACTGGACAGTCTGGTTTGAGTTATTTCATGGAACCTGCAACATATCAGCCTTGGCTAGTATCTGGCTAGACTTGTAGTTGACTAGCACAGATGTCAGACCAGTCAGTCATCAGATGTCACCGTTATACAATCATAGTAAGTAAGGACATCATTTCAGTGATATAGCATTAATATTAACATTTCAATTAAGTGTAACTGACTAGCACATAAGTCAGACAAGTCAGTCATCAGGTGTCAAAGTTATACAGTCATAGCAAGTAACATCAGTTCAATGATATAGAATTAATATTAACATATCAGTAATAAACATCATCTGGTTTATTCCGCTCCTATACATCCCTTCATATTCTATAACTTGATCCTTCCAAATCATATCAAGTACGAATTCAAATACTGATGCTAAAGTAATACATAAATAAAGACAGTGAGTGACCACGTGATCAGGTTGCTTTCTAACTTAAACATGTTTCTGGCGATCCGCTCACAATTCATGGGTCGTGGCGAAACTCTGCCTCCAGTCTGTCTGAACCCTCTTTCGTTGTCTGTAGCTCAGTTTACCGATACGCTTTAAATACGTATAGCGCGGACGTATGGGAGAGTACCGACGTCACAGCTTAAACCTAAGCCTGAAAAATCCTTCCCGAACAGTGATTTCGGCCGAACTGTGCGTCGACTGAAATTTTGCCTTTATCATTCTCGGCATATATAATATCCATATAGTTCCATCTTATCTAGTTTTATACAGCTGATAAAACTCTATCTTCCTATCCATGTAATTTCCCAAACTGTTATTTGTTGATTTTAATATTTAGAACAGAAGTGGGTTTACATGCTTTTAGCGTAACTGTGGGCAGCCGAAATACGCATATATCTCCGTAAATGAGAACTTCCTACCGTTCCATCTTATATGCAGTTATACACCATCCTTCCCTGTACTGAAATGTAAAATCCTTTTCATACGGATTCCCTTCTGTTTTTATTTATCGTTGGCGATTTCCTCTGTCCGATACACATTTCGCTGATACGCCGCCATTTTGAAAGCGGTCGTTCGATCGTAGACGGGTTTATAAATCTAACTGATCCCGTTTGCAATGACTTGAAACCAATTTTGCGACAAGTGGTAGGGATTAATTACGAGCTACATGCACATTCCCTAGGAGCATATTATAGGTCCAGCGACACGTTGACGTACCTGCCAGTTCTCTTCGTCAGTACCTGTGAACTGTGAGGTTGACTTCCCGCCCTTGTCCTGTGCCATCCCTACTTATAGTGACCCAGTTTTCTTGTCGAGTCTGGGGAAAACTAGTTCTATCTATCTTCATTTAACTACGTGATACTATCATCAAAAATATCCATCTCGCCACACGCACATTCCAAGTTTCTACCGCCCTCAAATGTATACAATCTGGTAACAAGTACTCCTCTGCGTATCTCTTCCATATGGCTTAGTCACGCACGTCATTTGTGTTTGATCACCCCGTCAGACCATGGTAATGTCTACAATGTGGTGGCACTCGATTTGTTTAAACTATCAAACAAATTCTCATCTCGCCCATGTTGCCATGGCTCATGCTGGACAATAACTCTAACAAACCAGGTGTGTTGTAAAAGATAACGATCCATCAAACCGCATAAATGTGAAATATACTGATATCGCAAGGAGGAGAGAAATATAATGAAAACGATGATGAAAAAGGTAAAAGAGAAGAAATGAATGGGAACACATCATCACATCCACAAAGACAACTGAAGAGCAAAACAACAACATACGCCATGCTTTTCTTTTAAAGAAAAACACAAAGGTCCAAACTAGTGCTGAATGACAAAAACTCTATGCCTGCAAGGAAACCTCACATCACCTAGGTATTACTTGTGATCGTCGATTGATATGGACAAGTCAGTTGAAAAGAGAACAGCTACAAGGAAGAAGGACAATTATGAAAATAAAATATACAGTACAACCTGGCGAGCAGTTGTGAATGTATTGAAGAATCTCTACACCTGGCGCGAGACCGGTGCAAGAATATGACACTATAACATGGGCAACAGTAGCAGCCAAATCAAACTTTGATAAAGTTAACCAACTACATAAGTATGTAATCAGAATCATCATAACAAGAGACATGCAGACAACAATCACTCAAGAAATGAGAAAAAGTTACATGCTTACAAGCAACGGACGAAAGAAAAGACGGAAGAACCAATCAATAAACTAGAAAAATTCAGACCAACAGATCATCCAGTGTACCAGATAATAAAGAGAGTGGAAAGCAGAACGTCTAAGCAGAGCGACTTTATAGAACCAACAAAATACAAAGGTGAAGGCAAATCCTTAAATTAGATAACAAATGTCACCTATCCACGATGGTAATCCTTGTCTGAAGATAACATAATTTTCATGAGATGTAAGAGAACACTTCCGAGATTGAGAACACAAAATAATTATAACCAGACTCAGCACCAAAATAAAACAAAATCTCCAAGCATGAAATATATAGAGGAATATTACCCAAGTATTTGCTCCTCCTAGGTGTACACAGACGGATCAGCATCTAATGTTACTTAAAAATGTATAATATAATTTTTCTGAAACTAAGCAATAATACATCGAAAAAAAACTGTGGCAACGTGGAATTTTTCAATCAACTTCAGAGCAGAGGTAGACGCAATCAAAACAGCAGCAGAAATGTCTTAATAACAGAAGAAGCACCAAAGGACATGTAGTAGCACTCATGGGTCCTAGAAACATTGATCTAATTGTAATATTTGGTGCTTCAAAGATACGATGGACCATTACCTGAGTTTTACCGTCGCTATATCGACGATGGTATTGGTGTCACAGACATGTCTGAAGTTAACCTCCGTAGATTCATTGACTATGTTCCATCCTGCCATCAAATTCACTTCTCAGATTTCTACCACTTCAGTTAACTTCCTTGACCTTACTGTCAATATTACTCCTACTGGCCTTACTACCTCTGTCTTTTATAAACCTACTGATGCTCATGGTTTCCTTCTTTACACCTCTTCTCACCCTCTTAGCTGTAAAAATTCCATTCCCTACTCTCAACTTCTACGCTTACGTCGGATATGTCACGATGAAGATGATTTCCGTGAACGAGCTCAAGAAATGCTCGAGTTTTTTCGCCGAAGTCACTATCCTGAAAGAGTCTTATCTGATGCCCTTAATCGCATTAGTCCCGTTACTCGTCAGGTTGCACTTACTGCTAAACCTACTACCACATCTGACAGACTTAAACTTGTCTTAACTTTCCACCCTCACTGTTTGGCGTTGAAAAAAATTATGTTCCGTCATCTGCCTATTCTCCACTCCGATCCTGATACCAGAGATTTGTTTCGTGATACCCCTTTGTTGGAATATCGTAAGGATAATAATTTTAGGGATATTCTTGTGCATAGTCGCTTGAGACAAACTAGTCCTTCTCACTTTGGTACTAAACCGTGCCAACGCCGCATATGTAAGACCTGTCCTTTTGTACTCCAAACGCAGTCAGTCTCCTTTCCGAACGGTAAATTTGCCCTTGGGGAGTCTTTCACGTGCGAATCCAGAAACCTGATTTATGCTATCATCTGCAAGAGGTCTGATATGACCTATATTGGTGAAACTGGCAGATGTTTGGCAGACAGGTTTCGGGAGCACTTGAATGACATCCATCATGGCAAACATTTACCGGTGGCTTTTTACTTCAACAGCCCTGACCATTCAGGTAACTCTGACATTCATGTCACTGCCCTCCGTTCATGTATCGGCGACGACCGAACTCGCTTCTCGTTGGAGAATCGTCTAATTTTTCAAATGGGCGTTTTAGCTCCTGCTGGCATTAATGTCCAGCATCATTTTGCATAATTCTTGTGGCTTCTGTCGTTATTTTCCTATCCTTGTTTTTGTTTTGGTTCGTTTCATTTCCTCAATTATCTGTTCTTAGCCGTCACTAGCTCCTACGTCACTTCCGCATGACGCCTTATTTTTCAGCCATTTTGAAATTTTCTTTCTTGGATCCAGCTAAGTGATTTTTTACTCAATCTAATAGTGTTGTTCATTTCTGTCTTCGTTTCGTTGATTATTTACTTTCTTGTTTCGACATGTCTTTCTGGTTTCACGATTTTCTTGCATTATTACCGTTATCGTTTCGCTCATCACCGTGGTTTCATCTGCTTGTATCGCTGATTTGACGTTTTCCTCATCATCACAGATCTTTGTAGTACCTATATGTAGTTCTTGTCCTTGTCACCTGTTCGTAACTGTGGCTGACGAAGGGTAAAACCCGAAACGTCCCTTGTCTCATGTGTACCGTTTACTTGTAAAACTGATTTCATACCATATTATTTTTTAATTTATATAAATGTAATATTAGCAACTCTCTGCAAACTACGTCGGCAATTCAAAAAAGTTGCATGTAATAAAGTGGATACTATCTCACTGGGAATGAATAGGCATACAAACTAACAGAGGAGGGAGGATAAATGCCTCAAACTGCTACAACGGTTACACATTAAGATGTCACGTGACTTATTGTCACTGGATTGCCTCCCCTACTCTGCAGTAATGGTCCAAAAACTGCCAAAACAGGTATACAATGAGGGCCTTTCAAGGTTCTACTTTTGCTCAAGATTACTCTTAGCAGGGTTATAAATAGAAGGATGGTGCTTCTATTTTTAGGGTGTCTTCATAGGATATTTCCGAAGTCAAGCACAACACTGAATTTATCAAGGCCGTCGTGAACTTTGTATCTGCCTGCCCCTTCTATGAATTTAAAGATATATTAACTCGTTTCTGAGGCGCCAACTGAATTATTCAGTAAACTATTACATTTTTAGCTCTGTTGTATTTATATTTAAGATTTCTGATTCATGTCGTGATTTGAATGAGATTATTTGTCACTTTCTAGCCGGTAGTACCACCTCACTATTTTATCTTCTCCCATTTTCTTCATTTTAATCACCTACGAGCGTAATTCCGGGTGTAGCCATGTCATTTCTTGTTAGGAATTACTGTCTGGTTTACTTGGTTTACTAACCCTTCAATTTTGTTAATTGTTTTGGTCAACTCATATCTAGCGAGTTTGTTTTACTTAGAATGTACATCATTTCTTTCATCTTTCCCTCCCTGCTCCATATAGAACTTGGGACTACGTTATGCTTTTAGTTCTCTGTAAGAGACTGGCAATAAAGCGGTCACCAGCCCTTTCAGTGGTGGTTCATGAAATCATCATTCTATACGCTGAGGTTGCCAGCCTCAAATGACTTGGATATCTACTAGCGATTTTCACATATTAATATTAACATGGTAATATATACATATTAGTTCACATGTTAGTAATGAAAAATATAAAATGTAAAATGACAACTTACGCCAATCCTGGCTCACAGACCTTTTGTTAAGATGAATAAAGTTAGGGCAATTGATTAGGCCTCTTATACGTGTTCTTTGGGTCGTTAATTTTATTAGATAATTCCCTCTATGACTTCGTGTGTTTCAGTTTCCTCAGCCTTCCTTATTAAAATGGTTTTCCTAGGCTAAGTAAGTCCTTCAAGATTGTTCCACAAAGTCCGGTCTGATAAATGGAAATTTTGAATTCTAGTCTTCACTGTGGCAGGATCTGGTTTTGTCTTGGCAAGCGTGAATCTCACAGTGTCTTAACTCTGAAACGCGTCAGGTTATATTCACTGTCCTACTCCGCATCTGTTTGCGACGAAGCTAAGAAAGCGCCAATCGTTTCAAATAAAAGTGTTGGGTGGGGTAATTTAAAACATTCCGAAATGGAATAATTTTGTTCGTGATGCAAAGATCACGTTTCCCATATATGGCAATCAAACCTCCGATGCCTTGTGTACCAACTCACAAACACATCGGTAAACTCTCTCAGCAATGTGTGTAAGATGTAACATCTTATTACTTTATCGAAAGTAATCTTGTCAGTCCTGTCTGTCCAAAATGTGTCATCCCGTATTACCAGCTTTGCGACGAGCGCAGTCTGGCCTTATCAGCAAGTAAGCAAATACGCCGAGCGATTTAGTGTTAAGCTGATGTCAGATATCGGCCGCTGCCGATATTAACCAACATGGTTGTCGATAATTATATCTCAGCCGCTCTGGTAAATGTGTAGGGAAGGGACGGGTAACAAACACACGTGATGACTTATCTTTGAGAGGGGGTGTAAGAATGAAAATATAAAATATCTGCTACACATAGCAGAGAAAGAACGAAAGTGCGACAATTGAAAGCATGCAACTAAAATCAGTACAAACATGTAACTGATACTGCCGTAGTGAAACAGAGATCGAGAAGGGTCGCCCCATTCTGTCACACTCAGTGTGGTTGACGTTCACATTTATATTTGTTTTTAACAAGGTAGGGCAGTGTTATCTGACCGCTTCCAACTGTGTGTTAATGTTATCTATCAGCGATAGATCAAGCGAAAATAACACGAAACCTGAGTCATGCGTTCCAGTATAAGAAAAAATACAGATAAAGAAGAGATCAATGAAAGCGCAATATAGAGAACAAGTTAGATAGAACACAATAAAGTGAAGAGCACGGTAATTTCATGACATTTATCAAGAGCAGACACCGAAAGACATGGGAAACGAAATATCTAGACGACCATAAAAACAACGCCTATCGCCGAACAGAGAAGAACAAGTAATAATGTTCAGACTCCGCACAGACCACAACAGACTGACACACAATCTGTTCAATAAACTAAATGTAGGAACTATGGAAGAGTGGTACTGGGATATTGATAAAATTACAGAACAACATCTGCAGCAGGTTCTGAGGAACTGAGTGATGCAGACACAGATGCCAACCCAGTAAAATCTCTATGGAGATGTTCATAACCTGAGTCTGACCACTGCTTTCTTCGGGAATATTTAAGGTGACAAATAAGGGTGTTCGATGAAGAAGAAGAAAAGAATGTCCTTATGTTGTATTCTTCACTTATTCTCGCAATTATCATCTTTTCTCTGCGAGTTTTTCAAGCTCAATTGCTATGACTTTTCACTTAACATTCCTCTGTTGTCTTCCACCTGGTTCTTCTTATGTGATAGAAGGGCAAGCCTCATGTTGTTCATATGAGACAAAGAAAGAATATAACTATTGTACCTTTATGCATGTCGTACGAGGCGACTAGTTTGACATTGTCCATGGGGTTCATCATGTAAAACAAATTGTCAGAAACACTATGACTCCCAGAGTACGTCAATGATTGTTGCAGACTTTCTACGAGAGGACCAGCAACTGTGACATCACCATGCTCCGTAAGGTGTGCAAAGTAAAACGATGATGATGATGCTAGAGAGGCAAGGTCGACCATGAAGTTGACCAACCTGTTTTGTCAGTCTCCTGAATTCCATTTATGTGACCTAAGTTGTTTTCAAAATCCAATCTATAGGCTTTAAATAGAGAAATGATGACAAGAGACATCCATGTCTTGTCTCAAATAGTTCTGTAATTTATTCTTCCTGACGAAGTCTGTATTTTATGTCTTCAAATGTTTTCCTTATTAGGTTAATAAACTTAAGGGGACCCTTCATTGTGTCTCGGCCGTTTCTAAAACAAATGTCTAAATTGTTGAAGCATTTATCAAAAATTCAATTTACAGTGGTGCATAAACGTCTTATACCTGATTGTTCCGTGTATTATTGTTAATGTATATGATATGATCAAGTTCACCTTAGGGTATGAATTTCTTCAACGATCAATGAACACTTGCAACAGTAACAGGTTGAATGAGTGCAGATAAATAGTGTAAACATCTCACAAGGTTTATTTACGATCCATACAAACGAGCAGCTCCCCATTAATATGGGAACAACAGAAGTGTTTGCGTCATTAATAGGCTGGAATGCCATGGTAAATTTCCGGTGTTATGTGTTGTTGGGTCGCACTAATGACCCGTTGTCGTAAATTTATTTTGAGAGAAAGAGTCTAGAAATAGTAGTCCGGTTTAGAGTGTAGAATGATGATGAAAACTCAGTGATAGAAATGTATAGATTAAATATGATGCTCCACAGAGTGCTGGAGGAGAGTAAAGACAGACCTATTTACGACAAATCGCTTCTCTCAATCTTCTCTTCCACTCTCCTGGTCAAACAATTATTTGCCAGTTTTCCAGACACACGTCTGCGCTCACACCGATTTGTTGCTTCGAACACTCAGACGACGTGGATACAGCTATATTAAACAAATAGGGAATGTTTGGGCTTTTGGGTATTCCAACACAGTCCGATATAAGTTTATGATGTTTATTTACCGTAAAGATCAAATCACAAAAAAACAATATCAAGTGTTACATAAAATTATCATAAGTACAGAAAAATGCAAATATCAAGGTAGGGAGGGGGTGAAGAAGATTGGTATCGACTAAGCCCTTCCCGCTTGTAGGAGCATAGGAAATGTAACCCAACAGTGAATTTAATTACTCTGAAAGAGGTGTTACAATATTAGTTATGGTGGTAGACAAAAAAATACTGTTATCCCAATGGTGTCTTCCCTTTACTAAGCAAAGAAAAAAAAAGGGGGGGGGGGGGGGATGAAACAGAGTTAACAAATTATCCCACTAAAGGAACAATGCCGGGTATACAGAAAACGTATTACCCGGTAGGCAAGTTAACAAATGGTTTGTTGCAAATAAATTAAATCTCCTGTCATTCATACACACTGTGCGGATCCACACTCATATACACCACACACTTACCGAGTTGCAGCATCAGTCAATCCATAGAATGATAAACACACTGATTAAACTCTTGACACGTGTAACTGTCTAGCACTTCTATGCCCCGCCCCAGATATTGCGAGTTTTTACTGAGAGCAAATATTCCCGCTTATCGCCGGACTTGAAGTTCTAAGAGTTCTTGTGGTTTATTATATAAAAGGAGTCTAAGGGATGGCACTGACACAATTCAACACAGGGGTGAAAAATGAGGTGATGGCAATATTCCTTCACTGCGTGATGACAGCAACTGACCGGTAAAGTTTTTTTTAATCCAGTGAGGAAAAACTAGGCTCAGTCACAGTCAGGTAATTCGGTAATCTCTCACAATAGAGCAGTATATAAACTATCGCTAGTGGCACTGTTCATCTTCCAGTTTATCTTACAGATTGTAAGTTAAATTTGATGATAATAATCAAATGATCTTGGGTAGGCTTTCTTTCATGTAATTATGTTAGCTAGGCCGCACCGGACCACCACAAGATTTACTTTAAAAAAAATGTCTCATCAAACTGTCTGGAAGTTTAAGAACCGAGTATGGAAACTCTGAAAGATTTCGTTATTGCTGGGATTGCAAAAGGTGATCAATCTAGAGAAAAAGATAGAAAACCCATAACAACATAATCATACTTTAAAAAATCAAATAATCTTCTAAGCGCGCGATAAATTTCCCGTTAAGACTATTATATATATACGCTCGCGTATTTAATAAACACTGCGCGAGTTCTAGTGGTTAAATCACACATCTATAAATATAGGACTTAACTAAATTTATTAATTATAAATTCCTTCGCGACTTTAAAAGTTAATTTAAGCATTAAACATCTATTATCTTTTTGGAAATAGTATAGCAGGTATATCATTACATTTACAACTGGAACTATTGAGACGGTTTAATTTAATAGGTTTAAGTTAACACAAAATCCAATGAAATATAATGAATGAACTAGACCACTGATCACTTTACACAATATATATTTTACCGCTTTGCACAGAAATAGAATTCACTGCAAATAAAATGAAAATCCATGGGATAATCTACCAAGATTTCAAATATCGCTAGTGCTTCTATCAAGTTCTGGCCAGCGAATGATGAAGTGTATTTCTACGTGATCTGTATATCTACAACTGGAATGCAAGATGAGTGGGACATGAGAAACTTGGACAGCTTTTTGATCTCATGAACTTTGGGGGATCTGACCGCAAAATCCAAAGAGAGAAGCCGCCCCTGGCCTCTCGTATCTTCGCTCGCTGATTGCGTCAGCTTCCAACGTTCGCTCTGGCTGCGATCGGTTCCGTGCTTAACACCGGGATGCGAAATCGTTTCAGGGACCACTACTGTCTTTGATAGCATGCCGCCCGTCCTTCCTGAGATCTCCCCCAGTGTCTTTCTTCTGATTGCTCTGGTCCATCTTGCGAGCGGTTGAGTTCGCGCGGAGATGATAAATACCAGCGAGAAACTAGCTTCTCTGCTCGGGGATCGTCTCAGTGTCTTTGATCTCGTGCCGCATACTAAATGAGTCCCAGTGAAATCGGTTCGCTCTGGCGAAACGAAAAGTTACAACAAATGTTCAGGGGTTCTAATGTTATGAAAAGCTAAAAGTCCCTTTAAATCATCCATCATATCAGGGAAAATTCACTTGTCGAACTAGACGTACGTCACAATCGTCCCCACTTTTAGACATGAAACCATTTTTCATGTTTCATTTTTTTGACAATGGAGGTGACCTGATTGGTGATTTTAGGATGAGTGGTATCTTCAGTTTGCTCTTCTTCCTCTGTAGACCAGTTTCTACTCAGGAAATCAGCCCCGACATTCTGTCTTCCCGGAATATATTCCACTTTGAAAGAATAAACGCTTAAAAGAAGCGCCCAACGCATGATCCTTGCGTTAAATTCTTTATTGGCACCCAGAAATGCTAACGGAGCGTGGTCTGTTTGCACCGTGAAAGATGTACCATAGAGGAACTCATGATGGCGTCTGATACCGTCAATCAGAGCGAGACATTCTCTTTCGACTACGCTGTAGTTCCGTTCAGCTTTATTTAATTTCCGACTGCCATAGGCAACTGGAAATAGCATGTTTGGGTCACTGTCATCGGCTTGAAGCAGTGTTGACCCGATGCCCTGACCTGACGCGTCGACCCGTAATACAAAAGGTTTGTTGAGGTCAGGCAACCTCAAAATGGGGTATGCAGACAACTGTCCTTTCAAAGTGCTGTATGCGTGTTCGCACTTTTGATCCCATATGACCTTATCAGGACAACCTTTCTTTGTGAGGTCAGTCAGAGGTGCTGTCAGTCCGTTGAAGTTCTGGATGTATTTCTGATAATATGCACATAATGATAGGAAGGAACGTACGTCTTTCTTCGTTCGGGGTCTTTTGGCTGCAGCTATTTTCTCCACGTTCTTCTTAATAGGCCAACTGCATCCGTGAGAAATAGTATGCCCCAGGAAGTCTAACTGTTCAAACCCGATGAGACATTTGCTAGGTCTGGCTGTGAGACCCGTTTCCTGTAGTCTCCTGAGGAGCATAGCAACCGTAGCGATATGTTCTTCATAGGTTTCCGATGCAATTAATATGTCATCCATAAAATTATGGATATGGGGACTTTGCAAAGGTTCTAGAAGTTTCCTCATCATCCTGGTGAACACTCCTGGTGCGTTATGCAATCCGAACGGCATCACATTAAATGTGTAATGTCCTTCACTAGTGCTGAAAGCTAACAAAGGTTTAATTTCCTCCTTGACTGGTATCTGATAATAACCTTTACTGAGGTCAATCTTGGAGAAAATCTTTGCTTTGCTGAGCTTGGTGAACAACTCAGAAACAGTTTGGAGAGGTTCGGGCTGGAATTCCGTTACAGCGTTTAGCAGCCGGTAATCTATACACAGCCGAACTTCCTTATTGGGCTTCTGCAACAGCACTACACTGGAACTGTAAGGAGATGTAGACTCACTGATAATTCCTGCTTGACGCAGTTTGTCTATTTCTCCGCGAAGTGCATCAGCTTTAGCGTACGGTATGGGGTAAACTCTGGTTCGAACAGGGGTCTCGTTTGTTAATTTCATATCAAATTCGATGAGATTTGTTCGACCAGGTACATCCGTTAAGACTGCACTGTACTGTTTTAGTAGAGCCCTGGTTTCTGTTTGTTGTTCTGGTGAGAGATTGTCGCCGAACTTGACATCTTTAAAGGATTCTGTGGGTTGCAATGGATACTCCATGCAACCATCATCGTCTTTCTCGTCTTCCGTTGCTATGGCGACGGCCAGGAGATGCTCGGAGGATGGCACCGGTCCTTCCAAATATTTCTTAAGCAGATTTACGTGGAAGACCTTCTCCTTTCCTTTGATGAAGATCTTGTAATTGGTACGTGAGATTTTTTTAAGGACGGTAAACGGCCCGTGCCATCCGATGCGAAGTTTATTGCTTCCGGTTGGAAGTAGCAACAAAACTTTCTCCCCTGGTTGTAGTTCTCTCTCTTTTGCAGCTTTGTTGTATCTTTTAGTAATTTTAGCGCGGGCTTTCTTAAGGTTGGTAGTAGCTAGATCCCATCCTAGCTTTAGCCTTTCCTTGAGCTCAGATACATACTTGCTTGCAGAGACGACTGTCTCGTCAGCCTTTTGGTCTGTCAGGGACCGAAGTAAGGCTTCTAGTGGCCCCTTAATAGGTCTGCCAAATAAAAGTGTAGCTGGCGCGAATCCCGTAGACGCTTGGGGTACCTCTCAGTAGGCGAATAAGGCAGCCGATATATATAGGTCCCAGTCTTCCGGTTTCTCCTGACCCAGCTTACGTAACATGGTGGTAAGGGTACCATTAAAACGTTCCACGAGCCCATTTCCGGCCGGATGGTAGGGACTTGTGTGGATATGTTTGGCCCTCAAGATCTTAAAGATCTCCTCCATTAACAGGCTACGGAATTGGGATCCATTGTCCGTCAAAACTTGTTGAGGGAATCCCAACCGTGTAAAGATTTGCACGAGGGCTTCTGTGACATGCTTGGAATCTGTGCATGTTAGCGGTATAGCTTCGGCCCACATTGTGCAAGTGTCGACTAAAGTCAGGATGAACCTGTGCTTTCTTTTGGTCCTTTCCAGGGGTCCAATGATGTCGACAGCAACCCGTTCAAATGGAGTACCCACTATTGGCATTTGCCCCATAGGTACTGGGGGTGTCAAGTGCTTTGGTGCTACCCGTTGGCACTGGGCGCAGGATTTCACGTACCTGATAATGTCAGAGTTCATTCCTGGCCACCAATAGTGGTTTTTTATTCGCTGAATAGTGGCGTTTTGTCCCATATGTCCGCTAAAGGGAAGAGAGTGCCCCATTTCTAAGATCTGGCTTCTGTACTGCGTCGGTACTAGGAGCTGGTTATTCCCCGTGTCCGGGTTGCCCGTTCTACGATACAATACGCCATCCTTAGAAAAGATGTCTCCGTTGTGTCTGGGGTCCTTAGCCATGGGCAGTTTTTTAAAGCAGAGCTTCAGAGTAGGGTCCTTTTGTTGCGCCTCCTTCAGTTCGTTCGGCAACAAATTTGGCGCAGGCTCCCTCTCCTTCTTGGCTTGCCCTCTTGTGGTTACCGCTGCCACAATCGGCTCCTTTGGTCTCCCAATAAACACGTATCTACATCCCAGGATAACTGGGTAGATAGGATCATCCATAATGGCCGCTTTAATAACACCTCTGACAAAATCAGAGTGTATTTCTACCAGTGCGATAGGAAGCGTCCTGGGTGCATCACTCGTGAAAACTCCACTAAGTTTGACGGTTTCCTCTGTCTCCTGACCTGGTTTGACTAGGTGTCTAGCAACAATACAACTAAAGCTTAATCCAGTGTCAAAGAGACAAGTAGTTGAGGTACCATTCAAAATTACAGTTCCTCGAGTTGAGGGTCGGTCCCCCTCAGGTTGAGAATCACTGACATTGACTCTACCTTTCGAGGCTGTATGCAAACATCCGACGCGGTTTGGACTGGTTTGTTTGCCCTGATCAGACGTTCCTGGTGTAGGGGTCTTTCCTTTTCCTTGACCTTGGTGGCCGCGCTGCCACGTAGGCTTGGTGGGTTGATCAGAATTGTTGTTAGGGGGGTATCGGGTTTTGTAGAATTTCGATTTTTCCTGGGGAGGTCTCTGGGTATTATTTTCTCGTTGGTTATAATTCTGAGAGGAATTAGAGGAATAGGATGACTGCTCTAGAGTTTGTTTACGAGATGGCTCATCTGTGGGTTTACGTTTAGTGCTGGGAAGTTCGGCCATTGCATTGGTATAGCGTTCTGCCTTATTGAGTATATCCTCAAGCCTGACTGCGCCCTGTTCAGCCAAAAATCTACGGGTTTCGTTTGACAAAGTTGACTTTATCTGTTCCACAAGAACAAGTTCAAGTAGTCCCTCATATGTAAGAGGTAGGTCAGATAATTCAATGCACTTTGTCAAATAGCCCGTGAGACGTGAAGAGAACTGCGGGAATGTTTCCGTGCTCTCCTTCCGGCTGTTTCTGAACATTTGCAGAAATTTTCGGGCGGTCATCTCAAACCGCTTTAGCAAGGCCTTTTTCAGCATGTCGTAATCATGTTGGTTGGTTCCCAGCTTTGTATATACGTCATAAGCAGTACTTTTTAGTCACGTTGAGAGTTTAAGTGCCCAGCGGGTACTCTCCAACCCATACAGATTTGCGAGCCTCTCGAATTTTTCTAGATAGCTGTCAATTTTCTCATTGGGACTAGGAAAAGACTCTAAAGCGAAAGACATCGCAGTTAATTGGGCAGACTGAGTGCTGGAGAGATCCATTGACTGAGACTGGGGCGAAGACGGCTCTCCGTTATTCGAAGTAGAGGCGCCCCGACTCTCTAAAGCCTTAAGCGCCAGTTCATGTTGTCTTTCTCGCTCTCTCTCTCTCTTTCCCTGCGGGCGTCCATCTCTGCCTCAATTTTCTTCTGCTCCAATAGACGATCGTCCGCTTCTTTCTTCCTAGCTTCTGCCCGCTCTTCCGCTTCCTTTTTCTCTTTTTCTTCTCTCTGTTGGTCCGCGTCATATCTTTCAAGTTCTTTGTTGACAAACAGGTTCGCGGCTTCTCCTTCTAATCCTGAGTCCTTCGCCTCCTGTCTCAAAATGGATCTTATCCTAATTCTCTCTGCCATACCAAAGAACTGGATGCTTCTAAGACTAGAGAATAGTAAGATGGAACAAGAAGGGGAAGAAACTCGGAACCGCTACGAGAAAAAACCAAAGTAAAAATTTACTTGAGTTACCTCCTACCTTAAATGCGTTAACTTATCGCTGCTATTATTGTCACTTAAGACTCTTAACGCAAGCGACTATGCCACTAAACTGGTAAGTTACACTAGAAAAGAATCTACTCTTACTAACAGTAGAGAAAAATTTATATTAAAACAATTTAAAGGAAAAAAAAACTTTCTCTGAAATTTTAATTCTCCACTACAAAAAACTCCCCCTGAAGTCAATTATATGAGAAGAGACGATGTTAACTAGACTTAAAAAGTCAGAACAAGGCGTCTTTAGCTAAGCTCAACTCTTTTAACTTCAAAAACCCTTTAGTGACTGTAAAACAATCACGCAATCCCAGCAAATCGTATAAAGAAAAATGTAATGTTTCTCTGCCAGAGAATAATTTAAATAACAACTATTTTTGTTCATCCGTACTTTCTACTGCTGTGGAAAGAAAACAACCTGGAAATATGCTGTGTGGACGACCCAAATACTAAAAAAAAACGTTGTCTAGGGGTGTAATTACTTATTTATTTATTTCCCTAAATCACAAAGACAGATCACTCCCACTCTATCTAGTTAGACCCAGACTTAGATCAGACTCAAATATCTTTATCCCGGCTATGCGAATGCCTCAAATGTAGCTCAAGATGCAGAACCAGCCCACAAATATGTGTGCATCAAATGTATCTCAAAATTATCCCGGACGAGCCCCCAAATATTGTCGTAAATTTATTTTGAGAGAAAGAGTCTAGAAATGGTAGTCCGGTTTAGAGTGTAGAATGATGATGAAAACTCAGTGATAGAAATGTATAGATTAAATATGATGCTCCACAGAGTGCTGGAGGAGAGTAAAGACAGACTTATTTACGACAAATCGCTTCTCTCAATCTTCTCTTCCACTCTCCTGGTCAAACAATTATTTGCCAGTTTTCCAGACACACGTCTGCGCTCACACCGATTTGTTGCTTCGAACACTCAGACGACGTGGATACAGCTATATTAAACAAATAGGGAATGTTTGGGCTTTTGGGTATTCCAACACAGTCCGATATAAGTTTATGATGTTTATTTACCGTAAAGATCAAATCACAAAAAAACAATATCAAGTGTTACATAAAATTATCATAAGTACAGAAAAATGCAAATATCAAGGTAGGGAGGGGGTGAAGAAGATTGGTATCGACTAAGCCCTTCCCGCTTGTAGGAGCATAGGAAATGTAACCCAACAGTGAATTTAATTACTCTGAAAGAGGTGTTACAAGATTAGTTATGGTGGTAGACAAAAAAAATACTGTTATCCCAATGGTGTCTTCCCTTTACTAAGCAAAGAAAAAAAAAGGGGGGGATGAAACAGAGTTAACAAATTATCCCACTAAAGGAACAATGCCGGGTATACAGAAAACGTATTACCCGGTAGGCAAGTTAACAAATGGTTTGTTGCAAAAAAATTAAATCTCCTGTCATTCATACACACTGTGCGGATCCACACTCATATACACCACACACTTACCGAGTTGCAGCATCAGTCAATCCATAGAATGATAAACACACTGATTAAACTCTTGACACGTGTAACTGTCTAGCACTTCTATGCCCCGCCCCAGATATTGCGAGTTTTTACTGAGAGCAAATATTCCCGCTTATCGCCGGACTTGAAGTTCTAAGAGTTCTTGTGGTTTATTATATAAAAGGAGTCTATGGGATGGCACTGACACAATTCAACACAGGGGTGAAAAATGAGGTGATGGCAATATTCCTTCACTGCGTGATGACAGCAACTGACCGGTAAAGTTTTTTTTTAATCCAGTGAGGAAAAACTAGGCTCAGTCACAGTCAGGTAATTCGGTAATCTCTCACAATAGAGCAGTATATAAACTATCGCTACTGGCACTGTTCATCTTCCAGTTTATCTTACAGATTGTAAGTTAAATTTGATGATAATAATCAAATGATCTTGGGTAGGCTTTCTTTCATGTAATTATGTTAGCTAGGCCGCACCGGACCACCACAAGATTTACTTTAAAAAAATGTCTCATCAAACTGTCTGGAAGTTTAAGAACCGAGTATGGAAACTCTGAAAGATTTCGTTATTGCTGGGATTGCAAAAGGTGATCAATCTAGAGAAAAAGATAGAAAACCCATAACAACATAATCATACTTTAAAAAATCAAATAATCTTCTAAGCGCGCGATAAATTTCCCGTTAAGACTATTATATATATACGCTCGCGTATTTAATAAACACTGCGCGAGTTCTAGTGGTTAAATCACACATCTATAAATATAGGACTTAACTAAATTTATTAATTATAAATTCCTTCGCGACTTTAAAAGTTAATTTAAGCATTAAACATCTATTATCTTTTTGGAAATAGTATAGCAGGTATATCATTACATTTACAACTGGAACTATTGAGACGGTTTAATTTAATAGGTTTAAATTAACACAAAATCCAATGAAATATAATGAATGAACTAGACCACTGATCACTTTACACAATATATATTTTACCGCTTTGCACAGAAATAGAATTCACTGCAAATAAAATGAAAATCCATGGGATAATCTAGCAAGATTTCAAATATCGCTAGTGCTTCTATCAAGTTCTGGCCAGCGAATGATGAAGTGTATTTCTACGTGATCTGTATATCTACAACTGGAATGCAAGATGAGTGGGACATGAGAAACTTGGACAGCTTTTTGATCTCATGAACTTTGGGGGATCTGACCGCCAAATCCAAAGAGAGAAGCCGCCCCTGGCCTCTCGTATCTTCGCTCGCTGATTGCGTCAGCTTCCAACGTTCGCTCTGGCTGCGATCGGTTCCGTGCTTAACACCGGGATGCGAAATCGTTTCAGGGACCACTACTGTCTTTGATAGCATGCCGCCCGTCCTTCCTGAGATCTCCCCCAGTGTCTTTCTTCTGATTGCTCTGGTCCATCTTGCGAGCGGTTGAGTTCGCGCGGAGATGATAAATACCAGCGAGAAACTAGCTTCTCTGCTCGGGGATCGTCTCAGTGTCTTTGATCTCGTGCCGCATACTAAATGAGTCCCGGTGGAAATCGGTTCGCTCTGGCGAAACGAAAAGTTACAACAAATGTTCAGGGGTTCTAATGTTATGAAAAGCTAAAAGTCCCTTTAAATCATCCATCATATCAGGGAAAATTCACTTGTCGAACTAGACGTACGTCACAATCGTCCCCACTTTTAGACATGAAACCATTTTTCATGTTTCATTTTTTGACAATGGAGGTGACCTGATTGGTGATTTTAGGATGAGTGGTATCTTCAGTTTGCTCTTCTTCCTCTGTAGACCAGTTTCTACTCAGGAAATCAGCCCCGACATTCTGTCTTCCCGGAATATATTCCACTTTGAAAGAATAAACGCTTAAAAGAAGCGCCCAACGCATGATCCTTGCGTTAAATTCTTTATTGGCACCCAGAAATGCTAACGGAGCGTGGTCTGTTTGCACCGTGAAAGATGTACCATAGAGAAACTCATGATGGCGTCTGATACCGTCAATCAGAGCGAGACATTCTCTTTCGACTACGCTGTAGTTCCGTTCAGCTTTATTTAATTTCCGACTGCCATAGGCAACTGGAAATAGCATGTTTGGGTCACTGTCATCGGCTTGAAGCAGTGTTGACCCGATGCCCTGACCTGACGCGTCGACCCGTAATACAAAAGGTTTGTTGAGGTCAGGCAACCTCAAAATGGGGTATGCAGACAACTGTCCTTTCAAAGTGCTGTACGCGTGTTCGCACTTTTGATCCCATATGACCTTATCAGGACAACCTTTCTTTGTGAGGTCAGTCAGAGGTGCTGTCAGTCCGTTGAAGTTCTGGATGTATTTCTGATAATATGCACATAATGATAGGAAGGAACGTACGTCTTTCTTCGTTCGGGGTCTTTTGGCTGCAGCTATTTTCTCCACGTTCTTCTTAATAGGCCAACTGCATCCGTGAGAAATAGTATGCCCCAGGAAGTCTAACTGTTCAAACCCGATGAGACATTTGCTAGGTCTGGCTGTGAGACCCGTTTCCTGTAGTCTCCTGAGGAGCATAGCAACCGTAGCAATATGTTCTTCATAGGTTTCCGATGCAATTAATATGTCATCCATAAAATTATGGATATGGGGACTTTGCAAAGGTTCTAGAAGTTTCCTCATCATCCTGGTGAACACTCCTGGTGCGTTATGCAATCCGAACGGCATCACATTAAATGTGTAATGTCCTTCACTAGTGCTGAAAGCTAACAAAGGTTTAATTTCCTCCTTGACTGGTATCTGATAATAACCTTTACTGAGGTCAATCTTGGAGAAAATCTTTGCTTTGCTGAGCTTGGTGAACAACTCAGAAACAGTTTGGAGAGGTTCGGGCTGGAATTCCGTTACAGCGTTTAGCAGCCGGTAATCTATACACAGCCGAACTTCCTTATTGGGCTTCTGCAACAGCACTACACTGGAACTGTAAGGAGATGTAGACTCACTGATAATTCCTGCTTGACGCAGTTTGTCTATTTCTCCGCGAAGTGCATCAGCTTTAGCGTACGGTACGGGGTAAACTCTGGTTCGAACAGGGGTCTCGTTTGTTAATTTCATATCAAATTCGATGAGATTTGTTCGACCAGGTACATCCGTTAAGACTACACTGTACTGTTTTAGTAGAGCCCTGGTTTCTGTTTGTTGTTCTGTTGAGAGATTGTCGCCGAACTTGACATCTTTAAAGGATTCTGTGGGTTGCAGTGGATACTCCATGCAACCATCATCGTCTTCCTCGTCTTCCGTTGCTATGGCGACGGCCAGGAGATGCTCGGAGGATGGCACCGGTCCTTCCAAATATTTCTTAAGCAGATTTACGTGGAAGACCTTCTCCTTTCCTTTGATGGAGATCTTGCAATTGGTACGTGAGATCTTTTTAAGGACGGTAAACAGCCCTTGCCATCCGATGCGAAGTTTATTGCTTCCGGTTGGAAGTAGCAACAAAACTTTCTCCCCTGGTTGTAGTTCTCTCTCTTTTGCAGCTTTGTTGTATCTTTTAGTAATTTTAGCGCGGGCTTTCTTAAGGTTGGTAGTAGCTAGATCCCATCCTAGCTTTAGCCTTTCCTTGAGCTCAGATACATACTTGCTTGCAGAGACGACTGTCTCGTCAGCCTTTTGGTCTGTCAGGGACCGAAGTAAGGCTTCTAGTGGCCCTTTAATAGGTCTGCCAAATAAAAGTGTAGCTGGCGCGAATCCCGTAGACGCTTGGGGTACCTCTCAGTAGGCGAATAAGGCAGCCGATATATATAGGTCCCAGTCTTCCGGTTTCTCCTGACCCAGCTTACGTAACATGGTGGTGAGGGTACCATTAAAACGTTCCACGAGCCCATTTCCGGCCGGATGGTAGGGACTTGTGTGGATATGTTTGGACCTCAAGATCTTAAAGATCTCCTCCATTAACAGGCTACGGAATTGGGATCCATTGTCCGTCAAAACTTGTTGAGGGAATCCCAACCGTGTAAAGATTTGCACGAGGGCTTCTGTGACATGCTTGGAATCTGTGCATGTTAGCGGTATAGCTTCGGCCCACATTGTGCAAGTGTCGACTAAAGTCAGGATGAACCTGTGCTTTCTTTTGGTCCTTTCCAGGGGTCCAATGATGTCGACAGCAACCCGTTCAAATGGAGTACCCACTATTGGCATTTGCCCCATAGGTACTGGGGGTGTCAAGTGCTTTGGTGCTACCCGTTGGCACTGGGCGCAGGATTTCACGTACCTGATAATGTCAGAGTTCATTCCTGGCCACCAATAGTGGTTTTTTATTCGCTGAATAGTGGCGTTTTGTCCCATATGTCCGCTAAAGGGAAGAGAGTGCCCCATTTCTAAGATCTGGCTTCTGTACTGCGTCGGTACTAGGAGCTGGTTATTCCCCGTGTCCGGGTTGCCCGTTCTACGATACAATACGCCATCCTTAGAAAAGATGTCTCCGTTGTGTCTGGGGTCCTTAGCCATGGGCAGTTTTTTAAAGCAGAGCTTCAGAGTAGGGTCCTTTTGTTGCGCCTCCTTCAGTTCGTTCGGCAACAAATTTGGCGCAGGCTCCCTCTCCTTCTTGGCTTGCCCTCTTGTGGTTACCGCTGCCACAATCGGCTCCTTTGGTCTCCCAATAAACACATATCTACATCCCAGGATAACTGGGTAGATAGGATCATCCATAATGGCCGCTTTAATAACACCTCTGACAAAATCAGAGTGTATTTCTACCAGTGCGATAGGAAGCGTCCTGGGTGCATCACTCGTGAAAACTCCACTAAGTTTGACGGTTTCCTCTGTCTCCTGACCTGGTTTGACTAGGTGTCTAGCAACAATACAACTAAAGCTTAATCCAGTGTCAAAGAGACAAGTAGTTGAGGTACCATTCAAAATTACAGTTCCTCGAGTTGAGGGTCGGTCCCCCTCAGGTTGAAAATCACTGACAATAACTCTACCTTTCGAGGCTGTATGCAAACATCCGACGCGGTTTGGACCGGTTTGTTTGCCCTGATCAGACGTTCCTGGTGTAGGGGTCTTTCCTTTTCCTTGACCTTGGTGGCCGCGCTGCCACGTAGGCTTGGTGGGTTGATCAGAATTGTTGTTAGGGGGGTATCGGTTTTTGTAGAATTTCGATTTTTCCTGGGGAGGTCTCTGGGTATTATTTTCTCGTTGGTTATAATTCTGAGAGGAATTAGAGGAATAGGATGACTGCTCTAGAGTTTGTTTACGACATGGCTCATCTGTGGGTTTACGTTTAGTGCTGGGAAGTTCGGCCATTGCATTGGTATAGCGTTCTGCCTTATTGAGTATATCCTCAAGCCTGACTGCGCCCTGTTCAGCCAAAAATCTACGGGTTTCGTTTGACAAAGTTGACTTTATCTGTTCCACAAGAACAAGTTCAAGTAGTCCCTCATATGTAAGAGGTAGGTCAGATAATTCAATGCACTTTGTCAAATAGCCCGTGAGACGTGAAGAGAACTGCGGGAATGTTTCCGTGCTCTCTTTCCGGCTGTTTCTGAACATTTGCAGAAATTTTCGGGCGGTCATCTCAAACCGCTTTAGCAAGGCCTTTTTCAGCATGTCGTAATCATGTTGGTTGGTTCCCAGCTTTGTATATACGTCATAAGCAGTACTTTTTAGTGACGTTGAGAGTTTAAGTGCCCAGCGGGAACTCTCCAACCCATACAGATTTGCGAGCCTATCGAATTTTCTAGATAGCTGTCAATTTTCTCATTGGGACTAGGAAAAGACTCTAAAGCGAAAGACATCGCAGTTAATTGGGCAGACTGAGTGCTGGAGAGATCCATTGACTGAGACTGGGGCGAAGACGGCTCTCCGTTATTCGAAGTAGAGGCGCCCCGACTCTCTAAAGCCTTAAGCGCCAGTTCATGTTGTCTTTCTCGCTCTCTCTCTCTCTTTCCCTGCGGGCGTCCATCTCTGCCTCAATTTTCGTCTGCTCCAATAGACGATCGTCCGCTTCTTTCTTCCTAGCTTCTGCCCGCTCTTCCGCTTCCTTTTTCTCTTTTTCTTCTCTCTGTTGGTCCGCGTCATATCTTTCAAGTTCTTTGTTGACAAACAGGTTCGCGGCTTCTCCTTCTAATCCTGAGTCCTTCGCCTCCTGTCTCAAAATGGATCTTATCCTAATTCTCTCTGCCATACCAAAGAACTGGATGCTTCTAAGACTAGAGAATAGTAAGATGGAACAAGAAGGGGAAGAAACTCGGAACCGCTACGAGAAAAACCAAAGTAAAAATTTACTTGAGTTACCTCCTACCTTAAATGCGTTAACTTATCGCTGCTATTATTGTCACTTAAGACTCTTAACGCAAGCGACTATGCCACTAAACTGGTAAGTTACACTAGAAAAGAATCTACTCTTACTAACAGTAGAGAAAAATTTATATTAAAACAATTTAAAGGAAAAAAATTTTGCCCTGAAATTTTAATTCTCCACTACAAAAAACTCCCCCTGAAGTCAATTATATGAGAAGAGACGATGTTAACTAGACTTAAAAAGTCAGAACAAGGCGTCTTTAGCTAAGCTCAACTCTTTTAACTTCAAAAAACCCTTTAGTGACTGTAAAACAATCACGCAATCCCAGCAAATCGTATAAAGAAAAATGTAATGTTTCTCTGCCAGAGAATAATTTAAATAACAACTATTTTTGTTCATCCGTACTTTCTACTGCTGTGGAAAGAAAACAACCTGGAAATATGCTGTGTGGACGACCCAAATACTAAAAAAAAACGTTGTCTAGGGGTGTAATTACTTATTTATTTATTTCCCTAAATCACAAAGACAGATCACTCACACTCTATCTAGTTAGACCCAGACTTAGATCAGACTCAAATATCTTTATCCCGGCTATGCGAATGCCTCAAATGTAGCTCAAGATGCAGAACCAGCCCACAAATATGTGTGCATCAAATGTATCTCAAAATTATCCCGGACGAGCCCCCAAATATTGTCGTAAATTTATTTTGAGAGAAAGAGTCTAGAAATAGTAGTCCGGTTTAGAGTGTAGAATGATGATGAAAACTCAGTGATAGAAATGTATAGATTAAATATGATGCTCCACAGAGTGCTGGAGGAGAGTAAAGACAGACTTATTTACGACAAATCGCTTCTCTCAATCTTCTCTTCCACTCTCCTGGTCAAACAATTATTTGCCAGTTTTCCAGACACACGTCTGCGCTCACACCGATTTGTTGCTTCGAACACTCAGACGACGTGGATACAGCTATATTAAACAAATAGGGAATGTTTGGGCTTTTGGGTATTCCAACACAGTCCGATATAAGTTTATGATGTTTATTTACCGTAAAGATCAAATCACAAAAAAAACAATATCAAGTGTTACATAAAATTATCATAAGTACAGAAAAAATGCAAATATCAAGGTAGGGAGGGGGTGAAGAAGATTGGTATCGACTAAGCCCTTCCCGCTTGTAGGAGCATAGGAAATGTAACCCAACAGTGAATTTAATTACTCTGAAAGAGGTGTTACAATATTAGTTATGGTGGTAGACAAAAAAATACTGTTATCCCAATGGTGTCTTCCCTTTACTAAGCAAAGAAAAAAAAAGGGGGGGGGGGGATGAAACAGAGTTAACAAATTATCCCACTAAAGGAACAATGCCGGGTATACAGAAAACGTATTACCCGGTAGGCAAGTTAACAAATGGTTTGTTGCAAAAAAAATTAAATCTCCTGTCATTCATACACACTGTGCGGATCCACACTCATATACACCACACACTTACCGAGTTGCAGCATCAGTCAATCCATAGAATGATAAACACACTGATTAAACTCTTGACACGTGTAACTGTCTAGCACTTCTATGCCCCGCCCCAGATATTGCGAGTTTTTACTGAGAGCAAATATTCCCGCTTATCGCCGGACTTGAAGTTCTAAGAGTTCTTGTGGTTTATTATATAAAAGGAGTCTAAGGGATGGCACTGACACAATTCAACACAGGGGTGAAAAATGAGGTGATGGCAATATTCCTTCACTGCGTGATGACAGCAACTGACCGGTAACTTTTTTTTAATCCAGTGAGGAAAAACTAGGCTCAGTCACAGTCAGGTAATTCGGTAATCTCTCACAATAGAGCAGTATATAAACTATCGCTACTGGCACTGTTCATCTTCCAGTTTATCTTACAGATTGTAAGTTAAATTTGATGATAATAATCAAATGATCTTGGGTAGGCTTTCTTTCATGTAATTATGTTAGCTAGGCCGCACCGGACCACCACAAGATTTACTTCAAAAAAATGTCTCATCAAACTGTCTGGAAGTTTAAGAACCGAGTATGGAAACTCTGAAAGATTTCGTTATTGCTGGGATTGCAAAAGGTGATCAATCTAGAGAAAAAGATAGAAAACTCATAACAACATAATCATACTTTAAAAAATCAAATAATCTTCTAAGTGCGCGATAAATTTCCCGTTAAGACTATTATATATATACGCTCGCGTATTTAATAAACACTGCGCGAGTTCTAGTGGTTAAATCACACATCTATAAATATAGGACTTAACTAAATTTATTAATTATAAATTCCTTCGCGACTTTAAAAGTTAATTTAAGCATTAAACATCTATTATCTTTTTGGAAATAGTATAGCAGGTATATCATTACATTTACAACTGGAACTATTGAGACGGTTTAATTTAATAGGTTTAAATTCACACAAAATCCAATGAAATATAATGAATGAACTAGACCACTGATCACTTTACACAATATATATTTTACCGCTTTGCACAGAAATAGAATTCACTGCAAATAAAATGAAAATCCATGGGATAATCTAGCAAGATTTCAAATATCGCTAGTGCTTCTATCAAGTTCTGGCCAGCGAATGATGAAGTGTATTTCTACGTGATCTGTATATCTACAACTGGAATGCAAGATGAGTGGGACATGAGAAACTTGGACAGCTTTTTGATCTCATGAACTTTGGGGGATCTGACCGCCAAATCCAAAGAGAGAAGCCGCCCCTGGCCTCTCGTATCTTCGCTCGCTGATTGCGTCAGCTTCCAACGTTCGCTCTGGCTGCGATCGGTTCCGTGCTTAACACCGGGATGCGAAATCGTTTCAGGGACCACTACTGTCTTTGATAGCATGCCGCCCGTCCTTCCTGAGATCTCCCCCAGTGTCTTTCTTCTGATTGCTCTGGTCCATCTTGCGAGCGGTTGAGTTCGCGCGGAGATGATAAATACCAGCGAGAAACTAGCTTCTCTGCTCGGGGATCGTCTCAGTGTCTTTGATCTCGTGCCGCATACTAAATGAGTCCCAGTGAAATCGGTTCGCTCTGGCGAAACGAAAAGTTACAACAAATGTTCAGGGGTTCTAATGTTATGAAAAGCTAAAAGTCCCTTTAAATCATCCATCATATCAGGGAAAATTCACTTGTCGAACTAGACGTACGTCACCCCCGTCATCGCAGCATCATTTTTGGTGATGCCTAGATGGCAGGGAGGATAGTGTGATTCGCTTGCATAGCTAGGCGGGGTTGTCGCACGGAAGGTCCTGGGTTCGAGTCCTGGGTAAGCCACTCACGTCTGTTGTTTTTCTGTTGTCTTGTTTTCTACTTCTTTATTTCTTACGATTGCCTGAAAACATACCTTTATGTTTGTCTAATATTTATTTACTCATATAATGGAATATCTTCAACATATGTAGACACCTCAGCGGACATGAAACACATCGACCAGAGCTCACACAAACGCAGCCATTCCGGCTGAAGACACTGCCAAAAGATAACTGTCGTTACCCTGCACGCGCATCTACGTAATTGTCACGAAAGGTTTGAGATGTTATAAGAATGTAAGATATCCTGAACAAAAAGATGTATCAGATGATGCCAGGATAGTGCCAGATAAGAGACTAGTCTTACAAGAAATACCCCCTTTTCTGAAAAGAATAGGGTGTATCGACATCAAAGGTTAGAATCCAGCTGTATAAACCTCCAGGTGTTAAAAGGATATGTCCTGAAAATCTATTTGCCCCTTTCGTAGATTCTACTTTGGTAATATGTGGTATTATTTATTATTTATGTTGTGTATGTTGACAAGTTGTTCTAGGGGTATTAAATATGGTCTAACTCTCAATCTAAAATAAGTATCAATCAAACTTGAAACTTTAATGCAAATAATTTCAGCAAGTCTGATGATATGTATTTACAATTTATTTAACCTAAACCGGTTCTCTTTTCGGTTAGGTAACTTACTAAAACTTAAAGGTATTTACATCATGAAATAAATAAACATAGAAACTTAATTTATGAAAACATAATATAGTACTGAAGTTTGTATTGTCTTCTACACTGATGAATATTTTACTTTACTAAAATGTCACTGAATTTGACTGTGAAGGTAGGGTGGATTCATATTGTCCTTAAACTCATCCTCCACTGTAATGTTAGAAATATATTTATCTTTTATTTTGGTGCTTTCTTCTATTGAATATGCTGACCAGTGGCTATGTAATGCCACTTAACTGTCAAATCGAGAATATCCTACACTCTCCTGCCGTGGTCAGGATACAATGTTTGAAGGATAAAACCTGAAATGCAAATAATCAAACCTCTGTATGGTCCAGCACTACTCTGCCTTTACACACAAAGGACATAGCATACAGGGTCAGACATCGTGCTAACATATGCACAGGACAATTTAACTCACCACCCATCACAGCCAGTTCACTGTGACTAAAATGTCCTTATAATTCCTAAGTTGATTCCTCTGTCCATGATTTGCTTCCATACCATGATTTGGAATAGTATAAATTTACAAGTAATATCTTGATCGATTCATTACAACAATTCCTGTTAATCCTTCCTTAGGTTCCATGATACATGTCATTCCTTTAACAAATACTCTTTCAAATGTATTATCAAACTTACAGTCGTATGTTTGACATCATTCTCCAGTAACCTACACATTTTACAATGCTGGCTTTTGCCTCTAAAATCAACACATGCTTTGCGTTCCAGTAAGCAACACATTCGTCCTGGAATATTCTTAACACAGGCTTTTTCACTTTCTAACACACAAAAAGATTAAATCACAGGAATAATACATAAATATATATTCGCCGCAGGCGATCTTTGTCTTCTCAAGGCTGTGTGTGGTCCCGGTTGCCGGGTCCTCCCAGCATAGCGGAGGCAGCGAAGGGTGCTGTGCCCGTACCAGATTGCTCTTTTTCGCGGACCTTCGGTCCCGAGAAAATGTTGGCTGGAATGACGTCTCGGTAGCGTAGTGGTTTTATAGCGGCAGAAGGAGAGGGCAAGTTCGGGCACAGCGGATTGATCATCCGCTTGCTAGTCACACTGATTACGGAAAGAACAATTAATATTCTGTTGTACCAATAAACGCCTTTAGGCGTAACGGAACAACGAATAATTTCTTGTTGCCCTAAGACGCCGCAAGACGTAATGGCCATGAACTGCTTTGTCGGTCCATGGCTAAGGACGGAAGAAGAAGAATATATATATATATACTGAAGCACATTAAAAACGCATCACCTGTATAATCCAGGAACAGAGTGTGAAATGTAAATATAAGTGTGTACAAGTTTACATATTTGGAATCTTTATTCATTTTCCTATGAATCCATGCTGGTCATTAATTTGTACATTTGATTGTTATGAAATTCATTGCATTCTGTGCAGGCAAGGGAGAAAACCAAAAATACAAAAAATGCACGTGCGTTATCCTGCTGGAGAAGCTGCAAGTCTGGATAAATTGTGAACGCAGGAGCAACCAGTGCATCCAGAACCTCATCTCGATATGTCACAGCATTAACATTTCCACGGAAGACGTGAAGAGGCAAGCGATGGTGAAAACTGAATCCTCCCCAAATGTGAATACTGACACCTTGAAATCGGTTGACACAGCAATCCGCAAAGCGCTCTTCACACCGTCGCTAAATCCGCATACGTTCATATGCAAAGGATATGTTGAATCTGTTCTCGTATAAAACTGTCATTCAGAGGTTCTTGCCCATGTCTACCCATATTGCTCTTGCTGTTTGACTTGCCGGAGAGTCAATTCCTTAGGGACTCAGCACAATATGACGATCTTGCGTTAGTAACTCGTGGTTGGCCACTGACCGAATCTATCCCCGGCACTTTTCCGTTGATTGACGGGATACAATAGTGCTGTGGTGGCAATTCATCCTTCTGGCAATGGCCCGCGAGCTTATTCTGGTCTCCAACATACCAATGTAATAGTCATGGACGAATGTATGGGTGTTTTGTCATTTTTACATAATCACAACATCAGGTTCAATAGCTCAAAACTTTTTTCATCATGTAGTCTGTATCTGGGTTTTATTTCCATTCCAGCAACCATTTATGGCATAAATATTCTTTCCAGTGAAGTATAATAAGTTGGTGCGTTTTTTAATGTCATATCTTACCGGTCTATACGGAGGTGGTCTTACGGAACGAAGCCTATTACTTTACTTCCTTGAACAGCTAAGTGGAGAATAGAGTATCACATAAAATAATCACAACATCAAATCAAATCATCAACATCTGTTTTTATCATGGTTTAATCATCTCTTTCTGAAAAAAGGAGTCACCATCTCTTAACATTACAAACATGGGCACTCTCAACGCTGGCTACACCACTCAACATACCTGCAAACAGCAAATGACTTCAACTGCATTATCAGATGCCTGACAGCCTCTTCTTTTGGAGTCTCTGCAATATCTGTGTCATCGTCACTTGCTTCTTCAACTTCACCAGCTGCTTCATGCACTGTTATGCTTGTCTGTACTTCGGTCAATATCGCTTGGAAAATTCCTTCTGGGTCAGGTTCATTACAGGTTGCCACCTCATCATCCATTGCAACAAAACCTTCAAAATCTACTCCTTCGAATTCTGCCATTGGCGATGGACTGTCCAATGGGGCTAAAACGACATGCTCCTGGGTTGTGACAAATCCACATTTCTTGAAACACTTCTGTATCGTTTCCGGCTGAACTTTATTCCAAGCAGAACTGATCCATAGGACAGCATCCAGAGCGTTAACTGATGCAGCGGATGAAGTTGCTTCCACAGGCGGACCACAGATCTGTGTTTTAGTAATGACCCACTGCAGGAGCTGGGCCCGGTAGTGCATTTTAAATGTTTTGATGATGCCTTGGTCAAGAGGTTGGGTTTTTGAGGTCGTGTTTGGAGGCTGAAATTTCAGTGTCACGTTTGTGAGATGTTCCACTTGTGGGTGGCCTGGACAGTTGTCTACTGTCAGTAGAATAGACCATTTCTTCTTCTTCATTTCTCGGCCGATGCCCTTTACCCACTCCTCAAATAGAGCGCCAGTCATCCATGCTGATTTGTTTGATCTCCAAGTGACGGGGAGGTCTTCGGGCTTCAGGTTCTTGAATGCGCGTGGCTTTGCCGATTTACCAATCACCAAGGGCTTTAGTTTCTCTCCGGTTGAGCTAGCGCAAAGCATAACTGTGAAACGTTCTTTGGAAAGTTTTCCGCTTTTACATTTGTCACCCTTCATGACGAGGCTCCTGTCAGGCATCGCCTTGAAAAAGAGTCCGCACTCGTCAGCATTAAAAATGTCGTCGTCTTTGAAGCCTCTGGCGAAGTAAGGAAACTTTTAGATGAACTCTTCCACAGCTTCTACTGGAACTTCATTGGATTCACCACACAACACTTTCTGGGAGATCGCGTGTCGCAGTTTAAATTTCTCGAGCCAACCACTTGATGCTTGGAAATCTTCTGCCACCCCGAATTCTCTTGCGAATCTTTTAGCAACTTCTTGAATCATCGGCCCGGTGATTCGAGCGTTAACTGCCCTCATTTATTTGAACCAGTTTAATGTGGCTTCATTGACTTCATCTAGGGGAGTTTTCCTCCTTTTCCGCTGTAGATCTCCGCTTTCCCTACCACATCTCTCCAAGTACTCATGTTTACGTTTTTGGATGTTGCTAACTGTGGTCTTGCTAACCCTAAAATGTTCTGCCGTCTTTCTTTGGCTGCTGCTTTCCAGAAAATGTAGAAGAACAACCTTTTCCTTCATTGTCAGCTCCTTGAGTTCTTTTCTTTGGGCCATCAAAAAGGTTAGGTTAATTTTATCAACGATAAAGTGTATAAAACACAGTCTGAGAGAGAAGTTGAATTACTATCAACCGGCAGGGTAGTCATAGCAAGAATGAAAATTTTGCTTAGAAGTTGGTCTTTTTATACTGCATGTTTGCGGAAAAAACCAAAGCGGTTAGGTTAATTTTCTTTGTCGGCAAGCATCATTCGAAAAGCGGTCAGAAAGCCTGTGCCGACAAAATTCAAAGACATTGATTTTTTTTTTAAACTGGTCAAGTAATAGAGGGTAAATTACTATTGTGTGTCATAGTCCAAGTGGTCAAGATACAACTTACAGAGGTGGTCAACTTATAGAGGTCGTCTTCCATTGAGTACATGTGATGCGTGTCCGGTCTATGAAAATGTGGTCAACTTCGGGAGGTGGTCAATGTAGGGAGGTGGTCAACTATGGAGGTTCTACTGTATATATATATATATATATATATATATATATATATATATATATATATATATATATATATATATATATATAGTCATTCTTACCCTCAGGCAAAACACACAGGCTGTTAATGGCTTCTATGGTCTGCGCAACAGATGCGGTTCGCAAAGGTACAATACGATTACAGTTTACCGCTTCTTTCTGGGTAGCTTGTGGTTTGAATTTGTTAGTGGCGTCAAATAGCCAAGGGCAAGGTCTTTTATAGTCACGCCTCCGGCGTATCGGATGACATGGGTGGGAAAAGGAGTAAAGGATCCCAAAATGAGGCATAATTTTGCCTTCTGTACAATGTATAAAATCTAGTTTTTCAATTATTTTCCTTATTTATGGGGCGATTTTAGTCAATTAAAGGTGGACTTACACTGTGAATTATTTTGTATCGATCTATCTATAAATTATTTAGTTTGCACAATGCATTTAAATCTATGCATGCTTTAACTAGCTAAGTTGGACTAATCCTGATGTAACACAGCTCGTTTACTCGATATTTCTATCTTACTAGACTATTATTCTATAAAGTGTTTACACCTACCTCTAAAGTAACATTCCCGTTTGTGAATTAAATAACCCTCCCCAGTGATACTTCTTTAATCTTTCCACAATTAAATATTATCGTACTATCACTTACACAAAATTGGCTTCTAGGTTTTAGCACAGTACGTTTCCTACCACAATAATAATAAAGGTGCGTTTTGATTGGTTATCGTATCAGAGAGTTCCCTACCTATGGCGTGTGGTATGGTCATATTAGAAAACCGTGTTGTGAAACAGAACTAAAACACGACAGTAATTATTTTATTTGACGTCATTTTAATTTAGCGACATTCTAGTTGAGCACCGCGATGGTTCAAAATCATGAACACATTGCGGTGCGCAAAAAGAGGAGCAACAATGACTCACTTCTGTAGGTGCAGTGTGGCATGTCTGTACATGATCTTTTTTTAACAAAAAAAATCCCATTCCTTCCTCAGTTTTCTGTCTACGGCCCTTTTAATCACTCTAACATGAAAATTTGTTTAATTATTTCCTAGCACGTAGTGACGGTGTACTCTCCATTACAAAAAAAAAGCGAGTTGCGTGATACTGTGGTTTCCGGTGCGCCTTCTGGCCCAGTATCTATGACTTTAGCACCTGTTCAACGGGAGAGTGGGCTCATCCCTAATCTGTTTATGTTCCCAGTAGTAGACTATTCGCAAGCAGCCTGGGGGTGTCACTGCTCTGCGCGGACCTTGTTTACCGAGGCGGCGTCCGAGCTCGTATGGTGAAAATATGGTTGCATTATCTTCAAAATAGCCCTGTCTTTCCTGCCATCCTGCAACTTTGAGTTAGGGAGTTCTGAGCTCCAGTCTCTTTCCCAGGCATTTTATCCTGGCCTGGCACGCATACAGAGGACCCCACTTCTGGTTCTAAGTTAGCAGTTGGGGACAGGTGGGGTAGCACACTGTGCATTCCCCGTCATCCAGGGGGCTCTCCAACTATGCAGAGCTTGCACAATGCTGTGCTCTGGTTCTGGGCTCACCCAAGGAATCCTCACGTCCTGCACAGAGCCACTTCCAGATACCCACCACCTGCCAACCCCCATTGTAGAAATCTCCTGCATGCGGCCATCCAGTCAAGAGCCAGTATTAAGTCTGGTGCCCAAGTGATTCCCCCCAAGCTCAGTGTGCAATTCTGGGTTCTCATCATGCTGCAACACAGGGGGGATTGTGATGCTCAGCCATCTCTCTCAACTCTGCACCGATAAATGACATCGGGGACTTAACTGTGTCTCAGTACTGGGAGGCCCCGTTTCCGGGTACACCACACACAGCCAGTTGAGGCAACGGTCGCCGTGGGCGTGTCTTCAGTGGGGAAGTTGTGGAGTCTTCCTGTCCATGTTCTTGCACATCCTAACACTGCCTGCAAGACATCGGAGGTTTGGAGAGTGGCCTTCTCTGCCTAGCACGTAGTAATATTATTCTTTTCTTTCTGCAATTTCTGAAATTTTGTAATCTCCCTTCTTTGGCAGCTTGAACCATGTATCGTTCCCGTACAGTCTTCTGGTACTTCCTCTCCCCCCCCCCAAAAAAAAAAGAAGTTATCCTATAGTTTATTTAATATCTCTGTACAGGTTTGTATGTTTGGTTTGATGTTTTCTGCTGGAAGGCCATCTCCACGCGCAACTTTAACACCTCACAGAAGCTTAATGACTTTCTTTGTGTCTCAATTATTTATATAATTTTTTTTAACTTAAAACTTTTTTCCTTTGGCTGCATGTTTGTGGGAATCTTGTGTTGCTGGTCTACACAGCATAACACTTATTTACAAACAATGACAATAGAGAAAGTGACACAGATAGAAAGATGTTTCATATTAACGTGTAATAAAAGCAATGCAAGCTGGGAAGTTGGTTGTAGAAGAGTATTATCTTTCTTTAGTTGTGCACAGTCTGCGTGAAACAGATGATGATTACCAGAAAAGGGTAGTTTACTTTGATACAACGGTTGATTGAGATCACACAGTTTTTTAAGATCACATGATTCATTCAGACCACATGGTTCATAAAGGTCATATAGTTCATTCAGATCGCATATTTCACTCGGTCCCTTTAAATCGCAGGATTTATTCAGGTCCCGTTGTTCATTCTGATCCCATAGTTCATTAAGAAGACATGTTTCATTAAGATCATGTGGCTCATTCATGTCTCTTTGTTTATTCAGGTCAATTTTTAACAAAAATGTATATCAATTGATTCATTTATGTCACATGACTCATTCCGATTACATGGTTTATTCAGATCACATAACTGTTGGTTTGCATCTCTGATGAAATTTTCTGTAAGTGTGAAAGACTTACGTTTAGCAGACACTTTTCAACAGTGTCTCCTCAACATCAACAGTTGTGACTATCGTCTTCCGCCCACTTTAACAGTACCAAACGTGACAGAACTGCTGCTGTTCTAGCTACAGCCTGTCATAAAATTAACAAGTGATACAACGTAAAAATATCTACAAAGGATAAAATGTAAGGATAAAAACATAATGCGTAAGCTGCTGATAGTACATGATCGCCCTGACCGCGGGTCATCACCCTCCATAAAAATTGACTTGTTAGACGGGAAATCAAAACGGTTACCATTTGGAGGGATGAGAACGACGGATCAAAAGGAAAAAAAATATGGCTGAAAAAAATTGCGTGAGACTAGCAAGGCTAAGGAGACGCAATTGGGGGGGGGGGGGGGGGAACGGGGGGAAAAAAGTCACGTTCCCCAAGTTGACAAAAAGAAAGGAACCCGACAGAAGGGACCCTGGACATGTAAACCCCCAGTAATTTATTGGCCCTTTTTGCGATACCAAGCCTTTTATTTGAATTCAGCGGAAAAACGCAGATGCTTGAAATATTACAAAATTTAAAAAGTAACTTTTTCTTAATATTGATGTTAGGAATATAAAAATTAGATGGCCGGATGACCCATCTTGAGCAGTGAAATAATATACTTTTAATTTTACAGACGGATAGATAATAATGAAGATAATGACAAAAGACAGTGTTGTTCACATCAGCGAAAGACTGCATTGAATCTAACATATCACTATTTGCACAAAAACCGCGACCTTGAGACGCAAGTGTTCAAATCTAGTTAGAATGAAAGCGGGGGATATTGGTGGGAGCTGTGTCTAAAAATAACTTTTAACGACAAAATTTTGGAGGGGAGAGAAAGGTTGGTTCAAAAATCAAGTACGTTTTTGTGAAAACGCAAGTAGAGACGGACAGACTAACAGATAAAAATCCATACTTGACTGAAGCATGACTGAAATGACTTTAGTGTAGGAAATTTGAATTTAAAAAAAACCAAGGCATTGAGTGGCCACAGACAATCATATTATCCGCGCTCAGACGAGCTTTTTGCCATTCCTCAATAGTTGTCCAGTGATAGACACAGTAAATTTCAAGTGTGGTGATTTCCAAATGAAATAAATTGAAATAAGTTCAGGGACGCCATACTATAGCCAGAACTCAGCTGAGTTTTGCTAGCATTTCTGTGTTCTTTATTCATAATCTGAGCTGTGAGTTCGATCTTGACACTAAGGTGGTGTCAAATGCTGATTAATAATTGAAGTGAGGACCCGTGCAGTGTACATTTCGGCAGAACATCTTTGTATTGCTCAAGCACGGAGAGGTGGGGCCATCAGATTCCAGCACCAGAACAAATCTGGCAAAGTTAAGTAGGCTAGCTGGCCTGCTGAACTTACACCAACTTCATAAAACTAGCACCCAAGAGAATTTACTACTGAAGCATCCCATTTTCTTCCATCATTAATGGACAATGTTTTGTAGGCATAAACAGGGAGGGATGAAGCCACCCCAACAGCACATCCATTCATAGTTTTCCCAGGAAAATTAACATTACGAACAGTAATACTATAATTAATCTTGAAGATTGCATATGTAAACATCTTTCATTTAACATGCCCTTTATTCATGCCATTCATTCATAAATTTCAAAATCTTTGCATAAGTTCTGGCCAAAATGAAACCTTGGTTCAGAACAAATAAATTTAAAAAAAGATTTACTTTCTAAAAATTCACCAGCTGAATTTAGTTCATTGTGTTCTAAATTTTATTGATAATATTATATTATTTAATATCTGTGTGTGTGTGTGTTTGTATATGTTAATACAACACATTACATTCAGTACCCTAGATTGTAACGTAGCCACATTTATTAAAAAAAAAAGATAGGTGTGAGGTCGTAGTGGTAGCAAGAAAGGCCTTCTGAAAATTCACAACTACATTTTATCTCAGGAGCCTTCACAGCTGACCTCATACATCACACTTAGTAATATCACCATCATACAATACCATCAAAACCACTACATATATTGGGGTCTTGTCCAGGGATAATTAGCATAAACAGTAATATAAGGATCTCCTGGTGGGAGAAATAAAATTAGGGGAACAAAATTGTAAAATTCCCTTAAAATTAAAAGTGTCCCTTTAAATTAAAAGGGCAATTAGAAGTTGGTGAATCTTCACAGCCAGTGTTAGTTAATTAGTTAATTAGAATTATTTTGGTCTAGAATAATTATAATTACTTTAGAGATTGGAAATTTTACTTTGCTTATTGCTAGATTTGTTTAGAAAGTATGGCGGAGCTAGCAAAATTTAGATCAGCTGCTGTGCTGACCGCAAAGGAGATGGGAATGGATGGTCAGATTTTAATTCAATACGTAACGGCTGAATGTGATAAATATATTGAACGGGAAGAAAGGAGATTAGAAAAAGAGGCTGAAAGAAAATTAGAGTCTGAAAGGTTGGCTGAAGAGAAGAGGTTAGAGGCGGATAGAGAAATTAAGAGGCTGCAGATTGAGGCAGAAGACAAACGACAGCAAAGGGAGGCAGAAGATAAAAAGGCCGAAAGGGAGGCAGAAGATAGAAGGTTGCAAAGGGAGCAAAGGGAGCACGAATTACGACTAAGGGAGCTGGAGTTACAAGGCCAGGCTCCTGAAAATGGTGCCAGCCCTTTTGCCTCAGATGCTACGCCTAGTCTGGGAGCCTCAAACTCAGCTATGGGGTTTCATTTAGACCATTTTGTTGAAAAAGACGATGACATAGAGGGGTACCTAGGACGTTTTGAGTTATTAGCTACTACATATGGGTTAGAGAGAGAGAGGTGGAGTTTAAAGCTATCACAAGGACTGAGAGGTACTTCTTATGAAGTCTTTGCTAAAATGAACAGGGAAGACCAAGACAATTATGACATGTTAAAGCAGGCTTTGTTATTAAGGTACGAGAAGAATGGTGAATTTTATCGTAAGAAATTTAGAAATGCCAAACTGTTGTCTGGGGAGACATACCACCAATTCTCTGCTAGACTGGAAACCTATTTGGAGAAATGGACTGCTCTGGGGAAGACCCAAGATCTTAAAGAAATGATCATGATTGAGCAATTGAGAGAGTCCATGGCTCCAGACATGAGAAAATTTCTCATGGAACAAGGTGCAGAGAAGTTGGGAGAGGTTTTAAATGTCGCTGAGAGGTATCAGGCAGCACAGGCAGAGGTAAGTGGTGCTAAAAAGAAGCACATAGACAATTTTAAAGCTCCACAGCAATTTAATAAATTTGATAATAGAGAGCAGGGAAATAAAGGTAGGACAAACTTTGAGCGGCCAAGAAATGACTATCGCGACAGAAACTCACAGTTCAATGACCAAAAGTTCAATGAAAGAAAACCGTTGAACCAAGGAAAAAGATGGTGTAAATGGTGCAAGAAAGATAACCATAACACCGAATTTTGTAGAAGGAAACCTTCAAACATTGCTGCAATGAAGTCGGGGACGCAAAGATTAAAGGTTAATCCTAATGGACAACAGGAACCTTATCACCCCCCAGTTTGTGAGGATGTTATTTGTAATGGGGTCACCATAAGGTGCCTTTATGATACAGGTTTGGATTATGATTCAGTTGTGAAGTCTAGCCTAGTGGACCCAAGTCAGTATACCACAGAAACAGTGGAAATACAAGGGGCGACTAAGGACATACCACTCATGACACTTCCCATCGCAAGGATAACGGTGAAAACTCGCTATGTGGAAGGAGAAATCAGAGCAGCAGTGATAGATGAACCAATCTACCCTCTGATATTGGGGTGTAGATACGTCTTCTTGGGGAATCCCGAGAAACCTGTGATCATGGCGACAGTGCAGACCAGGTCACAGAAGAAGGAGGAAGAAGGTGAACCTATAAATGCTCATCCAGAGGAGATGAGAAAGGCGCAGGCTGAGGATAGGACACTCAAGCCATGTTTTAAAAAATTGCCCAAATGCCACACACCTCCGAGCAAGGGGGAATATTTCATGAAGAACAAACTATTATACAGGAAGGCCGGAACTGGAACAAATGGTCACAACCAGCTGGTTCTTCCCACCTCATATAGAGATAAAGTGATGGAACTCGGGCATGCGATTCCCTTCAGTGGTCACATGGGGATCAGCGCCACAGGACAGCGTATAGCTTGTCATTACTTCTGGCCAGGGATAACGGAGGATATAAAAAGATATGTCAAATCCTGCCCTGAATGTCAAAGGGTAGCTCCAAAGCACTGGACTGCTCCTGCAACTCTAGGGGAAATGCCCATAGTGGGAACACCTTTTGAGAGGGTTGCAGTGGATATTGTGGGACCTCTCACTCGGACCAAGAGGAGGAACAGTTACATCCTTACTCTGGTGGACACTTGTTCTATGTGGGGAGAGGCGGTAGCCCTGCCATCAATTGATTCAAAACATGTAGCAGAGGCACTACTTACAATATTTACCCGATTAGGATTCCCGCATCAAATCTTGACGGATAATGGATCTCAGTTCAAGGGGAAACTAACGGAAGAAGTTTTTAAACTATTTCAAGCCAGACACTTTCATTGTAGTCCGTACCATCCACAAGGGAACGGCCAGGTAGAGAGGTTCAACGGGACTCTCATTTCTATCCTGAGAAAGCTGGCACACGAAAAACCGGATCTGTGGGATCAATTCCTGCCCGCCGCATTGTTTGCGTATCGGGAGGTACCACATAGTTCAACCGGGATGGCTCCCGCAACTCTGCTATTTGGGAGGCCAATAAAAGGTCCTTTAGAAGCTTTATTAAGGACCTGGACGGATGAGAAGGCGGAAGAACCTGTTACCTCATCTTATCAATACGTGAACGAACTGACCACTCGTTTGAAAGCTGGATGGAAACTGGCAAATGATAATTTGAAACAAGCCAGGAAGAAACATGCAGCATATTTTAATAGGAAGGCAAAGGACCGAGAACTAGCTGTGGGAGAGAAGGTGCTTCTTCTACTACCCGGTAGCCAGAATAAATTACAAATTGGTTGGCAAGGTCCATATACGGTTCTAGAGAAGGTGTCTAGAACAAACTATAAAATTGACAAAAAGGGGAAGGAGAAAGTTTATCATGTAAACTTATTAAAGAAGTATCTGGACAGACACTCCAGGAAAGCACCCCCTTATTGACCTTGGCTATTGCAACCCAGATGCAAAAGGAACCACTCACCTCACATGAATACCCATTACATCCTTGTGAAACAGCAGCACAGGTAAAAGTCAGTAAGCACCTGACTAAAAAAACCAGAGGGAGAGAGTTCAACAGGTTCTGGAGGAACATACAGATGTATTAACAGATAAACCAGGCCATACAAATTTGCTACAGTATGACATGAAAATGGTAGACTCAAACCCAATCTGTATGAGAGCCTATTCTATTCCGTTCGCGAAGGAGAAGGCATTGAAGGAAGAAATAGAGTATTTGTTGAAGGAGTGGATTATTTCGCACAGTGAATCATCTTTTAGTTCTAGTGTCGTTTTGTTGAGAAAACCGTCTGGGGAACACAGACATGTATGAACAAGGCACAAGCGGCAACATAATTATATCATATTTCTACCCTTGGCTCTAAGTAACGATTAGGCATCACTATCCTTTTCCATCGCTATATCCCACTATCAAAATATACATACACACCCCACCTCCACACAAACCCACCCACACCCAATTCATCCCCCCCCTATAACCAAACCCTACACATCTCCCCTCATAATTCCCACCACCCCTACCACCCCCCCATTCAACCCCACATATCCCCCCAAATCCTCCACACCCCACCCCCAAACCAACCACAAACCCCAACTCCCCCCACCCCCCCATAATTCCCCCCCCTTACATCACAAGGATCCCCCACTCAAAAACCCCCGAACTGAACCCCACAACCACGGAATCTCCCACATATGTCAGAAGACCACACGTCAAACACACCACCAAAAGACTCACGCTTGGAATACAACATATGAAGCTCACAAACCCAATGTAATAAACCACCCCCCCCATAGGCCACAACCAATCGTCCACACCGAACCAAGACTCAATAACAACAGCCCCTTAGAAAACATCCCCCCCCCCAACCAACAACTACAATCAATATACAGGAGAAATACGATTTTCCAACTCACCAGATAACGTGACAACACCAAACACAACTATAAAAGCCAATTATTATATATAGAGATATATAACACACCAAGATTCAAGACAAAAGGAGTATCCTCATATGGTTTGTTCACAATAAAAATCCCAAATAACCAAACAAAACAAAGTAGATCACCCCACAGCCATCCCACAACCCCTCAATAACCGGCCATCTTTCAATCAATTAATAAAATCCACGTCCCAAGTTGACAAAACCCGCTCATACCCCATGGCACAAATCAACATCCCCCCCAGTCGATCAAGTGACGTGGAATGGACAAGATCCACAATTTTGCCCCCAACACCACTAACCCTCTCCCCACTCCCAAAAACCTTACAAGCTCAAAAATAACAATCCACACTCACGATATACCCACTCCAACCTTCACCTAAGATATACCCAAGACAAAATTATTTTGGACATACATTAACACAAAATGAAGTTATTGGTAGCGGTTTGATTACACACACCTCCAACCCACCCCCCACAAAAAACTCACTAGTTTCCACTCCCCCCTGGTTATTTACAGGACATGGTGTAATGATACATGACCATATTTGAACAAGTAATACCCCACCGTTAGCCTCCCCTAATAGATGTCAGTAAACAAACCTAAGTGAATCGCTGGTCACTGGAACCACATTGCCCCCCTCATCGCATATTCAAACCCTGTGTAAGTGTGGTTTATGGTCCCATGATATCGACATAGTAGTGGAACTCCTCCCACAGAAATCTACTGTACGATGTAGTTGGTCAACCATACCAACGGGGGTCATTTATCACGACCACTGGTAGAAAACATAGAATGTGGTAGGCCTGCGACACCCTATCACCCCGCGCGTCGTGTCCATCAGATACTGTTCTATGTAAAAACCCACTGCAAATATCATCCCAACGGAGGGTGAAACTCAATCACCACATGGGTTGTGTCCATAAACTTGTGCCACCAGATTGAGTTAACCCTAGAAAGGCTTCACGATAAACCAATATATGTTGGGCGGGGGTCCCTCCGCATTTTACAACCTCCGGGTAAGACACACATACTTGTATAAAACCTCCCGGCACTGGATCGTGGGGGGGTGCGGACACAACCCTGGTGGCTGGTAACCACCCCCACACCACCACACCAAGTGTCTGGGGGCACTGGCAAATGTCGCTCTTGTGCGTGGGGGCCCTCCCTCATGTTGTGTGGGGGGGGTACATTGGCAATCCCAAAACATGAATCAGACCCACTCATGTATACTAACTCCACACAGGACTCGGGGGTGGGAAGCTGTCTGGGGGGGGGGTGCGTGGCGGGGAGTTTAATGTGAAAGGGGGGGGGGTGGGTGGTTCACCACCGATACCACCAGTACTGGGGGGTTACCGCAGGGGTGGTGTTGGGGTGGGTTTGGTGTGTGGGGTGGGGTGTGTGGGGTTGTATTAGCTCCCCGCTCTTGTCCCTATTTTTGGACACCAGATTCTATGGGTAGACTTGGCACTGATCCTCAGTATAAGACCTGAAACTGACGGTGGTACTTCGTACCTTGTAGGTGTTGGCTCGGGGGTAACGATAGTCCCCCCAACCACTCCACCCCCCCCCCACAGCACAACAGTTCCAGGATTGACATAATATATACCCCATACCGTGTGATCAACTTCAGTTAGAATGTTCCTAACATTCCCACTTGGACATGGTTTCCGATGTTGGACGTAGGGTGGGCGGGGGGGGTTTTACCACTGAGAGCATCTACCCCCATAAGGAGGGTATGGGAGGGGGGATGCCAGTTGTTGTCCTCTGTGGTCAAAATTACCCCCCCCCCTAAGTGTGGGTGAGTACTATCCGTGAGGGGTGTCACCCCTCCCCCCCCACCCATAGTTCGCTTTTGGTCGACCCACACCCCACCCCCCCCTGCCCGGTTCCCCCCACTGTTGCGGGGAGGGTGGGACCGTGTTGCCCCGAAGTCCCTCACACGTTAAGATCAACTGTTGGGGTCAGGGCAGATTTGATGGGGTTGGGGAGGGGACCATCCATGTTCAATCGCCTGATTAATTTGGGAATGGTTTGCATGTTAGAATATGGGTGGGAGGTGGGTTATAGTGCGATATTTGGCGTTTTTTTTTGGGTGCCGATGCCACCCCCCTTTTGAATCCCCCCACCCACTGTCAATTGGCCGAGTGTAGCTTGGGTGACCCCACCCAAAACGGTACCCCCCCCCCACGTGTGGGTGGGGAAGATCCCGCCCCAGCACACTGTCTTAGACCTTGGTGTGATGAGGAGGTGCAATTTTACCCATGTGGTGCTTAGGTCAGGTACTGGGAGTGCATTGCGATAGCATTTGTGTGTAAGTAATCTTATAACGCTTCAAATTGTTTTTTACAGATTTATCCACCTCGCCCCCCCGACTTGGGACCAAGTGGAGTACTAGAAAAGGGATAGAAGCATCGAAGCTGGGATTCTCAATGATACGCCACATCCCAAGATTTATGATGGTGGTGTCGAGTGGCTCCACAGAAACTGTAGAGGCCACCTGTGTTGCATTTGGAAGAATTTCCACTCAGACGGGATCCGTATAAGAGTATCGCTTGTTGTTATTAGCGGTACAAAGAGTCACAGGAAATTAGCAAAGGAGGTCATTCGTGGTGATGCACTTCTAATGGTTCACTATCTGATAACCAAATGTTTAGCGTATAGGCATATTGTGATCGGAGGTTCTATTAACCGAGCAAGTGAAATCATGGTTGGGGGGGGGGGGAGTAGATTTTCGATCAGCAGAAAACGGTATTGGTGTATGGAGTAATGACTTGGCTGAGACTCCGTGACTCAACCCAGCCAGAAACGACAGCATGAACGATGTAGAAAAGTGTCGACATCTGCAAAAGAGTACAATGGGGTAGCATCGTACCTCTGAGATACAGAGAGCTCACGTTCAGATGGCTAGATGGCCAAGTGTTGGAAGAGTATCTTCTCTATGGAAGCCGGCCAAATGTCATACGCAATTGGACTACTTTGGCCTGTAGGCGTCCGGAGGAAGGATCTGATGATACCAGAATTGCGACTGGCCGTAAACGACCCAATAGTTTCGTGGTTCCCGTAATAAAAATCAGGTACGTTTTATTGAAAACTGGATGGTCAATTACTAAACCCTTGTGTGTAACAGACAAGGAGAAACTCTCCCAGTTCTATGTGCGATTGACCGCACATCAGAGGGGTGTGATGTTGTGGGGATGGGCATTCACTAGGCTTAAAGTGGGACAAGTACCGATGTAAGTTGGGTAAAATAATGTTTTGCATTGGGGGGACTGAGATTGGGCTTCATGTCTATCACCAATCGAATAACTATTCACCGCTCGGGTATGACGAGTGCCTGAGGGGTCTGGAGGTCTGGGTGGATTCACGACCTCATGGGGAGTGTTGTCAGTAATCAGGTATCACTGGAGAGGTTACCTCTTGAACAGTATAATGGATCGAAATATGTCGTGGATGTATTTCAGGTGGGACGTATCATGTTAGACTTGGGAATGGATAACGAGTTATTCGAGGAGGAGAGTAGTCAGAAGCATTCTTTATATATGCCAAGCAGCTATGGTGTTTGTGCTACGGCTTTTCTGTAAGTTTGTATTATTGGGGGTGACATGTGATAACTCATGAGAGAGTGAAACTTCCGGGCTTGCTGTGAACATAATGAGAATATTAGACAAACATGTTAAGGTAGGTTCGTCGTGAGCTTGATTAAAGTATAACCCATATGCGAAATGATAGAGGTCGGGGGGCGTAAGTAAGGACGGGTAGACTGGGGGGAGTTGAAAACCCGGACTCTTCCGATCCCCTGGTTTAGCTATGTGGTCTAGTCACATGAAACTCTACAGCAATCTATGGTAGGGGACCCAAATAAAGTGAATACTTTACGAGCGGTGTCATTGCAAGCCACCCAAGTACTCAACACCGTAAATTTAAATGGCCACATCGATCATACGAATGTAAGTGACATGCAAGTGACTTCAGTTCACCTGGGGAAACGTTTTCACCTACTGTATGCCACCACGATAATGCTCACCTATGTTGTCAGAATCTGATAGTCTGGTGACTTCTTTCAGTACTGACCATGCAGGAAACAATGAGCTCTATTTTTTAAGTATGTGATTACTGTTTACTACCTCGGTCCCGGTCAGATTAGGTTAATGGGAAGTGCCGGATAAGAGCAGTTAGCTTTATGTAGAGCGGGTTCTGTGTTCTTTTATTACATAATCTGAGCGTCTTCCATGATGCTCACGTCGATAATAGTATGACAAATAAAAACACTAAAGATGTGTTACCTGACAATGCATTGATATAATAATTTGAAAGTGAGGACCCCGTTAGTGTATACAGTGTACATTTCGACAGAACACACTTGATTGTATTGCTCAAGCACGGAGATAGGAACACGTTGGGGACCATCAGATTCCAGCACCAGAACAAATCTGGCAAAGTTAAGTAGGCTAGCTGGCCTGCTGAAACTTACACCAAACTTCATAAACCTAGCCCCCAAGAGAATTTACTACTGAAGCATCCCATTTTCTTCCATCATTAATGGACAATGTTTTGTAGGCATAAACAGGGAGGGATGAAGCCACCCCAACAGCACATCCATTCATAGTTTTCCCAGGAAAATTAACATTACGAACAGTAATACTATAATTAATCTTGAAGATTGCATATGTAAACATCTTTCATTTAACATGCCCTTTATTCATGCCATTCATTCATAAATTTCAAAATCTTTGCATAAGTTCTGGCCAAAATAAAACCTTGGTTCAGAACAAATAAATTTAAAAAAAGATTTACTTTCTAAAAATTCACCAGCTGAATTTAGTTCATTGTGTTCTAAATTTTATTGATAATATTATATTATTTAATATCTGTGTGTGTGTGTTTGTATATGTTAATACAACACATTACATTCAGTACCCTAGATTGTAACGTAGCCACATTTATTAAAAAAAAAAGATAGGTGTGAGGTCGTAGTGGTAGCAAGAAAGGCCTTCTGAAAATTCACAACTACATTTTATCTCAGGAGCCTTCACAGCTGACCTCATACATCACACTTAGTAATATCACCATCATACAATACCATCAAAACCACTACACAGCCATTAGATGTTGCTCTTCGGGTCACAAACAATGCTTTGCTTTCGGAAACCTGCCTTATATTCAAGATGGGGGCTTCTTCTCCAAGAGACCTCAATATTCAACACCGTTTCACCGGATGACCTTAATAATAAAAATAATAATAATAATAGCCCCTTCAGTCATAAGTGACTATGAGAATGCGCCCTATAGGTGACAGCTCTCAGATGCGTATGTTCCAGGTGTTCCTGTCGACGTTTTCTCCTCTCTTCTGCTTACTAAGAGAGCTTCTTTTCGCTCAATCTGGTGTGGCGCCGTAGAAAGCATCACCACTTAGTGCGATCAGCAGCTTCATCCTCCCAGGCTGCTGGAGTTATGTCCAGTGCCCTCATGTCTCTCTTACACACATCTTTGAATCTCAGCTGCGGTCGCTCAACTATTCTCTTGCCATCTGCCAGTTGTCCAAAGAAGATATTTTTCAGGATGAGACCATTTTCCATGTGGTGGACATGGCCAAGTCAGCGTAACCTGCGCTGTCTAAGCATTGTATACATGCGCTGAAGGCCAGCACGTGACAACACCTCGACCGTTGTCACTCTGTCTTTCCATGAAATACCGAAGGTGTGGCGTAGACACCGTAGATGGAAGGTATTGAGCCTTCTTTCTTGCTTAGCATAGGTTGTCCATGCCTCGCTGCCATATAGCACACATATGTAGTGGGCTGATGACGCAGGCGTTATATACCGCAGCTTTGGTCTTCGTTATGAGTTCGGAATTTCTCCAAACTACGTTGTGAGGCGGGTAACGGTTGTTGCAGCTTCGCCAATGCGGCTGCTATTTTCTGTGTCCAGAGAGAGTTTATCGTCGATGGTAGACCCCAGGTACGTGAAGTGGTGCACCACTGCCAGTTCATAGTTATTGATAGAGATAACTGGTGCAACATTCACATCCTCGACTCATCACATTTGCTTTCTTTAGACTTATTGTGAGGCCAAAGTCCTTGCATGCTTGAGTGAAGCGATTCATCAAGCTCTGAAGCTCCTGTTGACTTTGAGTGACGACTGCAGCGTCATCAGCAAATAACAAGTCTCTTATAGTGACCCTTCTGAATTATGTTTTTGTCTTCAGCCTTGAGAGGTTAAACAGTCGGCCATCTATCTGGTGCGAAGGCATATTCATTCAGTTGCATCTCTGAATGCATGTTTCAAGAGTAAGGCAAAGAAGTTTTAGAGGATTGCGTATGTCAAAGGGCTGTGATGTGCTTCCAGCACATTGGACTGTTCCCTTCATGTCTTCATAGAATGACTTTATCAATTCCAACAATTTAGCGGGGCAGCCTATTTTCAGGAGGATTTTGAAAAGTCCATCCTTACTAACCAGGTCAAATGCCTTGGTGGGATCTATAAAGGCGATATATAAAGGCCTTTTCAGCTCTCTTGATTTTTCCTGAAGCTGGCGGAGAGAAAAGATCATGTCTGTTGTTTATCTACCAGCTCGGAATCCACACTGTAACTCTAGGTATATGCGCTCAGCTAACGTGTGTAGTCACATTGAGATGACTCTGGCAAAAACCTTCCCAACAATACTAAGAAGAGAAATGCCTCTGTAATTATTGCAATCACTTATGTCTCTTTTATTTTTATACAGTGATACAATTTTGGCTTTTCGAACAGTTGTCTCTTCCCAGCACTGGCACAGCACCAATGCAGGGGATATAATAGAGTGCTCTCGCAGCATCTGATTAAATCGGGAGGAATCTCATTCCTGCCTGGTGCTTTGCCAGAGGCCAAGCTATCAATGTTCTTGCTGAATTCTTCCAATGTTGTTTCAGCATCCAGCTCCTCCATAGTTGGCAGACATTTGACAGCGTCTTGGGCTGCAGGCGTGACGGTATTTTCTCTAACGTAAAGCTCAGAGTAGTGCTGCACCCACCTCTCCATCTGCTTACCCTTATCGGTTAGCTTCTCTCCAGTGAAAGTCTTTAGCGGTGCCGTCTTACTGCGGCCTGGATGCACTCGCTGAGCTGGAGCCAATAATCATTTACACATAGTCGGGCAGTTTGATGGACTTTGCTTCTCGTAGCCTTCAGGATCTGTAGAGTTTTAGCACTTGGTAAACGTTTGTATTCAATCGCAGCACTGCGCTTAGCTTCAACCACTGGTGTCATCACATCTGATGAAGCATCAAACCAGTCATTTAACTTTGCTGTCTTCTTACCAAAGGTGGCAAGCGCAGTACTGTGAATGGTGTTCCGCAGGTACTCCCAGTTCTCTGTAACAGATCACCATGCTGTGGGCTACTGAGCACTTTCTTGAAGGTCGTCATAAATTGAGCGATCATGACAGTGTCTGACATCTGGCTGGTATCGGTGCGTGGTTTCCGTTCATGTCTGACAAAATGGAGTTTTCTTGGTTGTGCTCTGATTTTGCAGCAAACCAAGAAGTGATCTGTATCACAGTCTGCACTATGGTACGAGCGCGTGGAGAGCACAGACCTGAGAAGTGGCCTTCTGACAAGAATCAGATCCAGCTGGTACCAGTGCTTGGATCGTGGGTGTCTCCATGACACCTTATGCTGGGGTTATGTCTGAAAGTAGGTGTTGGTCACGCAGATGTCACGCTGGACACACAACTCCAAAAGCCGTTGTCCATTTTCAATCATCTTGCCAATACCAAACCTGCCTAGACATGAAGGCCATGAAACATTATCGGCACCCACTCTAGCGTTAAAGTCACCAAGGAGAACAAGCTGTTCTTGCCTAGGTATGCTTTTGATGACTGCTGCTAGATTCTCGTAGAACTCATCTTTAGCTTCTGAGGCAGAGTACAGAGTAGGAGCATACACACTGACAAGGGTGATGGGACCTGCGCTAGTTTGCAGGTCAAGCGTAAACAAGCGCTCTGATCCATTCGTACAGAGGACTGGTTCAACCATTTTAGTTTGCGAATTTTCTTTACGGTAAACCCTACTCCGGGTTTTCTAGTTTTATTTAGGTCTTTCCGTTGTCAATAAACCGTGTAGTCTTTCTCGCTCACCATTCCAGAGCCTGCCATGCGCGTTTCCTAAACTGCAGGTATATCCTCCTGAAGTCATTTAAGTTCGTCATTGATTATGTCTGTCTTCCTAACATCGTTTATGTCCCGGAGGGTATTGGATAGTCCAGTCAACATAGTCCGGACGTTCCAACATCCTAGTCTGATAGTTTGTTTTTATTTCTATTACTTCGTGTTTTGTGATTATTGCTTGGTGCGAAATTTTCTGTCCACAGTTCGGGTTTGACTCTAATCCCCATGCACCCAGTGGGGAAAGCAGACAGTGGCGGGACAACACCTAATTTACGGGGGGGGGGGGGTTACCCAGCCTGAAGCGAGTGGTAGCTGTCCAGTGAGATCCTAGAACCTCTCCGACAGTCGGAAGTAGCCCGTGGCGCCATGCCCATGCAAAATGCTTTTAACCGGTAACTGCTACTTCCTGTGTTTTGCCGACACCTATAGGGTGAAGCTGTAATGTCCTCTCCAGGGCGCGAGCTTGGGCACAGTTATATGGAGATCAAGCTGTTTCCTATGCAGTATGTTCCCCCTTTCCACGTAGCCAGTAGATTCAAAGGAACAGCAGTAGCCGATCAGTTTGGTACCAGCCACCTCCCAAGAGTTACCAGAATAGTGTCGAATCAACATTAGACTGCCTTAGGGACTCGGACTCCGGGTTTATCCTCAGAGTTTACTCCCGAAGCCTTTCTTGTAAACGGATATTCCCACAAGGCAGCGGTTTGAGTTCAGAGTTTTACCTTCTCTTAGATATTCTACCAACCAAGGGTCACGAGCCCTATCTGCCCGAAGCCTTAAGGCGCCAGTGACTCGCCTTCGCACCTTCTCCCGTCAGTGGAAATAAATACGCCGGGCTCAAATTGAGCCACACATGAAGGTCTGGGAGCTGGGCTTGGTTGTCGGAGGATATGCAGTTGGAGCTTATCCTCACTACAACTTCATGATGACCCTAACTGGTTACCTATACCACCATTTCGTTTTTACGACACTTTAATCCCTTGCCTGTGTGAGTTTCTGTCATCCTCTGTGGTCACTTCTCTTACATGACCGACTTGACATCTGTTATCCATGCATTACAGAACTCTTTGTCATTTGATCTGTTAATTTACCTTCTGCCTACCTGTATTTTTATTGGTCCATCAGTCTGTTCACCTACCTGTCACTCGGTACCCCTGTAGGTTAGGTCATCTACCTGTTCTTTTATGTGTCTTCTGCCTGTCTATCCATCTATCTGTCCATCCATGGACCCTATCTTTCTGCCTACCTACTTAGATGTCTACCTACTTATCTTGGTCTGTACGGCAAATGTTTATCTATATCGTTCCATCCCTCTATCATTTATCCATCTATTATCGTTCGTTGTTCAATCACTTCAACCTTCCTGTCATATTTATCTCGCTCCCTCACTCCTAGCTCCCCTCTCCCTATTGTTTGCTGTTTTCTCTCTAATAGACTTAGTATGGGTTACCTTCGTTCTCGATAGCTGTCTTATGACATCATTCTCAAGGACATCAGTACAAGCTATGATTGTCTGCTTCACCACTGCACACGTGGATTAAACGAACAAACTGCTGAGCATGTTCTACAGGATTGTCCTCTGTATGACCAGTTAAGAAAGCTATACTGGCCCAATGACTCAACACTAAACTCAAAGCTGTATGGAGCTAAAGAGGAACTCCAGACAACGGTCGAATTCATCATGAGAACTCGTCTGACGGTGTAAACATCAAAGATGCGATCGCAAGAAGACGAAGAAGGACATCATTCTAATCCACAATGCCAGCTCATCTTCCACCTCCCCCTTATTCTCCCCCCCCCCCCTTCCATCTGTCACTGGTTCTCTCATGTCTGTCCAGCATGTTTGTGTGACCAGTTAAGACAGAATTTTCCTCTTCGATGAGCCACATTTTCCCATATCGCTGTTGAAAGCCTTTTAGCTGCGATGTCTGATTTGTCTAGTTCAGTGCTTCTTAACCCTGGGGTGACGTGACCTGACTTCTGGCGGCGCAAGACGTGCCAGAAATTTTAGAATGCGAATAACCATAAGCATAATATAATACACAGAATAATCATAAACATTATATAATACACAGAATAATCATAAACATAATATAATACACAGAATAATCATAAACATAATATAATACACAGAATAATCATAAACATAATATAATACACAGAATAATCATAAACATAATATAATACACAGAATAATCATAAACATAATATAATACACAGAATACTCATAAACATAATATAATACACAGAATAATCATAAACATAATATAATACACAGAATAATCATAAACATAATATAATACACAGAATAATCATAAACACAATATAATACACAGACTTCAAATGTAGTTGTACAAAATAGAACGTTGACATTGTGAATTTAATACTGAACCGTAGTCACATTTTGTAAATAACATTTTCTCAGCTTCATTGGAAAGACACAGCAACAGAAGGTTCATTAACCTAGCAAACTCCTTATTACCGCGAAAGGTAAAATGCTCAGATTTTTAAACATTTATTACAAATTTAAACCACAGTCAAAATTAGTTATCTGTCACTCTTTTGTTATGAACACAGTTTATTTAAAATACTAACCTTCCTTGAAAAGTTTTGAATATTGGTGCTGGTTTTATTCTAAAGAATTATTTTAATTTTGTCTATAGATGTATGAAAAAAACCCCAGGTAATAATTCACAAAAAAACACCCCTAATTGATGTCTCTAACGACCAGCTTCTCATTTTTACGGACTCAGGGCATGCATTAAATATATACATAAAATTATACTTTTCTTGTCATTTCATTGAAAATGTCAGACACATTTTGCGAGCTAGAAGATAATGGGGTGCGAACGAAAGAGGTCTTTATTTCCTCAGGGTTACAAAAAATTGGCACTTTTGCCGTTACATTTTTGCACACCAGTAAAATAATTCTCAAAGAGTTTTTAAATTAAAACATTCTTAACTTTAATATTGAATAATTAACATCGCATTCAGCAATTTAATACACACACGCACACAGACACATACATACTACAGATAGAAAAATGGGAAAAGGGGGGGGGGGGACTATAAAACAATTACAATTTATAATTACAGCCATAACATTTACGAGTAGATACTTATGAAAACATTGGAACTGAGACAGAGATTAGTCAGTGTCCATGGTTTAATGACTAGACGTGTGAATGAAGATATTTTTAGAATGTTGCGTAATTGCAAGCTTAACTGCCTTAGGTAAAGTATTCCACAACAACGTACCAGCATATTAACTAAAGCAACCAAGGAAGAAGTCAGCGCGAGGTTTAGCAAGGTCCAAAAGTAGGTGGTCACGTATAAAATAACACCAGTATGTATAAGCTGAAAGAATGTTTGGAAGTATGAACGGTGTTCTACCACGCACAATTTGATTTGCAATGAGGAGCTCGTGGAAAAGCTAGAATTTTTTTTACAGAATATACGATGTTTACATGACATATCCATGTATATTGTGTATAAATTTCATGATTTTTGAATAAACAGCTCCTGAGAAAAATGATGTGGTGCATTACTTTCTGAACGCCCCTCGTATATTCAGCCGTGAAAATAGCTTAGAAATGGAAACGTAATCGCTCAAGCAAACAAGCCGAGCTCTCTTTTCTTTAGGGACTCTAGACGCTTCAAAAGCCGAAAAGCTACAGCGACTCCAGATGTTTGAGCATTACGAAAAGGCGACTTGAAATGTGAGCATAATAAAAAATAATTCTAGTGTGTGGACATAATATTTCTTTTGAGAGTTTATCGCAGTTCTCTCCTTTTATCTGCCGTAGTGGTCCACGAATGGCCCGACCGTGGAGTAACAGAATGAGTTTTTTAAAGCAACCTTCGTTCAAGATTATTCTTGGCAAAGATATATATAGGAGGATGGGGCCCCTATTCCAGGGAGTCTGACGGTGATTTTAGAACGGCAAGTACAACAATTTCGTTTTCTAAGTTGATTGTAAACTTTATATTCCCCACCCATTGCTGTTAGAATGTAACACTTGACTCTTAATTTAATGATCCTCCAGCTAAAGGTAAAGTCAAAGTATTCATTGTATATTTAACTCTGCGTACAACTATATTTTTTAATGAGTCATACGGGTGCTAAGGATTTATAATTACTGTCACAGGTTGCCTCCCCTTTGCTTTGCAGTGATGGTCCAACAATGGTCAAAACCTAGAGTATCTAATGTGGGTCTTCAAAGGTGTCTATCTTCGCACAAGGTTACTCTTGGCAGAGATGTAGATAGAAGGATGATGATGCTTCTACCTTGAAGGCGTGTTCACAACATATTTCAGAATTCAAGAACAATGCTGAATGTGTCTTAGAAATGTTAACTTTTTATCTGCCCGACAACTTTTGTGAAGAGGTATTATATAATTTAATTTAGCTCGTACAAACCCCAAACTGAATTAACAGTGAAATTCTTCTTATTATCTGGCTCTATATATATTTCCTCATACGTTATCAAGAAGAACAACGTGGCATGCCCCAAAAACTGAGATACATGGCCAAATTAATTTTATTCTTGTATCCAAAAGATTCAAGTCCAGCATTAATAAAGCCAAGACTAGGACTTTTCCTGGCGCCGACATTGGTAGTGATCACGACATGGTATTGATGACGCTCAAGCTTAAACTCAAAAAGAACTATAATCAAAACAGATGTTCTCAGTTAAGATTCAATTTAGACAAACTGAAAGATCCAGAAATCGCGGGAATCTTTGAGGCAACTGTTGGAGGAAAATTCGCAGCTCTCAACTTTTTGGAGGATGATATCAACTCAATCACAGAGAACATGAAAGACGTGCTCATTGAATCAGCAACAGAAATACTTGGTAAAAGAAAGAAAATAAACAAACCATGGGTTACAGATAACATTCTGAAGTTATGTGATACACGGCGGGAAATGAAAAAGATTAAGAAAGAGGTTCCTGAAGCAGCATGGCAATACAGTATGGTGAATAAAAATATTAGAAAGAAAATGAAACATGCCAAAGAAAAATGGGTAGCTGATCAATGTGAGTCCATTAATACGGGGCTAATAAAAGGTAACAGCAAGGCAGCTTTTGACACATTAAGAAGACTATCAAAACCCCAACAGCCCAGGGTAACTGTCATAGAAGATAGCAATGGGGCTCTGCTCAATGAAAAAACAGCTGTAATGAGAAGGTGGACAGAATATTGTAAAGAATTATATAACTGTAAACTTGACACTGACTTAGGCATATCAAACAACATTAAGTGCGAAAACAGGGAACTCGGAAATGCAGCAATACTACGGGAAGAAGTGGAAGAGGCTATATGTTCGATGAAAGGAGGGAAGTCACCGGGTGTGGATAATATACCAGCAGAGCTCTTGAAATATGGAGGACCAGATATAGTAAAAATCATGACAATAATTTGCCAGAAGATATGGAGTACAAAAAAATGGCCAAAAGAATGGACGCAGTCATTAGTAATACCGCTTCCAAAGAAAGGAAATCTAAAAATGTGCAAGAACTACAGAACCATTAGCCTTATTAGTCATCCAAGTAAGGTGATGTTAAGGATACTTTTGAACAGAATAAAACAGAAATCAGAAGAAATCTTGTCAAGGAACAGGCTGGCTTTAGACCAAAAAGAAGTACCTCAGAACAAATCTTCAATATTAGATTACTGATCGAAAAACATCTCCAGCATCAACATGATTTATACCATAACTTCATCGATTTCACAAAAGCCTTCGATCGAGTCTGGCATGAAGGCTTATAGCAAATAATGAGAAAATTCAATTTTGATACCAACATCATAGATATCATTGAAGCACTATACAAGGACGCAAGCAGTGCTGTTTTTGCAAGCAACGACATTGGAGAATTTTTCAAAACAACTGTAGGAGTTCGCCAGGGATGTATCCTGTCACCAGTGCTCTTTAATATATATCTAGAACATATTATGCAGGAGGCTCTCTACGATTATAAATCAACCATATCGATTGGAGGCCGACCTCTGTGTAATCTACGTTTTGCTGATGATATTGATCTGATAGCTGGAACAGAATCAGAACTTCAAGACCTTACCTCTAGACTGGAGAAAGTAACAAGAACGTACGGGATGGAAATTAATATAGAAAAAAGCAAGATATTGGTGAATAGCCATAAGAAACATGTTCCGACCAACATTACGTTAAATGGGCAAACGTTAGAAGAAGTTAACACCTTTAAATATCTCGGGTCCACTATATGTAGTGATGGAAGATCAAGTAAAGAAATCAAGACAAGACTTGAGATGGCCTCAGCTGCCATGACAAGGTTGAATGTGATCTGGAAAAGTAACATCAGTTTTCCTGTGAAGATCAAATTATACAAATCACTTGTATTATCTATTCTCTTGTATGGGTGTGAGGGCTGGACACTCACTGCAGATACGGAGCGAAGGATTCAGGCTTTCGAGCATAAATGTTATAGAAGAATTTTGCGCATTTGCTATAAAGAGCACAAAACAAATGTCTATGTTAGAGAGAAGATAAACACCTATGCAGGCCACCAAGAACCACTTTTGTCAATAGTGAAACGTCGAAAGCTTGCCTGGTTTGAGCATGTAACTCGTCATGACTCCCTTTCGAAAACGATCCTCCAGGGAACAGTCGAAGGTAAACGGAGAAGAGGAAGGCAAAGAAAATCCTGGGCTGATAACATCAAAGAATGGGCAGGACACGGTTTTTCCACACTTGTACGCATTGCTGAGAATAGATAGCAGTGGAGGACCCTGTCTGCTGATGCTTCCACCATGGCACCCCTACGACTCATGACGGGTTATGGGTTGATGATGATGATGATATATATAAATATAGATATATTAAAGATGCTGATTCATCCGTGTACACTTCTCTCTGTAATAACTAAATCAACTATGAATTTGTAAAAACAACATATAACAAATTTAATGATCAATTACTTTGGAACAAATGCAAATAAATATGAACTGGTGATAACTAAAAAAATAGGTTTCGTCATTGAAACTGATATCGGCTTTAACAAGCTTAGTTGTGGAATATAGATCAATTTTCTGTTGTGTTGGCCTGCTAAAAATGCCACTTAGCTTCCAAACTGCTGAAGTGTTGATGCTGCTGTTTCCGTCAATTCGTCTCTGTGGCGAAGACACGTCTCCTGGTCAAGGCAGGTATCTTCACAACCCGTTGAATGTAGGTTTCAAGTGTCGATCGCAAGCTTTTAACCACAGTACAGCTGGTATTGTAGAATCGTACCTCAGATGGTTTCGTAAACTCGTACCACAAACTATAGAGGGAATAAAAGAACAAATTCCGCTGCTAAGTCTTTGTTTTCATGATATTAATCAGGCGCCTTTCCCGTTGTCCGTCACATGAATCTTGTCTCAGAATTTTTACTCTCCCTGGGCCTATATCAAATAACTCAGGGGATATGATCAAAATCACTATTCTTTTAGTTAATTTTCTGGGAAAATTTCATCTGGACAGCGGCAAGTGGCTTGTGCCTGGTTGGACATGATGTTTAAATATACATACACTTACTACAAATGATAGTATATATATATATATAATGACATCATCTTCCATTCCCTTCTCCACTTGGAGTCTGGGGTTACAGCTGCTTTTGGTTCTGTCGTGAAATATTCTAATCCACATATATAAATTATCAGGTAAATATAAAGCCTAACAAATAAATTCTAATAAAGAAAAGAGCAATGGTAAAATAACAGTGCTGTCACAAAGAATGTACTCGAAAATCCCCTTTGTTTTATGCTTCGTCTGCAAATTGTAACGCTTTCACGTTGATAGTAAAAGCCTACTATATTATTACCCGCTTTCTTCAATGAAACGTGTGCTGTATTTCTTGGAAAAACATTTGAGATACGCAAGCTGAACAATGACCTAATTTTAATATTTCATTCATTCCATTTTATACACAGCGTAACTAAAAGACAGATAAAGCAGGATAGAGAGAAGGGAGAGGCAGAAAGCCGAACGCATGCAAAATTAAACACGCGTCTCGCTATTAATGCCACCCCAACAAGCGTAACGCGATACACAATTACTACTATCACGCGTGTAAGGCCACATGCACTAACTTTTTCGGACGGACAGTGATAAAAACACTAACCTTCCCAGAGTTAGGTTTTAAAATCACGAAAAACGCTTATTAGAAAAGATAACATTAGATGGGTTTACGTTTGAAAACATTACAGTACCCAGACAGCACATCTTCGAAACAGGAGGTAGAAGAAATTGCATATTTTGAACGCAGCCACTTAGCTCTTTTAAATTTGTATATTTGGGTTCCTTAGGGCTTGCTGACAAAGAATATGTAAAACGTTACGCAAATAGTCTAGGAATTAACAAGTTATAACCAAAATAAAATAGTGGGGATGCCTGACAGCATGAAATCATTTCTGCTCATAAAATTTTTTTTATAACGTGTTTGAAAAAACCTTACGTACGGAAATAGCCTACCATGTAAACTCCAAATTGATTGGAGCGCAACAAATATAAGACTAAACACGATTGGTCGGACTATAAATACTATCTTTGGTTGTTAGGGGAGACGTAGGAAGGTAAAATTTTTTCAAACACTTGTCGAAACGTGGCTCCATTGGCCAGACTCGCTGATATAATCACTTAGGAGCGTTAGTTCGAGACCACTAGTTCAAATAAGCTTGATAAAGCAACAGTGCGTTGAAGCCAGCTCATATTTTTGCTAAATAAAAGCCTGGAACATAAGCAGATGGGAATTTGTGCCAGTATTTGTGCCAGAATTCATTGCTAGTCAACGTATCTGTGTTTATTTCCATGAATTGTGGGACCGTGGTCTTGACGTTATTGAGCAGCACCTGGTCAGAGCTTTGCTGAATCCAGAGTCGGACAGCATACTCCTTGGTCCATTTAGCTATCAGTGAGGTGTCTCCAGAGCACAGGGGAGAAATCGAGCAGAGGAGTCTTTTCCTGCCGCCATCACGCAAGATAAGCTGATGTGGCCAGCTGAGCTCAAAATTATGTACCCCATCTTAAAATAACATTGTAACATAAACTTAAGAGGGGAAGTAAATTGTTTTAATATCAGGAACTGAGAACATCTCCAATACTAGTTCCAATAAAGACAAACTATTGAAGTCATGATGACAAATACCAACAGAGCTTGAACAAAACAAAACCAGTATTACCTCATATTACTACTACACAACTGACACACATAGGATACTTTTAATAATATATGTCACTACAATATTCGTATTGATAAATTCTGTACATATAACTTGTAATTAAAATTGATTGTGATTCCTGGTTCCCTTTGTATTTGAATCAGGACACATCCCACTTCACCACAGGTTCCAAGAGACAACTAGCACGAAGCAATCGCCAGCGCTTTGCTGTGGTGGTTCATGAATATATTATTTTCACGTGCTGAGGTTGCCAGCCTCGTAAGGACATGTATAACGATCAGCAAGTTCAAATATGTCAAATTCAAAGTATAAAATTATGTTACAACTTACGCCAACCTAGTTGGGAACTCTAGACTTCTTGCTCAGTAGTATAGTTTAGCAACGTGATAAAGATGCTTCGAACCCGCGTCTGGGGTATTATTTCTATTATAGAATCCCTCTGTGACTTTGTGAGTTGGTCCTGTAGGAGTCCGGTTTCCGTATTAAAACGTGGAATTTCCTTATTGTATTATTCATAAGGTGCTCCAATGCTTGTTTTCCGTTCCTATAATTTCAGAATCCTAACTTCTACTCTTTCTTTACTTCAGTCCGAGCTGTCTACTTTTGACGATTTTGGAATGCAGTGTTGTTTGTTGTTACCGGTGGGTTTTCTTTACTGGGCCGACGTATTTTGAATAGTGCGAATATGATGTGGGCCGTTTAACTTTGGCGTAAGAAGAATAAAATATATTTTCGTCCATAACTCTTCCAACGAGTGCAGAGTTTATACGTTACCAGTTGGTCATGCTGTGTTGACCCATCCAGAGTTACCCGGTTCCATCATTATTACTCAGATCATCAACATACGCCAAAGTTAAACGGCCCACATCATATTCGCACTATTCAAAATACGTCGGCCCAGTAAAGAAAACCCACCGGTAACATATGTCTAAAATTGTCTACGTTACATTGCAGTTTTCCTGCCCACGCTCATACCTGGCGTTTCCAACATAACTTCCAATCAGCGTGAATGTATATTAGCATCTAAACTGCTAAGCCAATAGCATTCGAAAGTGCATGTTATGATAACTTTAGTCATGGACTTTTCTGCATGACTTATGCGTTTGTAGAATTCAAACGGTCACTCACCGTATATGGAATTGGTATTTCCGCCAATTCTCAGTATTGATTACCACTACAAATTCTTACATTATCTTACTCATAACAAGCTTGTCTGGGAGTTTATTCTGGTAGGTCTGTAATATGCCACAATTTTGATAATTGACCAGCACTCCATATGCAAACAAAAATCGGGCGCCATTACTCAAAAATAACTTGTCAAAAATATGGCTTTACCTGTAACTCATCTCAGGTAGGATAGGCAGGCAAACATGACATGAATAAATGGAAGAAGTGTAAACATTGACACGAAAATACCAAATACTGTCGGAGATAGGACAATAGAACGTGTAAAAAGTCGAATGGCGCACGAACGCACAGTAAAGATAGATCAATACTGCCGGAGAGGAAAAGAGAAGGAACAAAATTATGTAACAATTACATCGATACCAAGAGATTTATTCATAAAATATTGGGTCAAGAAGGTTAAAATGAACAAAGATATCAAAAAATTATATTTAAAAAAAAAACAGCTCATTTACGGCGGATCTTCCTTGGAAGCTATTACTGAATAATGTATTTTTACTCTCAAGCCATGCTTCGGAAAGGTCAGAACGGATGGCTGCAGCAGGAGTGGAAAACATCAAAAGAATCGTCAAGTCTTCAAGAACTGGTGTGGATCTACTGTCCTGGTCATGTAGGGGTACGTGGCAATGAAAGAGCTCACAGACTGGCCTTGAGAGTACCCATAGTGGGAACACTGGACATGGATAAGGGAGAGATAGTAAGGCAATTAAGGATTGCCTGCTAGATAATGACATTGATATGGATGAATCAATAAGGCTGAGACTGTTGGAGATTGGCATCAAACGTGAGACTAGCAGAGATGGATGTGAGAGAGGATGCATCCATTGTGCTACAGATACAATTAGCATTCATACTCTTCGACATTTGCTGAGGGAGACTGAGCACCTATGGATTTGCCCGGAGTGCAGTGAGGTCGATTATGATTAACAATAATAATAATTGTATGGTGGGGTTTAAAGAGTCTATATGCTGTGCCAGCACTTTGTACTTTACTTACTAGTTGTTGACAGTGATTTGTCGTTAAATTCTGGTTCAGTTACTACTGGTTTTCAGTGGCGTCTTGACTGTTCTTTCTCAATTCAGGAGTCGAATGTCTTGTTGGGGCACGTTCGTTACTGTGCATGAGTTTGGTTTGGTTTTGGTTTTAAGGACTATCTTCATTGCACACGGACTACTCCATCAGTGTTCCGATCTCCTCCCTTAGATCATACAAGGAGGATCTCAGCACAGTGCACGAACTCCGCAGCACTGGCGAGAATCCCAATGTGTGTATATAGGAATCACACATTCCATAAATATTTTTGTGGTGGGTAGGTTTCTAATTTTAAATTTTTGCCAAGGAACCGGCCTGTTAGGCCTACTCTTTACGACTTCCAAGTGCTGTGGGATTTTTAACGTGCGGAACTTACACACGGGACCTTCTGTTTTTTCGCCCTTATCCGAGAAGGCTATGCGTCCTATCTCACAACACAGGAGACCGGGGTGGGGGAGGGGGAGTATGACATCATTAGGACCACTGGTTCTGAAAATAATTTCCATAAATTATATTCCCTCAACTGGGAATCGAACCGGTACATCTAGAACTCGAGGCAGACGCCATACCTCTTAGCCACTCCGTACCCCTGTGCAGGAGCAACGTCCATTTTTGTGTGTGTGCAGGAGTAACTTTCAAAAACGTCACCACTTTGAGTGTCCTCCAGACGCGTCTCTTATGAATGGCGTCCAGCGTTTAATTCTGGTAACTAGTACCAAAAACTGAGAGACATCAGGCGACCTCCGCTTTCCTCCGTCATTTCATCTTCTTCTGAATTTTACCCAATGTCCATGAGCATAAAATCTCAGACCTTCGAGTCAGATGACAGTGTGTTAGGAGAGCGGAAGAATGCAAATGACTTATAATTATATAGACACATCAAGCTGAAAATAAAGTATTGACGTATGAAATTTACATATGATATGATCATCATCCTCTTTCGGCTCCCTATGAAGCAAGGGGCTACCTCTGCTATTGGTTCCTTGCAAGGGAATCCGCACAAAGCAGTCATCAGCTCTTGCAGTGGTGGTTTATGTGGCAAGTTGTTGTAGAGGATGAGGTTGCCAGCCTCATACACAACTGTACATTCATAAGCCTTTCATTCATGTTAAATGCCATATAACATAAGACAATGTACATGTTACAACTTATCCCTTCTTTTATGAATGGGTTATGGGTTATTATATCCAGACTTTGATGCCCAGAATGACCGTAGTATGCTCTCCAACTGTTTACGATGCAGTCTTTCCCTAGCGAGCTAGGTTACTTGTTCATATGTACTTAAAACTTGAGGAGGGTGACCTCGGACTATGATTTTATGGATTTTGTTATTAGTTTAAGTAGTAGAATAGAGAATAAATAAGAAGGTCTCCTTTATGAAACAAATTGGACAGCACAGGTTGGAAAAGGGGGGGGGGGGGGGCAAATACCAGCATAATTAAAAAAGTCTATACAGGTACAACCAGACGTGCTATTGAATATGGCATGTCAGCCTGGGACACGGCATCAAAAACAAACACAGAACGTCTAGGACAAGTGCAAAATGCAGGACTTCGTGAAAACCACTCCAGGCATTAGAGAGATACATCAACATTCACTCCTTTGACGACAGACGTGAGGAAAATGTATTTGTCCACAACGAGAAGCTACTAAGAATGCTACATCATCCAATGCATGCCAAACTCCATAGCTCGACAAAAAACAGGCTGAAGAGAACCAGCTTCTTACATATCTCAGAACATCCGCATCAATGTCATGAAGGCATCCTCCTAAAACAACTTACCGAAATGGAAATATTAATTTATTATGAGGAGCAAAACTACTACCAACTACCAAGAAAATATACCTATCATCGCAGAGGTCCTTGACATAAGAAAGAAAGGCCACCTGAACACCCACAACTAAAAACTTTGGCTCAGGAGATGATTGAAGAAAAGTACAACCCAAAAGAGTAGACACATTGTCGTGAAACATTCTAAATCCACATATATAAATTAAAAGGTAAATGTAAAGCCTAACACATAAATTCTTACTTACTTACTTAGTCGTTCCCCTTCTACCGTGAGGTGTAGAGGTTTGGAAGAGAGAGCGCCAGACCATTCTATCAGCTGTCTTCTTCCTGGCCTGGTTCCATTCTAGTCCTCGGTCCTTCAAAGATTGTCTAATGTTGTCCTCCCAGCGGACTCTGGGTCGTCCTGGAGGTCTGGATCCCTGGCTCTTTGTTTCCCATGCTTGTCGTGGTAGCCGATCTTCTCCCATTCTGCAGACATGGCCAAACCATCTTAGTTGGGACTGTTCTATTTGGGTCTGCAGCGGATGGGATTTTAGGCCTTGACGGATCGTCTGGTTGCGGACCATGTCTCTTCTTGTTACTTCAACCACTTTCCTCAGATACCTCATTTCTGAGGTTTGGATCTGGCTTTTGTGGGTTGTAGTCATTGCCCACGACTCGCATCCATATGTCAAGACTGGGACATAGGTGGAGCGGTATACAGCCATCTTCGTTTTCTTACCAACCTCTTTCTTGCTGAGGAATCCACGATTTATGGCCTGAAAAAGTCTCCGAGCTGCTGCTTTTCGAGTGGCCAACTCTTCTTTGATGCCTCCCTTTCGGTCTATAATAGCTCCGAGATATTTAAAGTGGTCGACCTGCTCCAGGACCTGTTCTCCCAATTAATCTGATGTTTTCTTTCTTCTCGTGATATCACCATGGATTTTGTTTTAGAGCTGCTTATGACCATCCCTCTCTTCTCCAGCTCTTCCTTCCAGACTTGCAGGTTGGATTGGAGATGTGCCTCTGATTTAGCAATCAGGGCAACATCATCAGCAAATGCCAGCTCCGAAATATAGACCTGTCTCATCTTCCAGTACCCCACTGAATACTTTCTTGTTCTCTCCTTACATGCCTTGATGACATCGTCCATAAGGAGAAATGGTAAAGAACAGTGCTGTCACAGTGACTGTACTTGAGATCCCCTTTTTCTGCTTCGTCTGCATATTCTCACGCTTTCACGTTCAATAGTAAAGCCTACTGCATCAATACACGCGTTTCAACAAAACAATAAAACGTGTACTGTATTTCTTAGAAAACCTTGAGATACGCAAGCTGATTAATGACCTAAATTAATACTAGCATTAATTTCATTTTATACACTGCGTAATGAAAAGACAGATGGAATTAGGATAGAGAGAGGGAGGGCTGAAAGCAGGAACGCCGGCAACACTAACACGCGTCTCGCGATATACAATTAATGCCACCCCCAAGCGTAAGGCATGAAGCACTAACTTTTTTTCAAATAGACAGTGATAAAAAACACTACCAATACACGGTAAGGTTTTAAAAAACCTGGTTAATGCTTATTAGGAAACATGACTCAATACTGTTTTACGTCTGAAATCCTGACATTAGTCTGACAGTACAGCAGACACCATAAAGTTTGGAAGTGAGGAGGTGGTAACAGCACGACTATCCTAGAAGAAAATACATATTTTGAACGCCGCCACTTAGCTCCCTTAAAACTTATATATTTGGGTTCCTTAGGACTTGCTGGCAAAGAATATGTTAAGTGTTACGCAAATAGTCTAGGAATTAACAAATTATAGCCAAAAGAAAATAGTGAGGGTGTCAGACAACACCAAATAATAATCGCACAGTGGCATGTTTTGAAACCACCATTTTACGGGAAATAGGTCACCATGTGTAACTGTTTTTTTTTTCTTGTTGAGGTGATCACTGGCCCAAGACAGTTTACATGTTGTTAGATGTGTAGTGCGAGCGTATGATGAGTTGAGTGTGGGTGCGAATGAAGACGCGAATGTGTTTAGGCTCGTATAGATGTAGATCCTGCAACCCATACTCTCACATGCAGTAATCAAGGATGCTTTGACACTGCAGGCATGTTTCAAGACATTTATTGACGGGAACACACATAATATCAACAGGAACAGTCAGTGTAACAAGGTCATGCTGACCTGACATCGATAGGTATACATTTGGCATTCAAAAAGGTAAACATCAGAATAGACGTGCATGGTCAATAGCAAAGTTCTTCAATAATGACAGTTCGTAGCGTCGCCCTTGGCGTCTCTGACTAAACGCGTCAGATGCCTTAGTTACCTTGACACACAGGTGCAACTTGGCACTCCCTGCCAATTGCACATATCAGGCTGTAGTATAATAGCCGGAAGCACAGGCCTCGTCCTAACGTCGGCCGTGTACTTCTGTTAAATAGGTTATCACCAACCCTGCAGTAATACTTATGGTAGATAGAAGTTCCGCCAATCTGCGGCTCCCACAATATATCTTCGTCACTGGATTTCTGGACAATATAAGACTAACAGTCTTGGATGGCTACCTCGAGCACAAATATATAAGTTCTGAAATGGCGGATCCGTGAACTGCTGTTCACCCTAGGTAATCCTTTACATGTTCTGCCACCGAAAAGCGTAATAATGCATAAAGGTCGGTATTACCTGGTAAATGAATCCTCAGAACTACACAAGGAATTCTGTCGTCATCCCGACGCACAGAGATTCACTGGGGAAAACTGCCATAGCAGTTACTTCGAAGATTCTCCCCGAAAAACAATGGACTCTTGGTCCCTTCAGAAAAACAGGACCTCCCGGCTTCCCGGAAGTATATCTCACTCCCGCTTAAAAAAACCTTCCCATAGGCCCACGCCGAACTGTCAACCTCTGACCCTAAAGGTCAAACACAATGAATGAATAAACAAGGGAAGACAACCCCTAATCAACCTGACATCGCAGGTAAAGACACAATTATACTTATGATACAAACATAAGCAAATAACTTGACAGATGACTCCGTCGAAAATGACAGCAACATTACTACCACCCCCCTGTAAAAAAAAAATGCAATTTTTTTTTTTTAATATGTTCATGAGCAAGATAGCACCAGTATCACTTCTGTGCTCATGCAAACAATGAACCTAATATCAGGTACAATAGAAGAGGGTACAAATCATCTCCCAACATAGGAGAAAATATTTCCTTTAAGCCAAACAAACTAAGGGATACCATTCAAGAAACCTAAGTTGCTGGCAATACCAATCATATATCAAACATTACTAAATAATATAATCATAGCAATATACAAATGTCAATGCTATTTTAGCAACATATCACTGATGGATGGACAAAATGAAATTTGTTAAATTATCTAAACATCATCCAAATACATTTGTATTACAACATATTATGATATTAAGGACAGACCCAAGTCTGAAAATATATCAGGAAAAACTAGGACACAAGATTTAACTGGAATCATGTGGGCATCTAGACAATATGTCCGCCATCACATTATCCGAACCACGGATAGCTCGCACCGTGAAATGGAAAGGCTGAAGAGCAATAGCATAACGAGTAGATCTCGAGCTCTTCAAATCCTTACTTTGCATAGCCGTAAGAGCTTTTTGGTCGGTTTCCATAAAGAAATGCGCGCCCAGAAGGAACCTTTGTAGCTTAAGAATGGACCAAACCATAGCCAACAATTCACGGTCCAAAACCGAGTAATTCCTTTCTGCCGCATTCAGCTTCCTAGAAATATACATTACAGGATGCAGAGTTCCTGAATATTCCTGCATTAGTGCCGCTCCAATGCCAGTGGAAGAGGCATCACTACGAAGGACAAAAGTCTTATCAATCGTCGGTAGTCTTAAGATAGGATGAGATGAGAACAAATTCTTAACCTGATCCAATGAAGATTGGCATTCTTGGGACCAACGCACCATATTAGGAGAACCTTTTTTCAATAACGTTGAAAGTGGTGCCATAATGGAGGACAGATTCTCAATGAATCTTCCATAGAATTGTATCAATCCCAAGAGACTACGCACTTGCTTTTTTGTCTTCGGAACCGAGATATTTAATATCTTTGAAATGTTTTGGTCCTCTGTCTTCAACAGACCATGACCAACTCGATGACCTAGGAAGGAAATTTCACTAAACCCAACAAAAGCTTTAGAGGGTTTAGCAGTCAAACCATGCTCACGTAGAGTAGATAGCAATTCCTTCAGACCCACATAGTGTTCTTCCCAGTATCGCTGAAAAGACAGATGTCGTCTAAATATGCAATGACATCTGCACGATCTGATAGAATTCGTCGCATCATGCGCACGAAAGTCGCTGGGGCGTTCATAAGCCCGAAAGGCATAAAATTCCATTGAAACAGACCCCTAGGTGTCGAAAAAGCAGTGAGAGGTTTGGCGTGTTCCGTCAATGGGACTTGCCAATAACCTTTCGACAAGTCTAGTTTAGTAAAGAATTTAGCTTTAGAAAGTCTAATAAGTAGATCATCTAATAACGGCATAGGTTCAGCATCGAACTTCGTAACTTGATTTAATTTGCGATAATCAACGCAAAGACGTATGTTATTGTCTTTCTTTCGAACAATAACTATCGACGAAGAATAAGCTGAAGTGGATGGTTCAATTATTTGTAGTTGAATCATTTCATCCAATTCTTTCTCGACTTGTGCTTGAAAATGAATAGGTATTGGGTATGGTCTTACTCTGATCGGATTACGATCAGTAAGTATGATGTCATGTTCTATGACATCTGTGTGTCCAGGAATGTCGGTAAGGACATCCTGATATGATTGTAACGTAGAGGATACTTGACGTTGTTCCTCAAAAGACAAGTTAGAAGAGACTGTAACGTCTCTCCACGATTCCGTTGAAATAAGTGGAATCGTAGGAAGAGGTAAGTTCACGTCAGAAAAAATAGTTTCCTCATCCTGTATAACGGACAGGGATGAGATGTGACCATGTTGAACTGGAGAGTCGTCCGTCGCCTGGAAAATAGGCTGTAAATAGTCTGGACGTTCAATAAACTCTGTTAACATATTTATATGGAAGGTTTTATGCCTTCCATCCACATCGACAATATAGTCGACATCAGAAATTTTCGAGACTATAGTGTATGGACCCTTCCAAGAAATGAGAAGTCTATTCTCTCTTGAGGGCAGTAAGACATATGCTTTGTCTCCAGGACAAAGTTGACGTAGGCGTCTTTTCTTATTAGCAAATCGCCTAGCTTTTTCTTTCGCAAATTCGGAAGATGAAGTTGCTAACCTGCACGATTCGATAATCTTTTCTCTAAGAGCTATAACATATTCATATGACGATTGTGTATCATCGTCAATATTATCGGAAGTTATCAAATCGTGTAACAAGGACATTGGCCCGCGCGGTTGCGCGCCAAAGACAAGTTCGAAAGGAGAAAACCCTGTATGCTCGTTGGGAACCTCTCTATAGGCAAAGAGGACTGCAGGTAAAACCCTGTCCCAATCTTCAGGATGATCCTCCGTTATCTTGCCAAGTAAGTTCTTTAGTGTCCTGTTAAGACGTTCTACCAATCCATTGGACATTGGATGATAAATACTACTGAGAGACCTTTTAATGTCTAGCGTAGCCATTACCTGAGACATAACGTCCGAAATTAACTGAGTGCCGTGATCCGACAGTATTTCTCCGGGGAATCCCAGACGAGAAAATACGAGCCAAAGAGCATCAGCGATATCGACAGTTGATATGCTCTTCAGAGGAATAGCCTCTGGCCAACGCGTGCACATGTCCACGCAAGTGAGGATAAATTGGTGTCCTCTGGCTGACTTAATTTTGAACGGACCAATGATGTCTATAGCCATTTTCTGAAACGGCCGAATCGGAATATCTGCAGCCTGAATAGGAGCAGCATGTCTCGGACCCCTAGACTTGACCTCTTGACAAATTTTGCAAGATCGGCAATAAATTCGGATGTCTTTATTCACGAATGGCCAAAAGAATGACGCAAGGACTCTAGTTTTAGTTCTGGAAAAACCCATGTGTCCCGCACACTGAGAATCGTGTGCATGCCGAAGAATTAAGGCTCTCATACACTTAGGCACAAGAATTTGCGAGTGCATAGACTTGTCCGAGTGTTGTACCATTCGTACCAATATACCATTCTTCATAGTGATATACGATTTGTGATTCGTATTTTGATTGGGATCCCCTTTCTTTGCAAGAAGGAAGTATTTCTTCAAAGAAGGATCCTCTTCTTGACGTTTAACAAACGAGTCATGGGAAATCACCAAGTGCTCGTCTTGGCTATCAACTTCATTACTATTATCAGATGAAGTTGGGGGATTAAGAGCTTGAGCTCTTGTCACCACTGCATTGACCGTTTGAATGTTTTTTTCTTCCCAACTAGAAATTTGTTGCGGGGTGCATTCCTTAACCCCATGAATACGACCGATTATAAGATCCGCAATAGGATTAGGAAGAAGACATGCATGGACATCTCCTGTGAAGAAAGGAGTGTCAATCCTAATAATAGCAGTAGGATAGCTTTCCATAGTACCACCAAATGTAACACATTTGATTGTTTTTCCCGTGGCACAGCAAGGATCTATCAGAGACTCCTTAACCCCGACGGTAGTACATCCCGAATCGAAAAGTACTGAGACTAGCCTATCATTTATTAGACCTTTATGTAAGATGAGAGATCCTCTCCCATCATGCGCAACTGTAGCAGGTAGAGCAGGAGAGGGTGACCACAACTTAGCGTAGATACAGTTGATGAGTCAAACAATGTTAAGCATTGGGGGCATTCAGTTGCTCTCCCAAAATCGAAAGCACAACCAGTGATAGCCCTAGAGTTACCACTATCATTTACTGTATTACAGGCTCCATCAAACTCTTGTTGCGCAGAGTTTGCCTGTTGGTAAGGTCTTTTTTTGTTAAACCTAGGTCTACCTCGATTATCATTTCCCCTGTAATTATTTCGACTATCATTTCCCCTGTAATTGTTATCATATTGCCTATTGTAATCATCATTCCGGTTTGAATCCCGGTTTCTAAATTCACCATCGTCATAATCTTGACGTCGAGAATGATTACCTCGAAAATTTGAATAGTTATTATTTGGATAGCCTTTACGAAAGTGTCTCAAATTATTACCACTAAAATTACGAGAACTACCATCTTGTCTCCACTGCATAGACGAAGAACCATCATGTGTTGGATTACTCCGCTTCTGAGTGTAATTTTGATTACTTCCCCTATTCCAATTTTGTTGAGCACCCTGAAATTTTTTTCTGAAATTAGGGCCATATGGTGTTGCCGAAGCAGCTGGCAACCCTTCTTTCACTTTAGAATTGCTAACTGTAGCATGGGGATGTGCTGTGGCATACTGACAACAGTATTCCTCCATTTCTTTTAAGTTTTTAGGCTTACGCTCATGAAGGAATGCAAGAAAAGAATCATTAACAGATGACAAAACCTTATCTCGCAATAATAAGTCCATCAGACCTTCATATGTTTTCTCAATCTGAGACAACTCAACCCATCGTGTAAATGTACGACGTATCTTTGTAACAAAATCAGAGAAATCTACTCCATTTTCTGGCAACATTGTCCTAAAACGAAGACGATAGTCTTCTTGTTTTAATTGGTATTTCTTTAGTAATGCTGCCCTGACAACATCATAATTAGTCCTCTCATGTTCGTCTATTGTCATAAATGTAGTCACTGTGTCACCTGTAAAAAATGGCATCAGTTGTTCAACATATTTTTCCTTTTTTATGTTATGCGTATCGCACAAAAATTGGAATCTATCTAGATAATCTGCTACGTCATCCTTTAAAGGATTGAAATGAGGCAATTTAATCCTACTAACAAACTCCTTTGTCGTACTCGAAGTTGTTTGCTGAGCACCCGTACTCGCCAATTTCAATTTCTCTAACTCCAAAATTGCGAGTTTTTCATCAAGTTCCATCTTCTGTTTTCTTTCCTCATGTTCCATTTTTCTAATTTCAGCCTCAGCAGCAGCTTGAAGTTTTTTTTCCTCTGCAGCAGCTTGAAGTTTTTTTTCCCTCTGCAGCAGCTTGAAGTTTTTTGTCTTCCATTTCCATCTGGAATTTTCTTTCATCAGCTGCAGCTTGAGCTTTCCTCTCCTCAGCAGCAGCTTGAGCTTTTCTCTCCTCAGCAGCAGCTTGAGCTTTTCTCTCCTCAGCCTCTCTTTGATACCTTCTTTCTTCAAGTTCTAATCTTCTATTCTCAGCTTCTAGCTTCTTTAGTTCAGCTTCTGCTTTCAATTTAATTTCCTCTTTTTGTTTCTTTTCTTCTGACTTTAATGCAATGGCGAATTGAGCAGATGAATATTCTTCCAATTCTTTACCAGACTTACCAAGGGTCAACCCTTGCTGGATGAAGAAATCCAATGTAGACATTCTGTCTAATGAGATCAGAAACCTGAAAAAAAATTAAATAAATTACCTTATCCCACTTCAATGGGAGACAAGTCTGAAATGCTAGACTTGTATACTCACTTCACTTTATTTTACTGTCTCAATCTTTGTAGATAACAAGTCTTTTATCAAAGAACTTGTATAAATATCTTATATAATATTATTTAACAAACTCTATATGAAGAGTCTACCTTATCAATAATATCAAAACATGACCAAGTATGTGTATGTAGACTGTGCATGACAGTAATGTAGTACAACCAAAAAAAAAATACAAAAACAAAAATACAAAACAATACAAATGGCAACACTGTTTTAACCAAAAATGTGTAGAGAAATACACAAGAAAGGAGAGACCTACAGAATACAAACAAAACAAATCGACAATCAAAACTGAAAAACAGACAAAATATTACAAAAACAACGTTAAGTACAATTACATCACAGCTAACATCAATAGCGACCAATTGTCACTAGCAAATTTCCAAATTAAGAAAATTTGCACCTACAGACCGCTTACAGTAAGCCTCGATCAAGTGGCATATTTACCGTAAGACCCACCAACCGAAAAAACCCGCAGAAAAATACACAAAACAGTAGAAGTGACATAAACATATAGCAATCAATTTCAATGTGTTGCAGAACAAGTTCAGTCACAGCTGAAACTAAAATAAATTTCTTGCTCCTTGCGAACACAGAAACGAAATGTCAAACGCGCACTGAACGTCAAATCCACTGTAACATAAAGTGGTATTCACGAACCAAAGTTACTATGACCTTCTCAAATTAGGGCTTGCACATTGAATGTTTACAATTTCACGTACTGTTTACAGACACTTGACCTCCAACAATGTAGCTTGAATACTCTGACCTAGAAAAGTCTGTTGTTGAATGAAACGTGTAACAACCCGCAGTACTGTTTACAATAGGAACCCGCCTTCTATGCAGTTATGGTCCACGTAGCAAATGCCTAGTAGTTCACTTCAGTACTTGTCTTGTTATGCTTTATGTAGCATTATAATATAAATGCTCGTACTGTTTATTTGTGTCAACCGTTGATGACCTATATCTGTCCTGTTGTAGCCAAAACTTGCAAGTGTAGAATTAGCGCTGTGTTACGGCTGTCCCGTTTGTAGCTTAGACCCACAGATCAGAAGTGTAATGTGTACTTGTCCTTCTTGTAACTTTCTCGACAAAACTGGAGACATCATACATGTAACAGCCAACCAGGAATGTAAATTTCTGAATCCATAAATGTCAACAATAATGTCAAATGCTCGCTCTGTTCTTTTTAAACCCACAGATCTGGTCCATCAGAAATGTAAGTTTCTAGGCCACATTGGCGACAAGAAATGTATCATAAGAGCCCACGTAACTGGTCCACCAGAAATGTAACTGTCTTTTTTTTTCTTGTTGAGGTGATCACTGGCCCAAGACAGTTTACATGTTGTTAGATGTGTAGTGCGAGCGTATGATGAGTTGAGTGTGGGTGCGAATGAAGACGCGAATGTGTTTAGGCTCGTATAGATGTAGATCCTGCAACCCATACTCTCACATGCAGTAATCAAGGATGCTTTGACACTGCAGGCATGTTTCAAGACATTTATTGACGGGAACACACATAATATCAACAGGAACAGTCAGTGTAACAAGGTCATGCTGACCTGACATCGATAGGTATACATTTGGCATTCAAAAAGGTAAACATCAGAATAGACGTGCATGGTCAATAGCAAAGTTCTTCAATAATGACAGTTCGTAGCGTCGCCCTTGGCGTCTCTGACTAAACGCGTCAGATGCCTTAGTTACCTTGACACACAGGTGCAACTTGGCACTCCCTGCCAATTGCACATATCAGGCTGTAGTATAATAGCCGGAAGCACAGGCCTCGTCCTAACGTCGGCCGTGTACTTCTGTTAAATAGGTTATCACCAACCCTGCAGTAATACTTATGGTAGATAGAAGTTCCGCCAATCTGCGGCTCCCACAATATATCTTCGTCACTGGATTTCTGGACAATATAAGACTAACAGTCTTGGATGGCTACCTCGAGCACAAATATATAAGTTCTGAAATGGCGGATCCGTGAACTGCTGTTCACCCTAGGTAATCCTTTACATGTTCTGCCACCGAAAAGCGTAATAATGCATAAAGGTCGGTATTACCTGGTAAATGAATCCTCAGAACTACACAAGGAATTCTGTCGTCATCCCGACGCACAGAGATTCACTGGGGAAAACTGCCATAGCAGTTACTTCGAAGATTCTCCCCGAAAAACAATGGACTCTTGGTCCCTTCAGAAAAACAGGACCTCCCGGCTTCCCGGAAGTATATCTCACTCCCGCTTAAAAAAACCTTCCCATAGGCCCACGCCGAACTGTCAACCTCTGACCCTAAAGGTCAAACACAATGAATGAATAAACAAGGGAAGACAACCCCTAATCAACCTGACATCGCAGGTAAAGACACAATTATACTTATGATACAAACATAAGCAAATAACTTGACAGATGACTCCGTCGAAAATGACAGCAACACCATGTTCAATCCAATTTGATTGGCGGGAATGATATGTAAGGCTAAACACGATTAGTCGGACAACAAATACTAATTTTTTGTTGTTAGGGGAAACGGTAGTAGGGGTACTTTTTTTGAAAAGCTGTGTAAACATGGCCCGATTGGTTAGACCCGCCAATATAGTCAATTAGGAGCGTCAGTTCAGTGCCACATTTTAAAATAAACTTACTCAGAAACAGTGCGTTGAGAACCAGCTTATATTTTTTCTAAACAAAAGCCTGGGACAGAGGCAGATCGGAATTTGTGCCATATTCATCGCCAGTCAACGTATTTGTGTATTATTTCCATGAATTGTGGTAAGCTTGACATATTTGATATCTTTTTAATGAAAATTGAATGTAAATTGATAATTTATGTCTGTATATGTGCGTGGTTCAGTAGCCAACATGAGGCAAGGCCTAGATAGTGCTCCAACCTGAACAGGACGTGTCGGAGAAAGTAAAACTGCACCAGAGGCTGACAGCATACTCCTTGGTGCAGATAGCGACCAGTGAGGTGTCTCCAGAACACAGTGAAGCAATCGAGCAGAGGAGTCTTTTCCTGCCGGCGTCACGAAAGATAAGCTTCTGTGGCCAGAGCAGCTCAACATTATGTGCGCCCCCCTCTAAAAGTGACATTATATTAAACTCAGAGGGACAATAAAGTGTTTCAAATGACAGGAACTGTGAACTTTTCCCAATACTATTTCCACGATAATCAAACACGTGAAGTCATGATGACAAACAACAATCTAGCTTGAAAAACAAAACCAGTATTACCTCATAGTACTACTTCACAACTTACACACATAGGATAATACTAATAAATTCTGTCAATACAAAGATCATATTTATAAATTGTGATTACATTTGATTGTGATTCCTGGTTCACTGTGTAGTTGAATCAGGATATCTATTGTTGAAAGTAATTATTACATATATATTTGAAACTTTACACTTGACTCATTTAAGATAGTCTTATAGAGTGTTATATGTGTGTGAGTGTCACAGTGTTGTAAAGTGTTGTGGAATAAATTAAATTGTTTATCTGTCTGTTGTTGTTGTGACTTACACTTCATCATTTTCATAACCCTAGACATTCATCGTAGTCATCACAATATTCCAGAATAATTCTGACTGAGGTATAAATGTGGTAGCAAGTAAGGTCATCTGTAATACACCACACTTATTAGATACAGATACCTTCACAGCTGATCTCAGTCAGTACACTAAGTCCCCTATAAATATTTATAACATCCTACTTTACTACACACATGTATACACAGATGGATCCGAAAGGAATGGGGGAGGGGTGGGGGTGGCTTAGTAAAGAATGGTGAGGGAGGCAGTTTTATCAGATTCATAAACGGGAGAATCATCCGTAAGGCCTTCCACACCTGAGAGATCTCCTTCAATTTCAGAGCAGAAGCTATGGCACTACTGCAAGCTTTGATAATCCTCCCTAGAGCAGAACAGCAGCCACCATCTAAGATAGTAATCTTTACTGACTGTAGATCACTAATGCAATTAATACCGAACACCAGAAATGAAAACATTATGCATAAGATCAGATCTGGGCTTAACATCATCCATAGGTCATCAACCATTACCCTTCAGTGATTACCCTCCCGCTGTGGAATCACCGGAAATGAGAGAGCAATTGCTTTATCAAGATGTGGCAGTAAAATGGAACAGTTCAGCTACTCATTGCCCTATCGAGAAGTTAAATTCACAAGTACAAATGCCCGAGGACGAAGGAAGGTGATATATACAACAGATATGACCTAATCCACTAGCTCAACAGACACCAGCAGAACATTATTTTTTGCATTGCGAACTGGCCACTAAATATTACTAGGCCACCGCTATCGCTTCAGGATATCTCATACTAGTGAATGTCGATGTGGAACCAGAATCCAAAACTGCTCAACCCATAATGACTCGCGACGCCTGGCCTGGCCATTGGGTGCTGAGCTCATCGAGATGCCATGGGGCTGCCGCTCTGACATGGAAAATACTGTAGTCGTCGTCCTGGCGACAGGCCTGAGTACAAACTGAACGCAGAAGAAGAAGGAAAAGAGTTAGTAGTTTACACTGTTGAATTCACAAATTATACTGTTACCCTTTCCATGTCCTATAGAGAAAACCTATTACTACTTCAATCCTGGCGTCTGAAGAGAAATGAATCTGAGTGGCGAATCTTCAAGCACTCATGTCTTATGGTACGAAACGCGTCTACGTGAAAGTTAATTTCGCTAGTATATTTTTGTTTAACCCAGTTACAATTTAATTTAGTTTACTTTCTAATTTAATGCCAATCGGGCTGGTGTAATGGCTACGGCGTTGTACTGGCGACCAGGTTTTCATGGTTCAAACCCAGGCGTCAGCGTTTGAAGGAATGTTTACGACCGGAAATTTGACTGAATAACCTGAACGGCTCCTGCACATAAATCCCGTGTGGATGGGAAGGAGCGAAGCTCCTGACCGGGTTGGAAGGAAAGTCCACTGACCCCCCAGCCTCGCAATGACATGTCATTGGGCCAAAAGAGCTGGAAAGCTCGAGTGCCGCTGGTTAGAAAAAAAATGCCAATCACCTTTTAAGACGTCTTAGTTTAATACATTTTCATCTAAGCATCGTCATAATTATTCGCATCACCTTATATGGTTATGTAAACTAATTATTGCTTGACATCTCGGAAATCATTATGTCATATGTTTTGCCCTAACTATACAATCTTGTAATCTCTTCTTCCCATCCCTGTTAGTTGACAAGATATGCTGGAAGCGATTATGCCATACTACCTGCTCTGATTCCCCAATATTGGTATAATCAGGACAAACTGAAGGTTGAGCCGTATTTGTGCAGGTCATACTTGCAATATTAGCATACGTTATCTTAAAACTACCATTCCTTGCTAAAACGACCATCTGTTTGACAGTCTCATCCACCAGAGCGGAAACAGTTGCGCAACCATAGTGGGGTGATAGACAGCTTAATTCGTATCTATAAAAATACGTCTAGTGCCTACGTCTACTTAAACAAACGGTCGGCGAACAAACAGGGGTCAATGTGGTATTGTCCTACTCCTTCGCTAAAAGTCAACTGTCCACAAAGAAAAGATAAACCAGTCAGGAATGTGACACGCTGGTATAATACATGGTGGTTTTCGGGGCGTTTCAACCCGAGGATAAGATAATTATCGGTAGGTTGAGGCAAAACGTAAAATAATGACCGGCGAATACTGACATAGAGGAGTGAGGCGTAGATGGCACAGAAAAAATAACTAATGAATTAAGACTGCGTCACAGAGTTGAAACCATGTTTGAGAAATCATGTTGGCTGTGATAGAGCGATCTGACTTCCAGCTTAGAGACTGATCTATAACCACACCCAACAGGCTGGGGTCAGTAACCTGCCAAATACATTCTTCATCTAGAGATAATAATAACATATTTGTTTGACAGTTTTATCTTTTGGCGGGGTTATATAATTAAAGACTGAGTTTTTTATTTATTATTAATGGACATATCGTTAATACTACACCACGTACATACGTACAGTGTCCAGAAAATGTTGTAAAAGAGACTTAAATGTGTAAATATCTGTGAAAGTTACTGTTAGTGTGGTATCATAAGCAACCAGATAACAATCATCATACTGCAATGACAAGGGCAGGCCATTGTTAAAGATGCTGAAGAGCAAGTGTCCCAATATGTTTCCCTGCGTGAGCGTGTCACAACATTGACAAGGTGTATGCTTTTGAGAGCAGATTGTTGTATAAAACTCTTTGTGTATGGCTTTCAAGAAATGACTTTGTAAGGAGTTAATTAATTAATATTGACGTGCTTTTTAATAGCTTTTTAATCACTTTTTAATGAACGAATGAATTAATATTAACAAGATGCAATAAAGAGGTGCGGGATCTTTAAAACTGTAAGGTTCACTGATCTAGTTTTTGATCGATCCCATAAGTAAAGATAGGGGGGAAAATAATACATATATATATATATATATATATATATATATATATATATATATATATATATATATATATATATATATATATATATATATATATATATATATATGGGGTGCAAAAAGATTGTTATCGTCATCGATACTTGATGGAAAGTAAATGTTCGTTGCTGTGGCCTGTTAAAAAACATTTAGCTGAAAAATCGGTGAGCACTGCTGCTGTTGTTCGTCAATTCGTCTCTCTGTGATAAGGGGCACGTCCCAAGCGAAGAGCGCAGTGGGTAACCTCTCCTGTTGTCAGTGCGGAGTATGTTCACAGGCCCGTCAGGTGTAGCCGTCTAGTGTCGACAATCAGTTTTCTGAATCACAGACTCGTAGCACGGATGGTTTTGTAGACTCGAACCACGAACTGGTTACGTACCACGAACTTTAGAGGAAATAAAAAGAACAAATGCCTCTGCTAAGTACATTGTGGTCAGATGATTAATCAGGCGCCTTTCCCGCTGTCCGTCCACCAGGTTTTGTCTCTCTGAAATTTTATTCTCTCTGAGCACATACAGCATAACGCAGGGAAAAGTGATGAGAAATCAGCATTATTCTTTTGTTTAATTTAATGGGAAAAATGTGTCTGGACAGCGAAAGTGCAACTGCTTGTGTCTGGAGGAATATTATTAAGTTACTTATATCTAAAAAAATGATAATATACACATTATGCACATGTGATTTAATCATCACCCACTCACTGCTCCATTCGGAGTCTGGGGTTACCTCTGCTTTTAATTCTTCATACGAACTAGCATGAATCAATCACCAGCGCTTGCTGTGGTGGTTTATGAAAATACTCTTTTCATATGCTGAGGTTGCCAGCCTCGTATGGACTTTTACAACCACTAGCAAGTACAAACATGTCAAATTCAAAGTACGAAATCTATGTTACAACTTATCCCAATACTGGTTGGGAACGAATTCTTGCTCAGTAGAATATACTCAGCAGGTTGATGCAATTGCTTCGAAGACACGTCTGGGGTATTCCTTCTATTATAGTCCCTCTGTGACATTTGTGAGTAGGTTCTGTAGGAATCCAGTTTCTGTCCAAACAGGTAAATCTTCCTTGCTGTAGTGTTCAGAAGGAGTTCCGATACGTGTTTTGTCCGGTCCTATAAGGTCAGAATCCTAACTCTATTCTTTCCTGGCTTCAGTCTGAGCTGTCTCTTTGACGATTCTGGAATGCTTTGTGTTTTAGCCTCCGAATTTGCTAGGTTATATTTCCTTTTTCCTGCAAGCTTCCACTTGGCTTTTTCCGACAAAACTTCCAACAGAAACGAATGTCTATTTCCTGCTCTCAACTGATCCAATCCCTGAGCTAGAAATTAATGGGTAGGGGCTGTAAATATTACTTTCACCCTTATAATGTAAGGTATTCTAAGAATATTATGTCATACAATGAAACATAACCATATCTGGCTATGTTCTGTACGTTTACTGTTATACACACTGACGAACCCATCGGCAAACTTATCCTTCAAATCTTGCCATCGCTAATATGTGTACCCATACTGGCTTTAATCTATAATTATAATTACCAAAATCGGCGCGGAAATGCTTACGCAATTCTCATCTGCCTGATTTCAGTCACCAGACAGATAAATTGGCGACATATCACTGGACATAGACGTTGTTTTTTTAAAAACAATCTGGTCTTCCTTTGCAGTCTGACTCAGTATTGTCACTATAAGTATTCACCACCGCATTTGTTTACTCTCTACGTCTGGGTAGGGCGGAAATAGATATGTGAAAAGACCACAGTCATTTTCCCGTTGATCGTATGAAGTCAAACCTGGTTCAACAACTTAAGCGATTACAATTAATCCTTAAGGGTAGTCAATTAGCCGTGAAATAATACTATCGGAGAATGAACAGAGGTCAACCGATGATTGAGGGCTGACGGGGCACAGGTTTTTGTGCGTAAAATGAAGAAATGAACGGAGAGAGAGAAAGAGGAATAAAAGGACACAACCAAAATATGGTCACATCCTCCACTGTACCTCTCACCTCCAGTACATCCACTCCAATCATGTCCTCCGTGATACATCTCACTCCTAGCACACTCAGTCCAATCGTGTCCACCGTCGTCCCTCTTACCTCCAGCAATCTACTCCAATCATGTCCTCCATTGTACTTCCCACCTCCGACACATCTACTCCAATCAAATCCTTCTCTATACCCCTCACTTCCAGGACAACTTCCCCAATCATGTCCTCCCTTACACCTCTAACTCCGAACACACCTATTCCAATCATTTCCTTCACATTACCATTCACCTCCAGCACATCTATTCCAATCATTTCCTTCACATTACCATTCACCTCCAGCACATCTATTTCAATCATGACCTCCACCATACCTCTCGCCTCTAACACATCTACTCTAGCCATGTCATCCACATAACTTTCCCCTCAAGCACATCTACTGCAATCGTTTCCTTCACTGTACATCCTTCAGTTCGGTTAGTTTGTGGAAGACCACAAAAATGCAGTTCCTCCCCTTCCATAGAAATAACCTTATATTCTATGGAAATTAAAACTGTATTGTAAATTTCATCACTGTAACCATTTTCTTTTTGTGAGTATATTAACTGAGTCTGATGTTTAAAATCTTCTATAAGATCATCTCTGTATTTCATCCTTAGTGCTAGTAGGTCACCAACTCCACAGGTTCTAACTAGAATGTCATCTGATGTTTCTTGCTGTCTGCGATAATGAAGACTCTAAAAGAAGACGCATCATAAAAATTGTGACCCTTGATCCTGTTGAATCCTGTTTAAAAAGGAAAATCCATTGACATATTGACCCAAAATTAATGATAAGGGAAACAATACAATTAATAACTAACTTTCATTACCTAAAAAACATTGCGTCCCCTGTTTCTGTTGGGGACAAACCGACAGACGTTCAAAATTATAGATTAGATATATATTGTTTTCCTTTCTTTACTTACGCGATTGTCGCATTTCCATGGTGACTGATTTCTTTCATCCCAAGAAATGAGAGGAGAGCGGAAAAGTATCGTATGAACTTCATCTGCCTCTTTTCAACCAACATCTCGGCAGAGTAGCTGCCCCATCAGACCTAATCAACCTAGATTATCGTTACTGTATTTAACCTTTTTTCCTCGTGTAGTTCCAGTGGTCTCTGAAGAGACAACGAAAGAATATACCTACTGCACCCACAATTTTTTAAAAATAACTCTTTCTTCATCTTCTCTCTTCTTATTTATTCCTCTCCGTTTAAAAAAAAAAAATATTACTTTGTCCTCACTCAGTTTTCCAGACCTTGTTTTCATTATTTTTTATTTATGCTTTGAATTTAGTATCCACTTCCGGTTTCCGGTTCAGTGGCAGACATTTTATTTCCAACATGTGACACATATCAGGGAGTGTTTTCTCTTATTTTTATAGTTTTATGTTCTCCACTTAATTCTCTCTTTCCCTTCTGTTTTATGTTTGTCTGACCCTGACGAAGGCCTTGTGGCCGCAACGTAGGTTTTGTCTTGTCCTGTCTCCCAGTAAGACGTATCACTATTTGTGTTTTTGTTTTTTTCATTTGACAGTTTTACCCCCGTCTTACGGCAGTCCTCCTCATATACTCATATCATACACCCACCGGCATGTCGTACTTGGCGACTAATATGAAGTTAGGCGTGAAATGGCAACCTCAACTTGTAAAACGAACAGCCACAGAAACCGCACTGCAAAAGTATGTGAATGCTTAGTGCTGGCTCCTTGCAAAGGGGGACTAGCTACAGATGTGACTTCATCTAAATAAGGAGCGCAAAGGAAAATGAAGAAATGAATTATATTTAACCTTTTATAACAAAATAGCGAAATGATAGTTCGCACCCTTTAACTACTTTAAATTTTGTCATAACGTAACAAAGTTACACATGTTTCAGTAAGGAAATATCAAATATTTACTATCGTATCTAAAGTAAAACAAGTACATTAACTATCAGGGTTACTATTAATACTACACGAAAAACGTTATCAAAGATGGTAGAGAGCAGCTTTTCATCAAACTGAACTCAAATTATCAGATTTCACCCGGCAGTGTGGCTGCTACACTTGTGATGCTGAAATTTGTAAATTTACTCAATCATTTGTTTAAACATTCATTGATACGATCTTTGATAAGATTTTTTTTCTTCTTGTAAATTTCAGTCATCCTTGCTAAACCATAAGTAAACCAAGAATTCCATTGTCACGTGATGGTGCTCTCGTGAAGAATGTGTGCGGCACTATCAACATTAGTGAGACTACCAGAGGGTGGCGTTTTACAGAGAATAACATGACAGCATTACCACAACTAACACATCGGCTGTTTGTCTCAGTCTGTCCAGTTTCGAGGTTTCCATTCTCGTGCTGTCCGGTGTGGCTTCTTCTTTTGTGCCTCGGACTATCGTGGATCTCAGCTGGTAAGACTTATTTTATTCCTTCATTGTCATTGGAAGGATTCGTAGATACTACGTCAGTGTGACTGACGAGATTATTATATCATTCCTTAAATGCGATTATACAAATCTTTAGATTAGTCATTCACTGTGATTAGATAGATGCTTATATTTTTATTCCACACAGATATAAGATTATTCCTTCATTGCGATTTGTTAAAACGCTTAGATTATTCCTTCATGGAAATTTTTAAAACCCTTACATTATTCCTTCATTATGATTAGATAGATCCTTAGAGTATTGTCTTCCTCTGAATAAATAGATCTGGAGATTATTCCTTCCCTGCGATTTAAAAAATCCTTGGTTTAATTCTTGATTGTGCCTAAACAGGTCCTTAGATTATTATCTCAGTCATTAGATAGATGCGTAGGTTAATTCTTCTTTCAGATTTTGTAAATAATTATACCAGTCCTTTAATGTGTTTAGATATATCTTTAGATTAATCCTCATTGCCATTTGATAGATAATTAAATTAATTCCTCACTTTAATTAGATATATCCTTAGATGAATCCTTCACTGCGAATTTTAAATTTCCTATATTATTCCTGGGGTTACATAAATCCTTACATTATTTTTCTAATGCAATTGGGCAGATACTTAAATTATTCCCTCACAGTTGTTTAATAGATAGTCGGATTATTGGTTTATTTTGATTATATAAATACTTTGATTATTCCAACCCTGTTTTAGATTAATCCGTAGACTATTCTATCATCATGCTTAGATAAATTTTTGGATTACAACTTGTAAATTCATGGATTATAACCATGGTCATTAGATAAATCCGTAGATTATCACCTCTTTGTGATTATACTAATAATTACACTTTGCCTTCGTTGTAATCAAATAAATCTTTTGACTTGCTTCAATCTGATTAAATAGATCCTTAGATAATTTCCTCACTTTGATTACGAACACCCAAATATTGGAAAGTCATTGTTTTTTCACTAAATAAACTCATAGACCCAACGGGCTGATCTCCCGTTTGCCAGTCACTTTGATTAGGGAAACAACGACAAACGGATTGATTTGTCGTTGCCCTAAAGACGCCATTAGGCGTGATGAGAACAACGGCAAAGAAAATCTATTCGCTGTTGCCCTTAAGACGCCACTAGGCGTAATGGCCACTGACTGCTTTGCTGGTCGTTGGCTAAGGACGGAAGAAGAAGAAGAGAAACTCATAGAATAACTCCTGATTCAGACGTAGCGATTATTCCCGCTATAAGATTACATAATCATCATCGTCATCATCATCATCATCGTCATCACCATGATCATCATTATCATCATCATCATCATCATCGTCATCATTATCACCATCATCGTCATCACCATCATCATCGCATCATCACCATCATCGTCATCATCACCATCATCATCATCGTCATCATCATAATCGCCATCATCATCACATCACCGTCATCATCATTATCGCCATCACCATCATCGTCATCATCATTATTCACCTGTGCGCTCCTCACGGAGCATGGAGCAACCACTGTAGCTGTGCCCTTGCAGGAAGTCTGCAGCAGACATTTACAAAGTCTTGCAGCTGAATTTTCTGTGACTATTTGTTTTACATGTTGAGATTATCAGCCTCATAACAGATTACATAGATGTTCAATAATCCCTGATATGTCATTGCTTGAAACCCTTATGTGATTCTCCTGTTGTTCATTAATAAAATTAACAACAAATGGTAAGAAATATGTAGTTTTGCGTCGTAAAGTAATAAATATAAATGTATTTTAAGTGCGCCACCGAGTGTATGGAGGTATACGACACTGCTCTCCCGTGTATATTATTTTGACCATCCCCTTTCGCTATTTCGCTATTGCTTCCGTGTAAATTCTTGTCAAGTTACGCTAAAGTATGTTCAGTCTATCTCCGTCTGTATCATTTAGCTTCATGTTGTTGTTCGGTAGCATCACCACTTGGTGAGATCGGCAGCTTCATTCTCCCAGGTTGCTGGATTTCTGTCCAGTGCCCTCATGTCTTTCTTGCAAACATCTTTGAACCTCGGTTGCGGTTGCACAACTGTTCTTTAGGAATGCGACCATCTTCCATGCGGCGGACATGGCCAAGCCAGCGCTATTTGCGCTGTCTAAGCAGTTTAAACATGCTTTGAAGGTCAGCACATGACAGTACCTCAACATTTGTCACTTTGTCCTTCACAAATACCAAGGATGTGGAGTAGACACCGTAGATGGAAGGTATTGAGCCTTCTTTCTTGCTTTGTGTAGGTTGTCAATGTCTCGCTGCCATAGAGAAGAGAGCTGGTAACACAGGCATTGCATTCCACAGCTTTGGTCTTACTTATGAGTTTGGAGTTTCCATAAACAAGCGTTGTAAGGCCGGGAAAGATGGCTGCCGCTTTGCCAATGCGGCTGTCAATGTCTGTGTCCAGAGAGAGTGTGTCATTGATAGTAGACCCCAGGTATGTGAAGTGGTGCGCCACTGCCAATTCATAGTTATCGATAGTGATAACTGGTGCAACATCCACATCCTGATCCAGCACATTTGTTTTCTTTAGAAGTATTGTGAGGCCAAAGTCTTTGCCTGCTTGGGAGAAATGATTCATCAATCTCTGAGCTCCTGTTGACTCTGACTGACGATTGCAGTGTTATCGGAAAACAAGAAGTCTCGTATAGTGACCCTTCTGATTTTTGTTTTTGCCTTCAGCCTTGCAAAGTTAAACAGTCGGCCATCTGACCTAGTGTGGGGGCATATTCCGTTAGTTGCATCTCCGAATATATGTTTTAAGTGTGGGGGCATATTCCGTTAATGTCATCTCCGAATACATGTTTTAAGTGTGGGGGCATATTCCGTTAATGTCATCTCCAAATACATGTTTTAAGTGTGGGGGCATATTCCGTTAATGTCATCTCCGAATACATGTTTTAAGTGTGGGGGCATATTCCGTTAATGTCATCTCCGAATACATGTTTTAAGTGTGGGGGCATATTCCGTTAATGTCATCTCCGAATACATGTTTTAAGTGTGGGGGCATATTCCGTTAATGTCATCTCCGAATACATGTTTTAAGTGTGGGGGCATATTCCGTTAATGTCATCTCCGAATACATGTTTTAAGTGTGGGGGCATATTCCGTTAATGTCATCTCTGAATACATGTTTTAAGAGCAAGGTAAAGAATATCCCAAAGAAAGTCGGAGCTATGATGCAGCCTTGTTTGCCGCTACTGCGCATGTCAAAGGGCTGTGATGTGTTTCCAGCACATTGGACTGTTCCCTTCATGTCTTCATGGCTTGACTTTATCATTACCTGCAATATAGTGGGGCAACCTATTTTCAGGAGGATTTTGAAGAGTCCATCCCTGCTAACCAGATCAAATGCGTTTAAGAGGTCGAGAACGGCAATATATATAGAGGCTTTTTCTGCTCTCTTGATTTTTCCTGAAGGTGGCAAAGAGAAAAGATCATGTCTATTGTTTATCTAAATTTTGTTGATTTTGAAAAGGCTTTTGACAGCATACATAGGGACAGTTTATGGAAAATACTGAGGGCTTATGGAATTCCAAGCTGCATAGTGTCAATCATAAAAAGCCTCTATGCCAACTTTACGTGTAGTGTTGGGCAGAGCAACCTAGCCTTCGAGGTGAAGACAGGAGTACGACAGGGATGCCCCTTATCAACCACTCTATTTTTAACAGTCATAGACTGGGTGATGCGCCAGACAACAGAGGGCAGTCCAAGAGGAATAAGATGGACTACATTTTCTACATTGGAAGATCTGGAATATGCAGATGACATTGCACTGCTGGCACATTCACATCAACACATCCAAGAAAAAACGGATAGACTTAATAAATTTAGCCAGCAGGTGGGCTTGAACATCAATTTAAAGAAGTCTGAGGTCATGACGCTCAATGTGAGCAGCCTCTGAGCCCATATCAGTAAGGAATCAGCAACTGGTACAGACAGATCCTTCACATACCTAGGAAGCATAGTAACACCAGACGGTGGGGCAGGCAAAGACATCAACATCAGAATGAATAAGGCAAGAACAGCCTTCTTTAGCCTAAATAACATCTGGAAGTCCTCCCAATACAGCACAAGCACAAAATTAAGATTATACCAGAGTTGCGTGCTTTCTGTGCTTCTCTATGGTGCGGAATGCTGGAGAGTCACAGAGAAGGAAATGTCAAAATTGTCCTCTTTTCACACAACATGCCTAAGAAAAATTCACCGAATCTTTTGGCCGAATACCATCACCAACCAAGATCTGCTTACTCGTAGCAAGCAAGAGGTCATGCACACCATCATAGCTGGCAGACGCTAGAGCTGGGTTGGTCATGTCCTCAGAAGAGACCCCGATGCCATCACAAGAACAGCTATGCTTTGGACCCCTGAAGGAAAGCGAAAGAGAGGCCGACCAAAAACAACTTGGCGGAGGACTGTGGAGGCTGAGATGCAAAGAATGAACCAGAGTTGGGGCACTGTACGAAGGATGGCCACCGACCGTGCAAAGTGGAATCAATTTGTTGTTGCCCTACAAGACGCCACTAGGCGTGATGGCCACTTACTGCTTTGACGGTCGGTGGTTAAGGATCGAAGAAGAAGAAGATTGTTTATCTACCAACTCGGAATCCACACTATGATTCTAAATATATTCGCTCAGCTAACTTGTGTAGACGCAGTAAGATGACTCTGGCAAAAACCTTACCAACAATACTAAGAAGAGAGATGCCTCTGTAGTTATTGCAATCACTTCTTTATTTGTATATAGTGTTACAATCTTGGCATCACGTATGTCTTGAGGAATAGTTGTCTCTTCCCAGACTACAGTGTCGAAATTAATACTTAATGTGCGTGCTGTGTTGAAAACATCAGTTAGTTTATGATTTCAGATTAGAGCATAACACATACTTCCAGGTCGGAGAGGACCAAAAAACAAAAATGTCCTAAAGGCTTCTAAGTGTCGCGAGTATGGAAATAGAGGATGTCTGAGTTTAGACAGAATATGAATGAGTAATGTGATAGTAGAGAAAATTAAAGTCATTGATAAAAATATGGAGAGAGATATGACCCCTAGAGAGAATAGAGATATAATTAAATATCTAAGGTCTACTTCCAAGCCATACTCGAAACTACCTTTTTAATATGTCATACCCTTCTCCGTTCTCTCGTGCAAAAAAGGATAATCTATTACAGTAAGGACTAAAACAGCAGCCATCAAATGGCAGTTAGAATAGAATGAATTGTGACCGCTTAGAACATATAAATATATTTATTAAAGAAACTACGACAACAACAAAAATAATAACTCCAATAGCTCCAACGAGCTAACGATTATATGTCACAATCACAGAAAAAATACTTCACTCAATCTCACAGGCAAAACTTCTCACTCCAAACCATCAACACCCGCACACTTTCTCACTACCAAGATAATCTAATTAAAGGGGTTAGGCCCCCCAGTTTCGCGAGGAAACGGTCAGTCCTGTATTGTAAATAATCCTGGTAGGTAGTTATTTCCTCAGCTAGGAAAAACGCTACACTGTTCCACCTAATTTGATATTCAAAGGCTATGGATATAAGCTCTCTCTGTAGCAGCGTTGTAATAAATCATATGCGTTCACAATTTCCTGTGGCTGGTAGCCACACTAGCAGGTGAAGCAGATAAAAACGATTGCAGAAATACTTGCACCCATTGACTATGTATCTATCCAAACAACGAGGACCTTTGCTGTCGAGCGAGTATCCAGTAGGCGCGCTGGGGCGCCCCTTATACTGAATAATGAAGAATTGAACTATAAGATACGTGACGAGTACTGGCAACTGACTACTCCTCTCGGTCGTTAAGTCAATATACTCAAAGGTAACCGGCTATCAAAGGGTCGGACAGTGTTACCGAAAATTACTGGATGGCATAGGCGACAGCCCGTGTGTGCTGAGATGAAGGTTAACTGCACATGGCGGCACTATGTGATGTAGGTAAATAATCCATGACGCAAGACTACTGCTTACCTTTAGGTAATAGAAATCGATGTAGTGTGTTATACTCCAAACAGCACGAGTATTGGGTGCTTTACAAATACTAGCTATAGACGAAACCTTTCTGTCGGCCGGCCAGTATACTCCAAGTTAACTGGCTGTTAATGGGTCAAACAGTGTTGCCGAAAATAACTGGATGGCAAAGGCGACAGCCCGTATGTGCTGGAGCGGTAGACACTTTCAACAATAGGCTGTAGTTAATTAATCCACGCTCCAGCCTTATAGCTGAAACTTGGCAGTATGACGCAGACTGCCGTGTAATATTTATTATGTGGAAGTTGTAATCCACTGACAGTAGCAATCACATCAGGAAGCACAGAACAAATGTTCTGATTGTGACAGCGCCATCTTGTCATCGCCATTTTGTCTGTCGTTCTCTACTTTTTTACCACAACATTGCGATTTAGCAGCCATTTTAGTGTTACTAAGTCAGGATAAAAAAATAGAACATTAGTCATGCCCGCTGACAGAGCAGCAGGGAATCAGAGAAGACAAGCGCTCAGACTGACCGCGCCTGAGTTTGGCCTGTTGAAATCCTGTGTCATTTCCACGCTAGACGCTGTGATGTGGAACGGAAATATTGATACAGTAATCAGACAGCCTTTGCTTTCCCATTTAGAAACTACCATTGGCTAAGCTAAACCACGCAAATTTCTGTTTCTATAACTCACCTTTGAATCCACGCCTTTTTTCTGGAACATAACAACAGAGATGTTTACCAACTTTCGCAAACCTGCCAGTTTAACAACGGAGCAAATCGCGTTTGTTTACCTGAGTTTCTCACTCGAGCTGATTCGCCAATTATCGGTAATTAGACAGACGCACGTAGAAATAACGGTTTGTTTGAAGAGATGCAGGGGCGATAATATTTTCCCGACCACATTTGATGTCGCACGTTTCAGTGGGAGGTAATGTTTGATCTGCGCAAGGGGACGTAATCTAAGAGAGGCCCGTGCACGGCCAGTCTTCTGATGTCAATCAGCATCGCTGAGTAGAATGAACGAAAACCTTTAATCCGGGAAAACGTAGTTTCCTGATTTCCCTACTATACAGAAGGTGTGAATTGTAACATCTTCTAGCGACAATAACACATGATCTGTATATATACCGCGCTCTCTCAAATTCAGTTATTAGAGTCGCTCAGAAATTCTTGGATAATCTAATCACGCCGGACTAGAACCACTCTTCGCTAAATTGTTAAATTGTCCCGTGGGGATTTCATTTTCTGATTTGTGGTAATAGAAATTGTGCTTAAGTGTAAAAATGTGTTAGGTTTACCATTTTTATTCACTATAATTCCCTAGCGTTTAAAACTAGTAAAATAACCTAACGCATAGATATTTCTTGCCAGTCGTTCAGAGTAATGTAATTTCAAACACCTCATTTTTCTTACACAAGGAGATCGGCTTAGCTGACTGAGATTATTAAGTGTGACGGATGAGTGACCGAATAGAATTCGCATTATATTTCATTGTGTGAAATTAAATAAGTGACTCGAGTTAATAATATGTGACTAAACAATAGACACCGACAAACAGCTAGTAGTGACAGGTGATTTTTGTTTAAGTGCGCGTATGGATAAAGCAAATAATAATTGACTTTGTGCGCTGTGCATTTTCTCGCGGGCAATAACGGGGGAGGGCGCATACCCTTTTTCCCGACATGCCATAGCGGAAAACTTACGGGTGGATAGGATAGTAGCAGTTTATTTAAATGTTCTTTTCTTCCTTATCTAGCGCTTGATCAAAACCAGCGGCCAGCGATCTAACATTACCAGTATTATTTTTATTATTATTCTGGGTCTTCGATTTTTGGACCTGTTTGGTCCTCTTTCTTCATTCAGTGTGAGAAATAGAAACAGTAAGATTAATCGTAACTGGATGGTACATTACCCAGAATTATTTATCCCATTTTTCCAGCCCACTGGGCATACGAAAGAACATACATTCGTTTGACAGCCGTAGCAACGGAATGATCCAGAAAACTACGCTGTTTCAAAATCGGCACTCACCATAAAAGCCAGCCGATAGGATTTACCATTATTATCAGTTTTTACATATTGTAACATTGGTCTTAGCAACCAGAAGCTTGACAATACAGGAATTGCTTTTCTCCTTTTGCAACTGTAAAAGTCCCGAGAACGTCTTGCTTCAGTAACTATTTCCGGTGACACAGGATTCATCCAGGAAAATTAAACCACCAAATTTGGCGTCTACCTTGTAATTATTATTCGATATAAAGGCTGGACTGGGGCCATCTTTGGGCAACCCACCTGACAGTATATGTTCAGACTATTGTAGTTTTTTAAGGGATACCAACACCCGATTAGGTAAGCAAGAGTGTTTGTCGCCACATATGATAGAGTGAGAAATAGAGAGAGAGAATATTTTCCTTTGTTACAATCATTGTACTAACTTTTTTTATTTTCGCTAAACTGAGTACTTTACTGAGTAAAAAAAAAAAAAAAAAAAAAAAAACAAAAAAAAAAAAAAAAAAAAAAAAAAAAAAAAAAAAAAAAAACAAAAAAAAAAAAAAAAAAAAAAAAAAATAAAAATTTAGTGGGGGACTTGTTCTTCATAGTCTATTCTGTAACGTAGTGCTTATCTTTGACCTTTGGGTTATTAACTTCTTTTGGGATCCATTCTCAACAAGGGGGGGGGGGGGGGGGCACTTATTCGGTTATTTTCATGTATCTGTAAACTTGATTTATTTGATTTCTCTATATGTTTGATGTAAAATGTTTAATGATAATAAACAACAAAAAGAAACTTACATGTGTGTGTTGGTCAGACCCATACCCAATTAACCATATTTTTTTCACGTTTTGTGTGTATTGTCATCACATAATTGTGTGTGGATGTGTCTAGTTAAACTTATCTTTATAGAGATAAGGGGTTGGAAGAGTGTCTTACACTACAATATAGTCGTATAGATAGGCTGGACTAGAGAAACTATTCAGTCCAGATACAACTTTTTGTCCTTTACTATTCCCTCGTGAAATCTATTTCTACACCTTTACTCTCTCCTATTTATCACTATCACCTCTGCTCAGACGGGACCATAACTATTTTATAACCTATCTAAAAATATACGACAGACGCAGAGAAAAGAAGTCGCCAAACCAGAGTTGAAATCTGAAGACGTCTAGGACTTAACGTCCACGTTAACTGTCTGAACATAAATAACACATAAGGAAGGGAAACCCGAGGCCTGTAAACAGTAAATTAATATTAGACAAATATAAAGGTATGTTTTCAGGCACTCGTAAGAAATAAAGAAGTAGAACACTTGGAGACGACAATATTAATTTACGTTAACTGTCTGAGTGTTTTGTAGAATTAAATGTTGTTCTATATAAGGCTTTGTGTTGCTTGAATTGCTAAGTCTGCTGCTGAGAGGGTTGCAAACAACCAATAATTGCAACCCCTGTCAAACGATCCTTAATTAAATTTTCTTACTGCATGGGTCTTGGGTGTGAGGTAGCCACGTCGACATAAGTTCGCCTCAACTACACCTAACCCTGTCACATGACCAAAGCTCTGAAAATTTACAGCACGTCAATATCTCATTACTACCCTTTGCCTACTCTTCGTCGGTTATTCTCTCACCCATGCAAAAAAATAAACAAACTCTCTCTCACACAAAATCACAACAAACCCCGTTTCTCACCCGTTCTGTTATGCACAAGGAATCCCTCCTACTGCAGGCCCCGTCCTAAGTTTCTATATTTACAAGCAACGCGTTTCTGACGCGCTGCTTCGCAAGGCGATCTGAGGCTACAAATATTCACACACACACTCACACCTACATAGTCCCACACACTATGGTAAACTGAGACAACTGTTAGGTATTCACACATTCCCTGATAAATATATGTGGCCCGAGTGATAATCATTCAAGTAGGAACAACACTGAATGAGTTATCAAAATTTTAGCGTTGGGCTTACACTCAATATATATCAAATAGCAAAATCTCTTCACAGTAATTATGCACTCAACCAAGCGGAAAATTGGGTAATAATGTTATAATCGGCTCCCACTTTCCGTCTTAATAAAAACCACTCCTAGAACCACTTAATTATTATGCATCGTGGCTAATTTAATAAAATTCAGAGTATCCCGGTCACGGAAATAAATTTACCTCGCTTAAATAGGAAGACGTGCAAGGGTCTAACGTAACAAGACGTAAGAGGCTAGGGAAATGTTTCCCTGAAGACTTTAGATTACAGGAAACAGACGTAGTCTGAAGCAACACTAGGCAGTCTTTCGAGCGACCTGAGTTCGAGATTCTAGACGCAGACGGAAGGATGAAAAGTTAAAGTTACTTCCCCGTGTCCACGAGTTTTCAATAAATCAAAGAATAGGAAACTAGCCGTCATATACTAGAAAGGCAGAATAAAAGGACCTTTAGCTAGATGCCGATGTCCACGTGTAAAGGGGTGGAATTTAGTCTGTCCAACGTAAGCTTGACATGGCCAACACCAGTAATTAGGAGCTATAAGACAAAAAAGTGGGCGTAGACAAAAAATAGAGAACAAAACAGGGCAGATAACTCGGCTAAATGTGACAGAAATTTCATTTAAATCGCGACACTAAGGTAACATTAAACTCTGGGATAGCAGCCTTATTATGCAAATTATGTTAATACAAAAAGCAGTACTTGTAACGGTATTGCCTACACTGCTTTGCAGTAGTGGTCGAACAGTGGCCAAAACTCAAGAGTATCTAATATGGGCTTTAAAGGTATCTACCTTGGTACAAGATTACTCTTATCAGAGATGTAGATAGAAGGGTGATGAAACTTCTTTTACAAAGGGAGTCTTCACAAGATATTCAGAATAAGCTAGAATAATACTGCTTTGGCTGAGTATGTTAACTCTGTAATTCTGCCGACGCTTTTGTGAAGGATTTAAGCACTTCTTAAGTTCAACTCGTTTAAGCCCCCCACCCCTGATTTACTCAGTGGAATTCTATTATGTTAGTATAGCTCTGTTTAGAGCGTGTGTAGTAATTTGACTGAGACAAACATGCAGTAACTTTAAAAGGATTAAATCGAAGTTAAATTTGAATGGCGGTGTGTTAAACACGGCATTATATAAGGTATATGGCAGGGTGGTAAGATGAGTTGTTTAGGATGTACTCGTGTGGCTGACCGCTAATACTAGTACAGTTCTTATTCTTTCAAGTTGGGAGTAGTGGTTGACTACCAGAGATGTTGATACTTGAATGAAGATTGGCCCATGTTCGTTCGTTCTTTTGTTGATGGTAAATGTTATCTCTAAACGTGTCTGATATACTTACTTACTTAGTCGTTCCCCTTCTACCGTGAGGTGTAGAGGTTTGGAAGAGAGAGCGCCAGACTATCCTATCGGCTGTCTTCCTCCTGGCCTGGTTCCATTCTAGTCCTCGGTCCTTCAAAGATTGTCTTATGTTGTCCTCCCAGCGAACTCTGAGTCGTCCTGGGGGTCTGGATCCCTGGCTTTTAGTTTCCCATGCTTGTCGTTGTAGCCGGTCTTCTCCCATTCTGTAGACATGGCCAAACAATCTTAGTTGGGAATGTTCTACTTGGGTCTGCAGGGGGTGGGATTTTAGGCCTTGACGTATCGTCTGGTTGAGGACCATGTGTGACAGTACGGACTGTTACGTCGGATTAACACTAAGGTGCTGCCACTTAATTATAGTTAGGGTAAGAATACTTAGCAAGATTAAACACTAAGTATTTGAACGTGTCTAGTTAGTGTAATAACACTAGTCACAAATCCTATGAGTGATTTAATTAAAGTGTTCAGGAATGACGTCATCGAACTTGGGGTAGAATTGCTCAGTAGCTAGGACGGAAGTGATGGTTTGAGAGAAGGGGGTTAAGTGAGTTGGTTTTAGGCACGAGACGAGCGAGGCAGTGATTTTGGGGTTTGGACCATCTTGTAAGTTTGATGGCTGTGTGTTATTTCTTGGGATGACTGGTTTGTATACCACAGAAGCACATGTATTTATGAACTATTATGAAGTTGTCAGAGGTTACAGACACTAAATAAAGGTATACATTCATATTTAATCCAGCTTGAACTTATTTCCTGAACGTCAGTTGGAAGTGTCGTTTGTTTACATCAGGTAATAGAGAAAAGAATGTTACCATATTTTCGACGATCATGCAGCCTAAAACATAAACACAGTTACGAGTCTCCAAAAGAATCACCTGGGTTATGTTCCAATTCCTATTCTGTAATCACCATCTCTGGCAGTCGCCAGTAAAACAACAGATGAACATTGATAAAAGATTCCACCCCATTCTCACCCTGTCACACTAGACTTGATTTGTCACCGTGACCAAGCCAGGTCACATCTAACTTGATTTGGTGCCGTTCCCGTCCATTCCCCTGGCCACATAACTTGATTTGGTGCCCGTGACCAGCTCGTAACGGTTTTTTTATGATGGATTCACCCATTCAACAGCTAGAGCATCAAGTATTTTTGTTGCAAAAGAAAAACCACCTGCTTCAACAACAACTGTCACAGCAACAAACAGCTGCTGGAAGGGCACACTGGAACAGTCTCAATAAAAGACACTGTCGAATTACAGTGAGAAACGTTATTAATGTAATCAAACAAGGAAAGATAATTGAAATAAATAATGTTATGAGTGACAAACAAAGATGTATGATAACGACAGAAAATGGACTAAGAGCATATATAAAGCGAATAACACAGTGGAGAAAGACCTTTAACAGACGTTATCATTCCTGTTCCACCGCTGAGGTTCATATCCCTCCACCTGAGCTGTACTCACGTATCCTCTCCCGTGATGCTCGCTTGGCTGAGTTACCCTCCGTTACTCCAGGCCCCTCTCATGCTTCGCCTCAGCATGATATTATTGTACCTCCTATTACTGCCACAACTCCTGTCCATACCTCCCTTCCTCCCCCTGTTCACCTCTCTTCTGATTCCACTTTTCCTCCACCTCCCTCTGTTCACCTCTCTTCAGACCTCGCTTTTCCTCCCTCTGTTCACCTCTCTTCAGACCCCGCTTTTCCTCCCTCTGTTCATCTCTCTTCTGACCCCGCTTTTCCTCCTTATGGTTATTTTCCTCCGCCTCCCTCCGACCTTGATACAGAACATGAGACTGACTTTTCAGATTTTGAACCTTCTCTTCCTCCTTATGGTTATTTTCCTCCGCCTCCCTCCGACCTTGATACAGAACATGAGTCTGACTCTTCAGATGTTGAATCTTCTCTTTCTCCTTATGGTTATTTTCCTCCGCCTCCCTCCGCCCTTGATACAGAACATGAGTCTGACTCTTCAGACATTGAACCTTCTCTTCATCCTAATGGTTATTTTCCTCCACCTCCCTCCGGTTATTTTTCTCCCCCTTCCTCTGATCTTGACTCTTCCCCCGATTATTCTTCTTTTGATATTGGACCTGATGTTCCTCTTCCCTCAGCTCGTTTTCTCTTTAGACGTCGTCATCCAAAATTCATTTACGATTCTATTCCCTTTCCTAAGCCCCTTCACCAGCGGGCCGCCCATGTACGAACCGTTTTCGTCGCTCCCGTGGTTCTGTTCATTCTCCTTACCGTAGTCCTCTCCTCCGCCTCTCCCTCCCCCTGTCACACCTCCGTCCCGTAGATTGCGTGTTCCCCTCCGTTATCCTCATACCAGTCCGCAGCCTCCACCCCGACCCTCCCGTTGTTTCCCGTAGTCCATGCCATTGTTCCTACATCCCAACCTACACAGTACGACCCTCGCCTGTTATTGTAAGCCATTGAAAGATTGGAAGCAATGAACATTTTTGCAAAGATGTTTACAAATTGAACTGCCCTTACCTCCAGATGCCGTCTCCGGTCAGGTTGACATTTCCTTCCCTGCTATTATTTTTAGCATGAAGTCGACCCTGCTTCTCGTGTCTTCCGATGCAGGTCTCCTACACAATACCACTCCTGCTGAATTGCTTGATCCTGATGCTACCGTGAAGACCAATCATTACGCATCCTTGAACATCTGGGTTACACACTTTACGCACATTTCCAGTTCAGATAGGAAAATCCAACAGCCGTTATTTATGGAGAGCTGTTACATTTTCGTCCGCAAGAAAGACATTGCCGAATCTACCAGTACATGAACATTTCCCTCACGACATCCTTTCGACCACGGCTGATGGAGATCCACCAACTCAGAAGATGTCTGCAGTCCTGATATATTGTAGTTGATGTAGTTCCCTTTTACACTCGTTAGCGTCCTTATGTCACATTATTTTGACTAATGTAATATTTGACCATCTTGTATGCCCCTATGATTTTTTTTTTTTTTGTTTTGTTTTTCTTGTTGCCATGTTTCTGCCGTAAGATTTTACCCAGATTTTTTTTAGGTTTACATCGTTCTGTTGTACTAAATAAAAGTGATTAACCAATGTACATCTTCACCCGCCACTAATGTTGGCATCATTCACGATTCATTATGATGATGACACCATATTGCATTATAATTGTTTGAATTTTCGGTTATTGTTACACCGACACTCATACATGTGATTTAACTATTTGCCCATTTATATATTCTATACCATTGTCCGTTGATTACCATGTTTCCATTCCATTCATTGTTTCCGGTTATTGTTACACCGGCAAAGTCATTTTTTTAATGAGACTTACCCATTTTGCCCATACTTTGCCACCAAGTTCTGTGGTTCTATTTCCATTTGTTCCATTCATATTTTTTTCCATCACCCACTTCAGTGAAGTGTAGGGTGACAGCCTTTTTATGTGCACCCGCCATATTTTTTTGCCAGTTTTTTTTTTCCTTGCGACGTTAACTCGCTTGTCATGTTATTTTATGTTTTATGATTCGTACAAGTGTGAGAGATATTGATGACTATAAACCCATAAAGCGTTTTGTTAGTTCGTTGATGATTGTTTGTTACTGATCTATTTTGCCCATATATTTTTTTTTGCCACTTTGTTTTTTTTTCCATGTGTCCCTCGTTTATGCTATGTCCATCAGTCCCTACCCCTTCATGATCGATTTTTTGTGTGTGAAACGTTAATGGTGTAATTTCATCCATTATTCCCATCTATTGTTTATTGTAGTCCTTCTGACATGATTTATGGTGGGATACATGAATCCCAATAATTTTTTTTAGAGTTAGTAAATTTTTTTCTAGGGAATAAAGTGTCTCCTACGGGATACACTTTAGTGGCCCCGGGCGTATGTGACAGTACGGACTGTTACGTCGGATTAACACTAAGGTGCTGCCACTTAATTATAGTTAGGGTAAGAATACTTAGCAAGATTAAACACTAAGTATTTGAACGTGTCTAGTTAGTGTAATAACACTAGTCACAAATCCTATGAGTGATTTAATTAAAATGTTCAGGAATGACGTCATCGACTTGGGGTAGAATTGCTCAGTAGCTAGAACGGAAGTGATGGTTTGAGAGAAGGGGGTTAAGTGAGTTGGTTTTAGGCACGAGACGAGCGAGGCAGTGATTTTGGGGTTTGGACCATCTTGTAAGTTCGATGGCTGTGTGTTATTTCTTGGGATGACTGGTTTGTATACCACAGAAGCACATGTATTTATGAACTATTATGAAGTTGTCAGAGATTACAGACACTAAATAAAGGTATACATTCATATTTAATCCAGCTTAAACTTATTTCCTGAACGTCAGTTGGAAGTATCGTTTGTTTACATCAGGTAATAGAGAAAAGAATGTTACCATATTTTCGACGATCATGCAGCCTATAACATAAACACAGTTACGAGTCTCCAAAAGAATCACCTGGGTTATGTTCCAATTCCTATTCTGTAATCACCATCTCTGGCAGTCGCCAGTAAAACAACAGATGAACATTGATAAAAGATTCCACCCCATTCTCACCCTGTCACACTAGACTTGATTTGTCACCGTGACCAAGCCAGGTCACATCTAACTTGATTCGGTGCCGTTTCCGTCCACTCCCCCGGCCACACATGTCTCTTCTTGTTACTTCAACCACCTTCCTCAGATACCTCATTTCTGATGTTTGGATCTGGCTTTTGTGGGTTGTAGTCATTGCCCATGACTCGCATCCATATGTCAAGACTGGGACATAGGTGGAGCGGTATACAGCCATCTTCGTTTTTTTTACCAACCTCTTTCTTGCTGATGAATCCTCGATTTAAGGCCTGAAAAAGTCTCCCAGCTGCAGCTTTTCGAGTGGCCAACTCTTCTTTGATGCCTCCCTTTCGGTCTATAATAGCTCCAATATATTTAAAGTGATCGACCTGCTCCAGGACCTGTTCTCCCAGCTTAATCTGATGTCTTCTTTATTCTCGTGATATCACCATGGATTTTGTTTTAGAGTTGCTTATGACCATCCCTCTCTTCTCCAGCTCTTCCTTCCATACTTGCAGGTTGGATTGGAGATGTGCCTCTGATTTAGCAATCAGGGCAACATCATCAGCAAATGCCAGCTCTAAAATACATACCTGTCTCATCTTCTTTTGTTGATGGTAAAGGTTATCTCTAAACGTGTCTGATATAAAGTTAACAAGTATCCAAACTGTACAACAACGATTCAACTTGAGGAAAGTAATTAACTTCCTGTGATCAGTTAAAACCTTTATTCAACAGTGAAGAACATTCCATGGCAATATTTACAAGGGCATGAGTTTGGTACAGCAAAGTTTCCTGTTAATTACTTCAATACTTTCTGGGGTATAAATGTACTCAGTTTCCGTTCTTATTTGCTTCTCATCTGACATCTGTTGATTTCTTAATACATATCAGTGTTTAGACATTTCGTTGAACGTCTTCTTTAAGTTTGGATATTTCCAACAATCTGTTCTTGCTTCTATAACCTGTTTAATCTCTGTGTTCATACCTAGGCATCTCCAGATGAAAGTAAAGATTATGGAAAAGTTCGAAACGAGGGTGCAGTATGTTTGACACTGCTACTTACTTGGTATTAAAATAAGATCGGAGTATGTAAATCACAATACTCAGATAGGTTAATATAATACTGCATTTCTTGTCTTGATTATCGCAAGATGGAGGTATGATGAACGTCTTGATATTCCCAAAGACTGAGCCGGACAGTCTTTAGGGAATGTGAGATATTACAAGATGTTCAAGTGGCAGCATATATTTGAACTTAGCTGCCAATGACGGTTCTGCTCGTTCTTATCGGTTGGGTCTTTTCACTTTGCTCCCGCTCGTCTCTGATCAAGGTTGTCGGGGGTAGCTCGTTTACTAGAAATGTCAAGGAGAGTCTACCACGTGGGTCTTTCGTCTTAAAGCTTAGGCCATGGTTCCCTTCTTGTTCCAGAGATAGTACTTTCCGCTGGTACCAGCAATAACTATGGTAAAAGAATAGAACGAAACGCTCTTCTAAGTATGGCGTTTTCCACCCCGTAATTATGAGTTCCTATCTTCCCAAACCACCATATTTATGAGTTTTTATCTTCCCAAACCACCATCCCAATTACTCAGACTTTACCCTCGATGAGAATTAAATTTAATCCCTCGGGATAAAACTTCCTTTACATTTAAATAGAAGAGCTTTCATAGTTACTTTATATTTAAATGAAAAGGTAAATAATACAGATAGAGTCTGTTTACATATACATCTCCACTGATTGAAAAGTATTCACAATATAAATTGAATATGTTTTCATTTATGTTTGCACTGATTGAATAGTTTGAAACTTCCATTACTTTAAAATGAACATTTTCACATAGACATTTACACTGGTTTAAAGCTTGAAAACTTACATTAATTTTAAACGGACTATGTTTTATAGGGACATTTACACTGCTTTGAAAATGTAAGTATTATACTTAGAATGTACATCATTTCTTTCATCTTTCCCTCCCTGCTCTATATGGAACCTGGAACTACTTTATGCTTTTAGTTCTCTTTACGAAACTAGCAGTAAAGCAATCACCAGCCAGTGCAGTGGTAGTTCATGAATCATCATTCTATACGCTGAGGTTGCCAGCCTCAAATGACTTTGACATCCAATAGCGAGTTTCACACATTAAACTTCACAGGGTAATATATACATATATATATATATGTTAGTTCACATGTTAGTAATAAAATATAAAATGTAAATCACAACTTACGCCAATCCTGACTCACAGACTTTTTGCTCAGATGAATAAAAGAGACTTGAATAGGTATCTTACACGCGAATGGGGTGTCGTTAATTTAATTCGTTCCCTCTCTGACTTCGTGTGTGTTCCTTCAGTTTCCTCAGTTCGGTTTCCTTATTTAAAATGTTAGAGATTTCCTGGGCTATATTGTAAGTCCTGATAAATACACCCATAAAAGGTGTCCGGTATATTAAGAAGGAATTCTAAATTCTAATTCTTCACTGTAGCAATCTGGTGTCCTGGCGAGCGATTTCTCAAGTGAAATAGCTTGAGAAAAGGATCAGATTATATTCCCTGCCGCCTTCCCACGCCTTCGTTTGCTATGAGCTATCAAAAACTCAAATCATATTCAAACAGGTCGGGTTATGGGGTAATTTCAAAATATTCCGACATCGGATAATTTTGAACGTAAGGCAGAGGTCAACTCTCCCATAAATGGTAATATGATGTCCGATGCCCTTGTGTACAAACTTACAGACAGATCGGGGAACTCACATGACAACATGTGTAAACTGTAATACTTATTACTTTATTAGAAAGTAATCTTGTCATAACAAGTCGGCCCGGAAGCGATTATGTCATAAGTTCCGCCTCGTGCACGGGTTATCCTGTGTTTAAGCTTTTAGCAAAGCTGTGCCGCGCCCTCGAGGCTGTGATGTATCATATCAGCCGCTCCTTCAAATGCTTTAGCAAAGTGACAGGACACGCACAGACGTAATGACTAATCCCTGAGAGGGGTGTACGAAGGAAAGTACAAAATATCTGCTACTTAGCAGAAAAATAACGAAAAAACAAAGAAAGAAAAGTGCGATAATTGACAGCACTTAATAAAAATCAGTACCTCAAATGTACCGATACTGCCGGAGAGAAACAAAACGATCGATAGGGGCCGCCCCGTTTTGTCACAGTACTACAAGAGCACATGAAGTATTTTTGTCTTGTTCAAGGTGGCCAGGTCGAGTGGTTGTCCATTCTCCTTAATGACAGAGAAATTTACTTTCATTCAATTATTCATTCATTCGTTCGTTCATTTACTTATTCACTTATTCATTCACTCGTATCATACATAGCACTTACTGTCTAAGCAACAATGTAGTTCCGTGGAACATGTTGCCAGATAGGACTGTGGTTTTTACATTGCACTGAATGAAATACTTTTTTAGCTATTTCAGTGACTAGTTTGGTCTGCAAATGCGCAGAACACATTAAGAATAATTGGTTGATATTTGTGCTCAGCACTGCGGTAGTTCGTGGAGAAAATGTTGTTTGGGCAAATCTTGAGGCAGTCAGCGATGCATGTGCACCAATTGATGAAGACAGCCAAGCATTTTATTGGCAAGAGAAATGCTGAAGTTCATGAATACGGAGAAGAAAGATCCCGAAATGCAGATACTGTCTAGAACTTTCGAGCGGACGGTTGCGAAATTTCCAACATGTCACTGGCCAGGTTTTTTCGCCGTGCAATATGATATTTATAATACAACTGCGAAATCTGGGCTTCTCTGTGATTCAGGGACGCGGAAAATTACAAAGATAGGGCATTAAGAGTGCACACTTTTGTACGTGGCTGATTACAGAGACCTAATAAGAATAACTGGAGAGAACTGGGCCTTGGCATTTTTGGAAGACATTACTTATTAGACTTTTCAGCTCTCCGTGGTATGTTTAACATTATTCTGTGAAAGTGCATCTCTCTCGTATTCGGAGCTTTCCTTGTTTGTTTATTGGTTGTGTATTATTCTTGTCTCCTCTATAGCTCCTGCGGGTCTCTGAAGAGACAAAGATATAATAGTACCACAGTATCCTCACGTATGTCATACATGGCGGCCAATAGGAAGTTGTATATGGGACTGGTTACTTCATCATGTGAAACTAATTTCCACAGAAACCACCGCTGCAGGACCACGTGACTGCTTGGTGCCGGCTTCCTTCAGGGACATGCTACAAAGGTGGCTCCAGGGAGAGGAAAGGATAATAATAATTATTATTATGATGATGATTCATCCCATGTGACATGATAAGCTTTATGTAACATTGAAGAATGCGATTTCTTTTTCCCTGACACATTTTTGTTGGGTAGAATATTTTTCATTTAACATAATTCAGGCATAAGTAATTAGATTCCAAGCCAGGTAAAGGACAATTGTCCTCTGTCAGATATTGTTGCTCTTAATAGATTATCCAGCTCTGTTCAACCATTGAACACAAGCCTAGCCTAAGTAATCATTTTCGGGCATACGTTATATTTGTTGTCTTGTCTCTTGTCTGCGTATTTTGTTTATTCGTATATTACTTTTTGGTCACATGTTGTGAATTTACTTTCCTTTTTGTCTACTATTTGCAATGACTGGTTAATTCACTGGTTGGCAAGTTTTAAGTAGCATGGGTCAAAGACGCGCGTGGTTTATTAATTTTGGGTTGCTAATTTCAAGAATGGAAATAAAATATATAACAAAAATCAATCGAGTTACATATAAATAAAATGATGTATGTTTACATGTCATGCAGGAATATAAGATGCCTAGTTCTTTTCGTTGGAATAATTTAAATGCTAAAGCTGGCAATATTGGGCAGCAAGTGGGAGGTATTTAAATATGTCCGTAATCTCCTTTGTGTTCTGTCAATTCGTCACCATTAGTTTGTCACACACACACACAGATTCAGAGCTCTCAATTCATCACGCTCAATGAATCGCAAGGAAAATTCATCACGAGTCACTTCCTCGTGTGACAAATTCATAGCAGGGCACATTTATCGCATGACAAATTCATCGCAAACCAAATTCATTCCGTGTCAAATTTAAAAGTCGTGGAAAACATCAACTCTAGCACTTTTTTAATTTTTTTAGATCTGAATATTTTCATAACATTCCGTCACCAGTGGATGTGGACTGTAAATGTGCACCAAACATTTTAGTCAGAATTCACTTACAAATTCATTTCAAGAGCAGGGAACAAAGAAGCGCGACAAATGAACGTACGACTTTTCATAGATTCAATCAGCGTAAGAGTTTACGCCAGAGGTAGCAACAACAAAACACACACACAAACATGGCTAAGAGATCCGGAGACCGGAAGAATAATGATGAAGAAAACTGACTGCACGCGAAAGGAGGAATTTCAACGTTTTTGTTGGAGGCCAATACTCTGTGGGGAGCTAAAGGGTATTACTTGATTGATTGAAGCATAGTTTAAAAGCTGTATTGTTCCTTAATGGGAACAGGTAACCTGCAGTTCAAGGCTGTTGTTTCTGTTTGTTTAAAGGAAGCATACACACATTTGGAGAGAAACACTAACTGCTATTACACACAAGGATAAAAGATAGCAGATCTGTAACAATATAAACATCATAGCTCTTCTGCTTGTCCTTCATGGAAGGTTCACGAAATATTGGTTGTTTTTGGTGTGTGCATGTGTGTTTATCCCAACGGGCTGATCACCCGTTTGCCAGTCACTTTGATTACGGAAACAACAACAAACGGATTGATTTGTCGTTGCCCTAAAGACGCTATTAGGCGTGATGGGAACAACGGCAGAGAAAATCTATTCGCTGTTGCCCTTAAGACGCCACTAGGCGTAATGGCCACTGACTGCTTTGCCGGTCGTTGGCTAAGGACGGAAGAAGAAGAAGAATGTGTGTTTATGAGAAAAACACTACGAAGCACGGGACGTGTTAAAGAGAAGGGTGTTATCGTAAACTTGTGGTTTTCATGGCGATGATAATATGTTTGAGAGGCGTGTAGTTGAAATTATATTCTTTTAAAAAGAGCTTAACTTGGGTATGATGAGTTTACGCCAACTCCAACATAGTAATACGTCAATAATTACAACTCGAAAGTATCCAGACGGTCCATGATATATTTATTCACAATATATACTGCATGTCACAGATGTATGCTGGATCAATAAATCACACGCTTTCTTCTGTCATAATACATGACAATCAAAGATCACTTGCCGCCCACTGACATATCATAGGATTCACACTAGCGGGAGCACATCGCTTGTCCAAGAACACGTGCATAAAAGAGCTTCACTAGATATACAATTTCGTCGGTTACAATACATAGACGTGTGACAAAACGTCTGAACATGCTCTTTTGTGTGATCTCTCACACCTTCAGCCATCCGGCTGTATCCTTTCTTTTTCTTCAGTTTTCTCACTCATCGCATTTATTTGGCATAAATCATGCCTTTTCATTAGTATTTTCACTATTTTGCTCTATGCTGGACATAGCGTGGTGAAGTCTCTAACACTCCACTCCCCTATGGCAGTATTTGCTACGGGAGTAATTCTTATCTTATTGTGTCGCATTCACGCTTCACGAAGACGTGTTAAGTTACGCCAGGTTATTAGACGGTCAGCGACAGTATTTTATCACAATATCGGTCTGACCATCTTTTCAAGCGACGAGGTGTGTTTATCCAAGGAATGTTGAATACTTGTAGAACCAGATTTATTTGTCTGGCGAAACACATGATAACACGAGGCGGAACTTATGACATAAGCGCTTCCGGGTCATCCTTGCTACACCAACATTACCGTCTGTGGGACACCTGTGGGCAGACAAGAGTGATATAATCGCTTCCGGTCGCTTGGTAAAAAGTAATCATAGATTTATTACATTTTAGACAATATGAGTCTACAAATGAGTTGGTGAGAGTGTATGCAAGACGTCATATGACCATAAATGGGAGACGTGACCTTTTGCAAAATTTTCCGTGCAGGAAATATTTGGAAAGTGCCAAGAAAAGATTGGATCTTTCTGATTAGATTCATAACATCACTGGAGGGAATACAGGCTGACAATTTCACAGTTTTATTTCTCTGTGATTTGCACGCTCGCCAAGATACCAGACCTTAGCCAGAGTGAAGAACTAGATTCATAATTCCTAATTGTTATCCGGACCTTTTATTAGAGAAGCAGATAAGACTTATAAAGCACAGGAAATCTCTTTCAAATTTTAATAAGGGACAACAGGGACTAGGAAAGTGAAGACACACGGAGTCAGAAGGGGCAATCTATTGTAAAATTGAAAGAAATCCCAGACACGTGTAAGAGAAGATACGTCTCTTTTATTCATCTGTGCGACAAGTCTGTAGCCAGGAATGGTGTAAGTTGTGATTTACATTTCATATTTTATTACTAACATGTGAACTAATATTTATATGTATATATTACCCTGTGAATTTTATTGTATGAAACTCGCTATTGGATGTCAAAGTCATTTGAGGCTGGCAACCTCAGGGTATAGAATGATGATTCATAAACCACCACTGCACGGGCTGGTGATTGCTTTATTGATAGTTTCGTAAAGAGAACTAAAAGCATAAAGTAGTTTCAGGTTCCCTATGGAGCAGGGAGGGAAAGATGAAAAGAAATGATGTACAATCTAAGCATAAGACTTACATTTTCAAAGCAGTGTAAACGTCCCTGTAAACATATTCACTTTAAAATTAATGTAAGGTTTCACGCCTTAAACCAGCGTAAATGTCTATGTGAAAATATTCATTTTCATTTAATAGAAGTTTCAAACTTTTCGACAAGTGTAAATGTAAAGGAAACATAAATAAATTTATATTGTGATCAGTTTTCAAACAGTGGAGATGTAAACGTAAAACATATTATACCTGTACGTTTAGCCTTTTCATTTAAATGTAATGTAAAGCTAAAGCTATCCAGTTTAAGTGTAGTTTTATCCCGAAGGATTAAATTTAATTCTCATCGAGGGTAAATTCTGACATGAGATGGTTGAATAGAAGATGGGGTGGCACATAACTGTGTCGGGAGAACGCCATACTCAGAAGAGCGTTTCGTTTCTGTTTCTATTACCAGTTATTGGTGGTACCAGCAGAAAGGACCATTACAAGCAGGGACAAGCGGTTTACGCATTAAGACGGCAGACCAGCTTTGAAGACTCTCCTAGACTTTCCTGGGAAACGAGCTTCACCCTACAAACCTTGACCAGAGACGAGTGACAGCAGTGTACATAAAACCTACCCATCAGGAGAAGGATTAGAATCATCATTGGCAGCTAAGTTAACCTATATGCTGACACTTGAACTTTTTATAACCCCACACTACCATCACCAGCGTGATGAGTAACTTTTCTTGATTCATAACTATTCAAATTATTTTCCAACTGTTAAAAACTAAAGTGATTATTAAATTTTGTTATTTGTAATGTTACAAATTTAAATTCGATTCCGTTCTTTTAAATGTACTACATATTTGTCTCGGTCAAAGTTACTAAACACACACTCTAAGCAGAGCTATATATATTATAATAATAAATTACTGATTAACTCTGCAGTGGGGGCTTAACGAGCTAGAATAAACCATTGCTAAATTCTTCATAAAAGTGTCGGCAGATTATAGAATTAACGTGCTTACCGACAGCCAGCATTGTTTTCGCTTATCTGAATATCTTATGAAGACTCCCATGTGATAGAAGCTTTACTACTCTTCTATCGACATTTTTGCCAAGAGTAATCTTGTGTAAAGATAGACTCCATTGAAGCCTATAATAGATACTCTTGAGTTTTGACCGCTGTTGGACCACTACTGCAAAGTAGGGGAGGCAATACCGTCACAAGACGATCAAATATCATGTGTCTTCATCAGACTTATATCATGGAACTCAAACCGACGTGAACACATCAGCTCTTGTCCAAAACACATCCCAAAGACCCCGTAACTACCTACACGTCACCTTTCATAACTAGCATACATCTTCATCTTTCCATTCGATTAATTAGAGCGCTCTATGGTATAGAACCACCACTACAAAATATCAGTTGTAGTTTCATTACTCCAGAGTAGTTCTTAACAGGCGTGGTCTAGGGAACAATCCTATATATAAAATCCCAGCTTTTTCTGTCAATGCGTAACGCTAAGGGATGCAACATTGGTTGAAAGTTAGACATTAATTGTATTGTTTCCCTTATATTTACTCTCCCGAAAATAGTAACTCTTACCAAAGAAGAATGCACAAATGACGGTGTGCACAAAATTATATTTATAGAATGTGTGATCCCGTATACACACATTGGGATCCTCGCTGCTGCTACGTAGTTCGTGTACTGTGGTGATGCACAGTGGTTTTTTAAAATACTTTTTGTTGGGAGTTAGAAAATGCAGTTAGTTTGAGTGCCCATAACACCGCTTCGTTACCAGGTCATCTAGACACTCTATGACACGTGATGAGACTGGCAGGGAAAGGATTGCTGGCGAGGCGTGTGCAAAAAGAGAGAGAGTTTGGCAGCGGAGGGGGTGGAGAAAAAGGTGGCATTCAGTGACCAGCCGTTTTTGGCTGTGGAGATGTGTATATGGGTGTGTATGTATGGCCCATAAGATATATTCATGTAAACAATAGGCAGTGGATGGAAGTATACAACTGTATTCCATATTTCCCTATTGAAAGGATTGTTTCATACAAATGAGTGACTATTATTATTATTAATCTTGATTGTGCTCTAATCGCCTGACCACATCAATGGGTCTATTGTGAAGTTCTTCATGTTTATTAAAGTTATAAACCGTCACTCAGCAGTTATTACTTTCGTTGGAGAAAGAGATATGTGCACAAAAGCAAATTAACGTTTGTCTGCAAGGCACGTAAAGAAAGAACCGTGGACATTAACTTCACTTGAATATTGGATACTTACAAAACAATCGTGCAAAAGCTACAAGCAAAAAAAAAGCGCGAAACAAATGCGCAACACTTTTGAATAAGTAAAATTGTCGTTAGGTATTGGTGCTTTTGAATTTAATTCCCATCTTATGACGGGCTTTTACACTAGTGTAAGATATATTTCCTGTGACAATAGCTTCCCCCCTGTACTGCTAGTAGCAGTTTTAAAAAATTGTGGACAGGGGAGAAAATTTTGAGAATTAAATAAATAAATAAAATAATAAAAACATACACTCAAACAAACAAATAAAACACTGACACTTTCGTCTGTCCATAAACACGTTGTTACTTAGACGTCTGTTTCAGGCTAGTTAAGTCTTCCGTTGACTTTATCTCGTATTTAATGACATCTCGTACTCGATGACGTCTCATACTTAATGACATCTCGTACTTGATGACATCTCGTAAAGACATCTTAAGATGTACGACCAGTAGGTTGCTAAAGTGGGACGACACCCTGATTTCCCGAGACGCCTTGATAAAAGAGCAGATGGTATTTAACACTTCCAAAAGCCATCTTGATTTCATCATGCCGTATTATTTCTGACGCAACCATTTAACTCTTTTTCCAAGATCAATAACAACTGACCACCTTTTTTTCCCCTCGCACTTTTCTGTCTCAGGCCCCGCGATGTTTTGTTTTTGTTTTGTTTCCTACTTTATTCTGTTTTTTGTTTCCTACTTTATTCTGTTTTTTGTTTTCTACTTTATTCTGTTTTACTGAACCCAAGCCGAGAAATGGCGCGTGACCTTGGCTTGAACTTACACTTGGCATTTCCTGAGGCGGAAACCCTGCAGATTTACCCGTAGTTATTTAAACAAAAAAAAAAAAAAACACACAAAAAACATAGTATTCTGAGCACGGAATTGCTTTGGCTCATCAGTCGAAACACCCCGTGCGGGAGCCGCGCTGGTGTAATGGCTTCGGCGTTGTACTGGTGACCAGGTGTTCGTGGTTCAAACCCGGGCGTCAGCGTTTGAAGAAATGTTTACGGCCGGAAATTTGACTGAATAGCCTGAACGGCTCCTGTGATAAACCCTCTGTGGATGGGAAGGAGCTTTGCTCCTGACCGGGTTGGAAGGAAAGTCCTCAGGTTCCCCAGCCTTGCAATGACATGTCATTGGGCCGAAGGGCTGAAAGCCTAAGTGCCGCTGGTTAAGAAAAAAAAAAAAAAAAAAAAACCCGTGTAGTTGACGGGTATTGGCCTCCTTGATACAGGATTCTTGAAAGCAGGGTCGGCCTTAGTAATTGCTAGGATTTTTTAAAAGTTAGCCCTGAAGTCGGGGAAGCAAGAAAAAGTGGGCCTGTAAGAAAGGCGTGGTGCTTACAAGAATGTCGTTTTCTTCCTGTCTTCATGTCCCGCCTTCTGGACCATTCTGATGGGGACCCCTGGACTTTAAAAAAAATACAATGTAATAGCATACATTGCAAATATCTTGTTTGAAATAATCGTCGTTCATTATTTTTTTTTTTTTTTCAAAGCTGGAGGTGGGAATCCAAATGCTGGGGTTCCTTGTGAGCGTGGGGCCGATTGTGTCAAATATGTTTAATTAGCCTGAGGCCCATCTTGCTTGTAAGAAGCATAGCTACTAGGTTGGGTCCGTGCTCCATTTGGAGCGAAATATAAGATGACTGAATGGAGAAATTCAAGGAAAACGAAAGAGAGGCCGACCAAAAAACAACTTGGCGGAGAATTGTAGAGGCTGAGATGCTAAGAATGAACCAGAGTTGGGGCATTGTACGAAGGATGGCCGCAGACCGAACAAGGTGGAAGCAATTAGTTGTTTCCCTATAAGACGCCACCAGGCGTGATAGCCACTGACTGCTTTGACAGTCTGTGGCTAAGGATCAAAGAAGAAGAACAATGAAGAAATCTTTCGAAACGTTGAAACTGAAGGTGTGCGAAGAGTTTGATATTTGTTACAAATAACTTATGCCAGTAACCGTAACTTCTAGCCAGTGTTACAAATAACTTACTCAAAACGTCTAGCCACTGTAACAAATAGCCTAACTTACGCCAGTAACAGTAACTTCTAGCCACTGTAACAAATAACTTACGCGAGTAACAGTAACGTCTAGCCACTGTAACAAATAACTTACGCCAGTAACAGTAACGTCTAGCCAGTTAAACAAATAACTTCTGCCAGTAACCGTAACTTCTAGCCAGTGTAACAAATAATACGTCAGTAACCGTAACTTGTAGCCACTGTAACAATTAGCTTCTGCCAGTAACCGTAAATTCTAGCCAGTGTAACAAATAACTTCTGCCAGTAACCGTAACTTCTAGCCACTGTAACAAATAACTTCTGCCAGTAACCTTAACTTCTAGCCAGTGTAACAAATAATACGCCAGTAACCGTAACTTCTAGCCACTGTAACGAATAACTTATGCTAGTATTGTTAATTCTAGCGACTGTAACAAATAACTTATGGCAGCAACAGTAACTTCAAGTGTTGCAAATAACTTCGGCCAATAACCGTAACTTCAAGTGTTGTAAATAACTTCTGCCAGTAACCGTAACTTCCTGTGTGTCAAATAACTTGCACCACTAACATAACTTCTAGCCAGTGTAACAAATAACTTACACCATTAAATGTAACTTCTAGCCAACAAATAAATGTAACAAATTAGCTTGAAGCTGTAACCATCATAAGGTAAAGGTAAAGGATCCCGTTACACGCCCATTGAGGCATATTGGGAATATGGTGTTAGGCCCATATTTTCTTGACCATCGGCACACTAGGGGTGACGTGGTCAACATCCCGCCGGCCACCTTAACCTTCCCAGAGTTGCTCTGGTACCCAGTTGGGGCTGGGTCGACCCAGGAGCCGTTTGCGGCCTGAAAAAATCCCACCTCATCTGGGGATCGAACCATAGAACACTGAGCTAGGAAGCCAGTGCACTAAGCACTATGCTACCGTGGCTCCCGTAACCATCATATTTGTAACTAAAATACTTAGACTGAAACTGTAAATACTAGCATCGTACCTGTAACTATAATAGCCCTGTAAAGGCGGCACTATATATGATATGTTCTAGCACGGCATGTAGCTCCCGGGGGGTCTCTGAAGAGGTAAAGCAAGAATAGTACTATTGCACCCTTAAGCATGTCGTACAAGGCGAGTAATATGTGGTTGGGCATGGGCTGGTAACTTCAGCTTGTAAAACTAATTGCCGCAGAAACAACTGCTGTAGCAGCACGTGCAATGATGGCTGCATGATTTGTAAGGACCGCAGAGGAGAATGATGATGATGTTGTGGCACGTGCTGTTTAAACTTGGAAGTTTTGGGAAGAATGTCAACTAATGATGTTGTCGCAAAATTGGTTTCAAGTCATTGCAAATGAGTTCAGTTAGATTTATAAACCCATCTACGATCGAGTGACCGCTTTCAAAATGGCGGCGTATCAGCGAATTGTGTATCGGACAGAGGAAATCGCCAACGATAAATAACAACAGAAGGGAATGCGTATGAAAAGGATTTTACATTTCAGTACAGGGAAGGATTGTGTATAACTGCATATAAGAAGGAACGGTAGGAAGTTCTCATTTTCGGAGATATATGCGTATTTCGGCTGCCCACAGTTACGCTAACAGCTGGTAAACCCACTTCTGTTCGAAATATTAAAATCAACATATAACAGTTTGGGAATTTACATGGATAGGAAGGTAGAGAATTATCAACTGTATAAAACTAGATAAGATGGAACAATATGGATATTATATATGCCGAGAATGATAAAGGCAAAATTTCAGTCGACGCACAGATCGGCCGAAATCACTGTTCGGGAAGGATTTTTCAGGTTAGGTTTAAGCTGTGACGTCGGTACTCTCCGATACGTCCGCGCTTTGCGTATAAGTAGCGGATCGGTAAACTGAGAGAGATACACAACGAAAGAGGTTTGAGCCAGACTGGAGACAGAGTTTCGCCACTATCCATGAATTGTGAGCGGATCGCCAGAAACAATTTTAAGTCCAGTATCTGAAGTCTGAGGGTAAGCGAAATTATGATAACTACCGTGTATAATATTTGTTATTTCAGGTTCATATAGAATTCACAAAATGTGCCTGTAAAATAGTCATTGATAATATGTATTGTATTTTTAATATGATCTAACATGTACATTGTGGATGATTGTTGCTTGTACAAAAATTAATCACAAATAGCCCCACAGCCTAATGAAGATATATTTATCATATTGCTTTATCGCTTACGAAGATAAAGGCAGTCCCATTGCAGAGATTGTCATAGGGAAATGAAGTGTTAGAAACTTCATCATGGAAGATCCCAGTTACGAGGCTAAGGTGACTAGTCCCCTTCCTCGCTGCCTTTGCCTTCCCTAGTTCGAGCGCACAACTGTGTACCCATTTACAGCTGGTAAACTGGAGTGTTCTATAGCCAGTTTCAGTAGAAAGCAACCTGATCACGTGGTCACTCACTTTCTTTATTTATGTATTACTTTTGTGTAGATGCTAAGGATAGCATCAGTATTTGAATTTGTACTTGATATGATTTGGAAGGATCAAGTTATAGCATATGAAGGGATGTATAGGAGCGGAATAAACCAGATGATGTTTATTACTGATATGTTAATATTAAGTCTGTATAATTGAAATGATGTTACTTGCTATGACTGTATAACTTTGACACCTGATGACTGACTTGTCTGACTTATGTGTTGTCAGTTACACTTAATTGACATGTTAATATTAATGCTATATCACTGAAATGATGTCCTTGCTTACTATGATTGTAAAACGGTGACATCTGATGACTGACTGGTCTGACATCTGTGCTAGTCAACTACAAGTCTAGCCAGATACTAGCCAAGGCTGATATGTTGCAGGTTCCATGAAATAACTCAAACCAGACTGTCCAGTATCAGAAGCCGGTGCAGTTCATCCGAGGCAATCCCACAAAAGTGCAGGACCCCAAAGAGTGAACTTCAACTGGTCATCGGCATCCCTACTGTTGGGCCTACCAAGTCTGATATCAGCAACGGACAGTTTCAGCAGTATCAAGTTGGAAAGATAAGTGTCCTGTTTGACACTGACCACCTATACATGTGAAACAGCCAATAGTTCAAAACAATAATTAACCATACAGAAACTCAGTCAACTGATGACAGTTATCCTTAAATTCAAAGGACTAATAACAGTGATTTCAGTAACTTTATTATTTAAGATCTTGAAGTCTAAACAGACAATAATAGTAATTGTGTGAATATTTTTATATATATGTGTATACTCTTTTCCAACTAGTAGAAATAGAATAATAGTGCAATTATTAAACTATTTTAACTGTACCTGAGGATTTATTCACTTCTTCCATTTGTGGTTTCAGTGAATGTACATTTTACTTATCCCCTAGAATATAAGTAATCATAAGATAGTCATAGGGAGGAGACACCTTAAATCCTGGTACTACTTCTTACCAACTGGGCCAGGGTTTTTACAGTCTGACTATTTTTATGATAACAATACACCAGTGCTTATTTCTAAGACTGGGGTATTACTTGTAAGGTCAGAACTCTTTACTGGCATACTCTTACATATAAATAATTTTATATAACCTCCCGCTACAGTGGGGGCTCGTCCGGGATATATCTTTGATATTCCTGAGCCAACTTTCTATTTCTGCTGTGTAGAATATTTTTTTTTCTTTTTTGAAAATTTTTTTTTTGAAAAAGTAACATAGTAGGAAATAATTATATTTTTAGGAGTACCATTGAGTACAGATAAAGAAAGCTGTTTCATATATGGTGAAGTCAGTTTAATTAACTTTAATTTTAACTAAGTTAATTATATTGTAGTAAATTAGTTTGAGTAAGATCACTTGCCCTACTAGACTACAGATACATCATGGCTGACTTGGTCAAATTTAGGTCTGCTACACTGCAGGTGGGAAAAGAGCTTGGCATGGATGGTGACGTTCTGATCCGGTATGTCACGACGGAATGTGAAAAGTACACCGAGAGAGAAGCAAAGCAATTGGAAGCAGAAAGAGAAGCCAAGAAATTGGAAGCAGAAAGAGAAGCCAAGAAATTGGAAGCAGAAAGAGAAGCCAAGAAATTAGAAGCAGAGAGAGAAGCCAAGAAATTAGAAGCAGAGAGAGAAGCCAAGAAATTAGAATTAGATGCAGAGAGAGAAGCCAAGAAATTAGAAGCTGAGAGAGAAGAAAGGAGGTTACAAGCAGAGAGAGACCATGAGCTGAAAATGAGACAGCTTGATCTTGAACTTCAGGCTGGGACTATCACCCATGGTAATAGCTCACCTCATTCTGCGAATAGCTCTTTTCAGAACACAGCAAATGGGGCCATGAACTTCCACCTAGATCCATTTGTTGAAAAGGAGGACGCAATTGAGTCGTACCTGGATAGGTATGAAAGGCTAGCCTCTACATATGGACTGGAAAAGGAAAAATGGAGTCTAAAGTTATCCCAGGGATTGAGAGGTATTGCATATGATGTGTTTCTGAAACTCCCCAAAGAAGATCAGGAAAATTATGAAATACTAAAGCAAGCCTTACTGATCCGGTATGAAAAGAACTCTGAGGCATACAGGAAGAAATTTAGAACTTCTAAACCTCTACCTGGAGAAACATATAACCAGTTCTCAGCTAGGCTAGAAACGTATTTGTTGAAATGGAGTAGTTTAGGTAAGTATCAGAAAACATACGAGGATCTGAAAGAAATGGTTATGTTAGAGCAAGTGAAAGATTCCATGTCTCAAGAAATGAGGAAATTCCTTATGGAACAAGGAGCAGAGAGGCTGGAAGACATTTTGAAATGTGCAGAGAGATACCAAGCAGCTCAAGCTGAATTGGTAGGAACAAAAAGGAAGCAGGTAGAAGGATATAAGCCACCACCACAGAATACCCAGCTTGACCAGAAGGATCATCCATACAGAAACAAGCAAAGATTTGATAATAAGGACAAGAACCCTCAGACTCAGGAAAATAAACCCTACAAACAGGGAGGTAAGTGGTGCAAATTTTGTAAGATGAGCAACCACAACAGTGATGAATGTGGGAGGAAAAAACCCCTTCATCATGCTGCATGTTTACAGGTGAGGACTACTGTTATGAAGGAACTGACTGTGAGTCAGAATAGCCTCCATCACCCACCTACCCAGGAGATAGTGACTGTTAATGGCAAACAAGTCACAGGAATGTATGACACAGGTTTGTCCTATGACGCAGTCGTGTGTGCATCTCTGGTGAGCCCTGAACAAATCACCACAGAAACAGTAGACATTCAAGGGCCACTAAAAGGAACATCACCCCTTACTTTACCCATAGCAAAGATTCATGTCAGTTGTCGCTATGTGGAAGGGGAGATAAATGCAGCTGTGATAGATGATCCCTTTTACCCCCTAATGTTGGGGCGTAAATATGTTTTCTTGGGAGACCCTGTAAAACCTATGGTTATGGCAGAAACCCAGACCAGGTCTGACTCCAGGAACATAGAGAGGGACACCAACTTAAAATTTCATTCGACTGAAATGAAACGGGCTCAAGAAGCAGACAGCACATTGAAGCCTTGTTTTGGAAAATTGTCTAAAACTCATAACGCTCCAAGGAAAGGACATTTCTATATGGAACATGGACTCTTGTACAGGAAAGCTGGCAGAGGGACGAAAAGTCATGGTCAAATTGTGGTACCATCCACCTATAGAAATAAGGTTATGGGTTGGGGGCACATAACAACTTTGAGTGAACACCTGGGTAATGGTGCCACAAAACAAAGAGTAGCCACCCAGTACTACTGGCCGGGCATTACGGAAGACATAAATCAGTATGTAAATTCCTGTCCAGAGTGCACCTATGTAGATTCAGAAAGTCGACGGAAGAGTCTTCATCAAAAATCTACAAGCAAACCAGCAATCAGGGGTACTCCCGAGATTTGCACGGGAGGGGAAAGGAAACATCCCACACAGGTTCAATTGCAGTCTGAACCCCATGCGCTGGAAAAAAGGAACAAATCACGTGGCGAAAATCAAACACCTACGGATTTGCGAGGGAAAACCACATCCAACTAACAACGAAAAGAGGGCGGTAAACTTCATGGGAAACCTACCGACCCGGTTTCACCAGCAGTAAGAGCCTGGATGAAAAGCCGAACAGGAAGGAGAGAGATAGTACAGGATGAATATATTCTTGGAAAACAGAATGTGGGCGCAGATTTTCTTAGTCGTCATCCCACAGAGCTTGAGGAGGATAGAAGGAAGGAAAACTAACCTCGGAATGGTCGATTTGCAATTGTCTTGTACCCAATAGTTAAGCTAGATATCATCCAGCTTAAAATATGGGGGAGCTATGTCGCAAAATTGGTTTCAAGTCATTGCAAATGAGTTCAGTTAGATTTATAAACCCATCTACGATCGAGTGACCGCTTTCAAAATGGCGGCGTATCAGCGAATTGTGTATCGGACAGAGGAAATCGCCAACGATAAATAACAACAGAAGGGAATGCGTATGAAAAGGATTTTACATTTCAGTACAGGGAAGGATTGTGTATAACTGCATATAAGAAGGAACGGTAGGAAGTTCTCATTTTCGGAGATATATGCGTATTTCGGCTGCCCACAGTTACGCTAACAGCTGGTAAACCCACTTCTGTTCGAAATATTAAAATCAACATATAACAGTTTGGGAATTTACATGGATAGGAAGGTAGAGAATTATCAACTGTATAAAACTAGATAAGATGGAACAATATGGATATTATATATGCCGAGAATGATAAAGGCAAAATTTCAGTCGACGCACAGATCGGCCGAAATCACTGTTCGGGAAGGATTTTTCAGGTTAGGTTTAAGCTGTGACGTCGGTACTCTCCGATACGTCCGCGCTTTGCGTATAAGTAGCGGATCGGTAAACTGAGAGAGATACACAACGAAAGAGGTTTGAGCCAGACTGGAGACAGAGTTTCGCCACTATCCATGAATTGTGAGCGGATCGCCAGAAACAATTTTAAGTCCAGTATCTGAAGTCTGAGGGTAAGCGAAATTATGATAACTACCGTGTATAATATTTGTTATTTCAGGTTCATATAGAATTCACAAAATGTGCCTGTAAAATAGTCATTGATAATATGTATTGTATTTTTAATATGATCTAACATGTACATTGTGGATGATTGTTGCTTGTACAAAAATTAATCACAAATAGCCCCACAGCCTAATGAAGATATATTTATCATATTGCTTTATCGCTTACGAAGATAAAGGCAGTCCCATTGCAGAGATTGTCATAGGGAAATGAAGTGTTAGAAACTTCATCATGGAAGATCCCAGTTACGAGGCTAAGGTGACTAGTCCCCTTCCTCGCTGCCTTTGCCTTCCCTAGTTCGAGCGCACAACTGTGTACCCATTTACAGCTGGTAAACTGGAGTGTTCTATAGCCAGTTTCAGTAGAAAGCAACCTGATCACGTGGTCACTCACTTTCTTTATTTATGTATTACTTTTGTGTAGATGCTAAGGATAGCATCAGTATTTGAATTTGTACTTGATATGATTTGGAAGGATCAAGTTATAGCATATGAAGGGATGTATAGGAGCGGAATAAACCAGATGATGTTTATTACTGATATGTTAATATTAAGTCTGTATAATTGAAATGATGTTACTTGCTATGACTGTATAACTTTGACACCTGATGACTGACTTGTCTGACTTATGTGTTGTCAGTTACACTTAATTGACATGTTAATATTAATGCTATATCACTGAAATGATGTCCTTGCTTACTATGATTGTAAAACGGTGACATCTGATGACTGACTGGTCTGACATCTGTGCTAGTCAACTACAAGTCTAGCCAGATACTAGCCAAGGCTGGTATGTTGCAGGTTCCATGAAATAACTCAAACCAGACTGTCCAGTATCAGAAGCCGGTGCAGTTCATCCGAGGCAATCCCACAAAAGTGCAGGACCCCAAAGAGTGAACTTCAACTGGTCATCGGCATCCCTACTGTTGGGCCTACCAAGTCTGATATCAGCAACGGACAGTTTCAGCAGTATCAAGTTGGAAAGATAAGTGTCCTGTTTGACACTGACCACCTATACATGTGAAACAGCCAATAGTTCAAAACAATAATTAACCATACAGAAACTCAGTCAACTGATGACAGTTATCCTTAAATTCAAAGGACTAATAACAGTGATTTCAGTAACTTTATTATTTAAGATCTTGAAGTCTAAACAGACAATAATAGTAATTGTGTGAATATTTTTATATATATGTGTATACTCTTTTCCAACTAGTAGAAATAGAATAATAGTGCAATTATTAAACTATTTTAACTGTACCTGAGGATTTATTCACTTCTTCCATTTGTGGTTTCAGTGAATGTACATTTTACTTATCCCCTAGAATATAAGTAATCATAAGATAGTCATAGGGAGGAGACACCTTAAATCCTGGTACTACTTCTTACCAACTGGGCCAGGGTTTTTACAGTCTGACTATTTTTATGATAACAATACACCAGTGCTTATTTCTAAGACTGGGGTATTACTTGTAAGGTCAGAACTCTTTACTGGCATACTCTTACATATAAATAATTTTATATAACCTCCCGCTACAGATGTCAATATTTACAATTCCTCTCGGAAACTGTCATCAACAGACGTTTTGGGAAGCATGTCAACTAATGATATCAATATTTACAATTCCTCTCGGAAACTGTCATCAACAGAAGTTTTGGGAAGAATGTCAACTAATGATATCAATATTTACAATTCCTCTCGGAAACTGTCATCAACAGACGTTTTGGGAAGCATGTCAACTAATGATATCAATATTTACAATTCCTCTCGGAAACTGTCATCAACAGACGTTTTGGGAAGCATGTCAACTAATGATATTGTTATGATTAAAATTCATAACGATTGTGCCTAATATATGGTTAGCTCAACAGGGCTCTTTGTTTGTTTATTTTATACGAGTCACTGATAAAGACGGGTGAGTGACGTTAAGCCGATATGCTTGGCTGGCTCACGTGAAACTAGAGGAGCAGAAGTGTGGGGCCTTATGCGATTGTGTGTCATGGCAAGTGGACGTATGTGTTTGAGCTCCTGCTTGTTAAAGTGTTTAAAATGGAGTTCTGTTATCACTAGTACATCAAGATATTTGGTGAGATGTATCTAGTCATCTAGTTATCTCTATTGACAAGAAGTATAATTGCTCAGTGTCTAATGTGAAGAGATATAAAATCATATTGAGAACTAAAGGACAGCGTTCCTGACATGAACTGACTGCCTACGGTATTTCTTCTACTGCATATTATCTGCCATTATATGTTGGCCTGAACTATTGTATGTGGAGCTGCGTGCAGTCTTAAATAAATTGTATATTGTCCACTTCGTCAGTTGTGAATCAAATAATCTGAGTGGTGTTGGCTGGTTGCGGTGTCTAAGAGATTTGCTACCCTAGACGTCATCTTGGCCACAGGAACCATCAACATCAAAAAGACATGCAACAGATATCAATACTTACAATTCCTGTCGGAAACTGTCATCAACAGACGTTTTGGGAAGCATGTCAATTAATGATATAAATATTTACAATTCCTGTCGGAAACTGTCATCAGCATACGATATAATCTCCATATTTGTATTGCATACATTACGTGGCTTCTGAAAATACTGCCATAAACCAGTATGAGGAGAACTGCCGTAAGTAGGGGGTAAAACCATAAACCGGTATTGTAAATGGAGTTGGAGGAGGTGCGGGGGAAGGGGGTGGGAGATGGGGAAAGAAGAGTTCTGAGAATGGAGTATGAGCTTGGAAAAAACAAAATGCTGTATCGATATCATCATCATCAAAATACATAATTGCAGCCGTAAGTACTTGGTCGGACGGTCGGACGGTCGGTCGGTCAGTCACATTTTTGCACACCGTCATTTGCGCACTTTTTTCTATTTTCGAGGGAGTGCATTAACTTTCAACCACAGCTAAGGGGGTGCAACTGCGGTTGAAAGTTAAACAATAATTGTATTGCTTCCCCTTATTTGTACTCTCGCGAAAATAGAAAAAAAGTGCGAAAATGAAGGTGTGCATGAACAGTTTGATTATGGAAAGAAGCCAACAATACGATTGATAAACAGTACATTAACTGGAGTTTCGTCAAATTTCACACGTTGTTCTCAGAGGCAGTAAGTTGACTAAGGATTCTCAGAGGCAAGATTCGACCAGGGCAAGATTTTAAAAGATGCACGAACAATTACGAGACATGCTGTCATAAAAGAAATGTTAGTTATTTAGTCAATTTACGGTCCATTAGACCATTATCGCTGCTCTACATGTCATTTAGGTTGGGTTACTCATGTCTTCATCTATATAATTTTCACTACAAATATCTAAAGACGGTCGTCTGCAATGAAATGACCACAGTAGTGATAGTACCGTCTGTAATACATGTAGCAGACACAACACACTATAATTAACAACCTGCCAATTTTGGCGAGTTGTTGCTAGTTTAACCATAATGCTCTGGTCAAAATGCCATTCAATCTTAGCCGATTTAAATCACATCTGAAAGTTGTGAAAACATTTATATCAATTTTTTGTCACATTCGCGGCAGTATGTCACGTGTTGTTTCTTTAGATAGATAGATAGATAGATAGATATATAGATAGATAGATAGATAGATAGATAGATAGATAGATAGATAGCTAGATAGATAGATAGATAGCTAGACAGACAGACAGACAGGCAGACAGACAGACAGACAGACAGACAGACAGACAGACAGACAGACAGACAGACAGATAGATAGATAGATAGATAGATAGATAGATAGATAGATAGATAGATAGATAGATAGATAGATAGATAGATAGATAGATAGATAGATAGATAGATAGATAGATAGATAGATAGATAGATAGATAGATAGATAGATATGTGACGGTGCGAAGACGATGTGTGAAGGAGAATAAGGATTTGTGTGTAATGTTGTCGTCACTCTCTCTGGCCTACTTTCACACACGTTCCGCAGTCACAGAAAAACTCTTGATGACAGGGGTCCCACTTTTATTAGTGAAACCCTATCAGGTAGCACAAGAATCATACAGAAACAATGTTGTCCGCAAGTTTACTTTGAAGACAATTCCTAAGCAACACCATATAACCAAGCTATTTAGGTAACACCATATAATAACCCAGCACAGACTGCTGGACTCTCTCTATGTCGTTAGTTCTCTTAGCACAGACGCAACTATGCAAAAGCCCAAACCTCAGTTGGTTATCGTACGAGGGCGCATTTTGCACAAGAACGATCTTGCTACTTCTCAGCTCTCTCACGGAAGCCTCTCACTGTTTCAGTTTAAATCTGCATCTCCAACCATGCACCACATGATAGCCGCCACGTCAAAATGTCAGGGAAAACTTCACCCATCCCTCTAGGGAGCAAATCAGGAGTCCTATGCTCAGTATGGATGACATGAAATCACATCTTAGTCAAGAGTATCTTCCTTGACGTCCACAATAGGTCCGCCCACTAATGATTACATTCCCACGATATCACTTGCCTGGAGTCACACCTCACGGTTTTAGTGCTCAACAAGATGTGTTATCAGACCGCGCCAGGATGTCTAACAACCGATGTCTGTCTCCTGTTACATCTGCGTCTCACACGTTTGTCTACTTCATGGATGGCAAAGGTGTGTTTCGTTTAAATCGCCCCTTCTCGTGGGAGAATGCCAACATGAGCACAAATATACACCGTAGACGAGATCGACAACTATTACTCAGTCAAAAATTACACCTTTCTGGCCACACGGTCACAGATAGATAGATAGATAGATAGATAGATAGATAGATAGATAGATAGATAGATAGATAGATAGATAGATAGATAGATAGATAGATAGATAGATAGATAGATAGATAGATGGACGGGCGGAGGGAAATTAATTCAGGCGTTCTGAAATTATTGAATTGCCATCTGGGGGAATTAGAGAATTAAAATCTTACGATTAGTTCCCGGTACGTCCGGTGGCAAAAGTAGCTTTCCCCGTTCGAGATTTATGTTTTTGGAAAATAACCTTGACAACGCATGAACAACAACATTAGGATATCAACTTCAGGATTAACAATGTCGGATTTGCCTTCCATTCCTTCCGATCACTTGGAACTCTGCATCTTTTTCATAGAAAAATAAAATTAGGTTGTTCAACACAAATGAAAAAAAATGTCCTGTCTTCTGATTACAAAACGTGACATATCGGCAAGAAAATAATTTACTTCACTAATGAATGCCTTCTTCCCGTCGTCAGTTTGATACCCCTAGAAGTAAAACATCGGACGCGTGCAAGACGACAGGATGTATCAGTTTCCGCCCTTGGGACGCCTGGAACACGGACCATACTAAATTAATGTTTGCAGGTTGTGACACATTTTCTCACAAATCTTCGTCTGCTCCAGGAGACGAGCTAACATCTAGACATCGTCGGCAAATCCTTGATTAACGCCCACATTAAACTGAATGTATCGATAATTAGAAGAGAGATGATGTCCCAGAAGGCGGGACATGAAGACAGGAAGAAAAACGACATTCGTGTAAACACCACTCTTTACTTATAGGCCCACTTTTTCATTTTTCCCACTTCATGGTTAACTTTAAAAAAAAAAAAAAATTGTTAACATTATTTTGGAATTAAAGGATTCCACACCCATTTAATTCCCGGGGGTCTCCAGGGAACAGAGAAAGAATATGACTACCACACCCTCCGCTAATTCGTAAGAGGCAACTAAAATAAGGTTGTATACAGGGCAGGTAAATTTATCATATAAAACATATTGCTACATAAACTACAGGTGCAAAAGTTCATGAATGATTTGTCGCAAGCTTCCTGCAGAGGTCCATCGTCAATAGTGGCTTAATGCTCCATCAGCAGCATAGAGATAAATAATGACGCTGATAAATAGTCTTTCAGTGTGTCTCTGGCATCAAATTAAAAAAAGAAAATTAAACAGATATAAAAATTTGACCAAATAATATATTTTAACATGTTAAAGACACCACTTGTAACGGTATTTTCTCCCCTTGCTCTACAGTGATGGTCCAACAGTGGCCTAGCTTCAGAGTATCTACTGAGGGTCTTCAAAGGTATCTACCGTTAGTTCAAGATTACTCTTGACAGACATGTGAAATGAAGAATGGTGCTTCAATTTTAGGGAGCCTCATAGGAATTTAAGATATCAAGAACTACGACTGATTGGGTCCAGGCCGTGTAAACTTTCAAATAAATATTAGACAAACATAAAGGTATGTTTTCAGGCACTCGTAAGAAATAAAGAAGTAGAACACTAGACAACAGAAAAACAACAGACGTGATTGGCTTACCTAGGATTTGAACCCCGAACCTTTCGTACGACAACACCGCCTAGCTATACAAGCGAATCACACTATCCTCCCGGCCAGCCAGGCATCCCCATAAAAAAGATGCTTTGATGACCGGTCATTAGTGCGAAACGCAAGACAACACCGGAAGTTTACAATGGGCAGCTTAGCCTTATTAATGACGCAATCACTTCTGTCGTTCCCCTATTATACAGTATATGTCAGTCCACACAAGACAAAGACCTTGATACTGTGTCTAGTAAATGATAGAAGACTTAAGAACAGTAGTATAGAACAGAGGGTAGGTTTCTGGTATTGTATAAACATTTATAACATATATTATATGTTATAAACGTGTAAACTTTCTATCTTCCCTGACCTTCTATGAGCGGTAAGAATGTTTTGATGAGCCCCCAACTGATTTAAATCAGTAAAATATTACTTCAACAGATCTGTTATAAGTATTTAAAATGACTGAGACATACGTGTGCAGTTCACCCCTCAAAATGACTGAATATCAAGTATAAATTACTATATATATATATATATATATATATATATATATATATATATATATATATATATATATATATATATATATATATATATATATATATATATATATATATATATATATATATATATATATATATATATATATATATATATATACTGGTAACAAATTTAATAAACAGTTATAGCTAAATATGTAAAATAAATAATGGTGGGGTGAATTAATAATCTTCTGTAAAATTTCATCACTGCTGATGATCTGGAAAGGGTTTTTTGCAAATTTTCTTACAGAAAAGAGTTCACTTGGCTCTGAATGTGTACTTAGCTGCCAGTAAGATGTCGGTTGGTTTCTGCTCCAGCCGATGCGTATTCCTTGCAGGTTATGGCGGGTGCGATAGGAGACTGGTTCTTCTCGTCACTGGTCAAGTCTGGTGGTCGCAACACGTTCCTCGTTGTATCGTGGGGTAATTGCGAAGATGGTCCAACGTCTTTTAAGACCTGTCTGATGTTAGTGTCTAGCTTTGACTGAAAGCCACTTACACCACACACTTGTTCCACAGACTAGTACAACCAACTGGCGCCAGCGACCCAAACACTTGGGAATACAGATTTCTTGCTCAGAGGAATAGTTAGGATGCCTCTTACACGTGGTCTGGGGTATTACTTTACAATAGAATCCCACTATGGCTTAGTGTTCAGGTTCCTAGGATTCCGGGCTTTCAGTATTAATAAAGAGAGAGTTTTCTTGAGAGTAAGTACACAGGATGCTTAAACACGTTGTCCGGTCCTATAAAGTGAAATCCTTATCGTATTCCTTATTCTGGCTTGTCTGACTGTTTTCTTGACGACTTGAATTTATCAGTGCCGTAGACTCAAAAGGCGCTAGATTATAAGGCAAAATTCGGCCTAATCATCTACATGGGTACTAAATGACAGGGCTCCAATAAGAAATGTTGTATTTTAACATCTCAAATGCCAAATCGATAGTATTAAATTTTGCGTATATTGGTAGGGGTATCTCCCAGTACCCTCTCATGGAAAATTTCTGTGTGACACACAAATGTGATGTCTACAAGTCACTTACCATATAAGGTATTCTCTCTTCTGTTTATTATTGATCATGTTTACATTCACGACTTCATAGATCCGTCACGTATAATCTTTCAAGATGGATAATTATCGTAACCCTTGCCTACAACAAGTCGGCCTGGAAATGATTATGTCATTTACTTAGTCCAGCAAACACTATCAAGCAACAAGCTGGCCCGATATAAAATATAATCAGTGATAAGACAATCGACTGTGGCCATCTCAAGGTTGTTTACTTATTAATCGGGCGCTACCGATTGTCTGGTCGGAAATGTGTTACGACTAATAGGTGTCAGTATGGGATTAAACGAAAGTCATTGCTTACCATAATCAGTAAGGATGGTCAATGAAATTCCGACATGACAAGAATTGAAGGAAGGGAGTGTAAACAATGAATCAAAAATACCAATTACACTAGTCAACAAATTTTCAAAAGTTTTTTGTACCAGAAATTAAATATACCATTTCTTATTGCTTTTGACATGCTGATTTCAAATATCATAATGAATCACCAATTGGCTCTGGTTTTTTTTTTAAATAATGAATTTACATTACAGTAATACAAATAATGTATGCTTGTTTAATTCTCTGGGGTGAACAGCTATTCTTTCTACTTTAGCATTATAAAAATTGTGGTTACATACTCAATTAATTGATATTTCAACATAAAAACATTATTTAAAGTTCACACATCATGTTTTAAAAAGGCACATTTGAACCCATTCCGTCATTATTCAGTCGCTGTTCGAGCTCTCTTTGCTTGCTTCTTGTAGTCAATCGATGAGGTGTCTCTTGTTACAGTCCAACAGTAATCAGCAAGCCTTGAAGGGCTCCAATTGCCTTGATACCTTGTCTCCATAGCAGCAATGTCCTGGTGAAATCGTTCACCATGCTCATCACTGACCGCTCCACAGTTTGACGTAAAGAAATCCAGATGAGAATCCAGAAAATGAATTTTCAAAGACATGTTGCAGCCGAGACTCATACTTCAGAAGGAGATTTTCTACAATTTCATTGTAATTATCAGATCTGTTGTTTCCAGGAAAATTGTCCACCACTGACTTAAAGCCTCATCTGTTTTCTCCATTGCCTTGGCAAAGTGTTTCATGAGACCCAGCTTAATGTGCAAGGGTGGCAACAAAATCTTGCTGGTGTCGACAAGTGCTGGGTTCTCAACGTTCTTACTGCCAGGCTGCAATGACTGCTGTTGCGTGCATATTTTGACGCACATATTACAAAAATCGATATGGCTATTTAATATGGGAAAAATATAGACATTCATTCATTTGTGTATGAAAATGCTGTCTATGGTAAAAGCGAGAGAATCCATGTTTGATTCACACTTTTGATTATAGGAGTAATCGTTCTGGATATTGATCCGGCGCAAGGATATTGCGCTTACGTTTGTACTTATTTTTTAGGGCCAGAAAATATATTAATTTGCTTATTGTGTTTATGGCCTGAATTCATATGTATTACATATTATTAGTACAAGTAGAATCAGTCCTATATTGTATATTTTGGATGGGTAGGAGGGACTAGATTCTTGTTATTCCGGTCTAGCGGAAGTATGAGTTGTCTTGACAAGTCGTGATGAGTTCCGATGTACCGTGATAATGGCGGGTACGCACTTTTCAAAGGGCTGGTAGATTCTTAAGGAAATATAATTCATGAAGTGGTTTTCTTCTAAAGGAGATGGTATCTCTACTATAGTTTATGTTAGAGACTCTCCTAAGGTACGGTACAATGTATAATTCGGACTCCATGTATTGCCAGACCCTATTTTGATGATCTCATGTCGATTCGACCTAGATGGAACATTGTGCTTCGTATCGCTAGGGTCGTGTTTTGTATCGACGAAGATGACAGACTTTCCTGCAGCGGTTATGGCTACGTGAATTAACCTGATCACCGTAGAGCTGTATGGAAACATTTATGAAATCAGTTATATACCCATTATAAATTAACTCTGGCTTATATTCTCCTTCCTATGAATGAGTGAACGACAACTCAGGGAGGCAGCCATGTTAGATTTCGGTCATCATATGTTTTGATCACTGCCAAGAGAACAGATTATTTATCCTATTATCGGACAGTGACAGGGAGATCTCAATCTTGCTAGAAACCCCCCCTTCGTGGTTTCATAATATATACTACAAACTATGGACGTCAAGTAACTTTAGTTATTTACCGATCTGCCTTCACTGACGCGTTTAGTCAGATAGGGGGATGCGGCCATAATGTATCATGACATTGAACGTTTGATGTACTGCCCATTATTTCTGAATGTGTCATGACTTCAGATCTGCTATGTATACCTACAAATTGATATGTCAACATACCATGATGTACTCGTATGTCCCAGTGTGTACGTCTGAATAAATTGAGTAAACAAAGATTCCAGCAGTTTGCATTGGTGCCTTGTAGACACATGTGTATGAGTGGTTATATTGGTCAGCACACGAACAGTACACCATTCGCGGTAATCACACTCTACACTTCTACTTCATACATACACCATCCTGCGTCGGTTGGAGTGACCAAGTTTAGGGCCTGCTTCCCCTGGAGCCTTTGCCTTCCCTAACTCAGGACTAGGGTGAGTTACCCATTTACAGCTGGGTAGACTGGAGCATGCCTGATCTCAACAACACACCACTCTTCCTTACAGGGCATACCGGCTGACACTTTACAGAGTGGAAAGAAGAAAAGAAACTTTACAGTGGCGAGCCAGATTCCTGGGTCCAGCTTACGCAGTTTTGTGTTGAGAATCACAGTTTACAGCTGAAAGAACATTTGTTTGACCACATCAACACCAGTAGGACAGCTATACAGTCGATATCAGCTTGACCTGTATTACCGATAGGATGCTGTATCTAGGTCAGCGCTTGTTGACAGTTTTTCGCTGTACAGACAGTATTACACAGGACAGTGGTATCAAGTGTAGAAAATATCTGGCGCAGTATTGTTGACATTTCTCAACGTACAGAAGAATCACAGTGTTGTTGAACATAAAGTGCATAGTTCATCGTTGGATCTTCATATGCTCAACAGAGAAAAATTGACAGTGTAATAGTTTAAAATTAAATCTATTACTGAATAAAGTGGCAAGTTATTAGTATTAAAATAAACTGTGCCTGCTTTACAACACTATACCTGCAACACATTCCATTCATGACATAAATTATATTGTATGCTATATGCTATTTATGCTTACATGTTATTTGTTATGTATTAAATTAGTTTATGTTCTGTGTGACTAGTACAATGTATGCCGAGTGACATTGGTCTGGTACTAGTATTCTATAGGTACACATTTTCTTAATTGGAAATTTGTTAGCAACAATTTGCTGCTATTTCTGTTAGTTGTGATGAGGTGCTCTTTTCTTCGTTGTTTTTGTTAATAATTTTGTGTTCCTTAGTTTTGTTTGATTTGTTTGTATAATTGTAGGTCTCATCTTTTCTATTTTTGATTTCTTTACACCCTTATGTTTATACACGGTGGCGTTATTTGTCTTGTTATCTTATTGCAGTTATCATCACGGATTCTGTGATCATTTTTTTCATTTCTCCTATTTAATTTAATTTGATCTCTGCAAATGTTTTCAGATTGTCTTTTCTTGTTTGTCCTTTGTGATGTCTTTAGTTGACATATGACGTATAGTGGTATACACGGATAGTATAGTACAGATCAGTACTTTATGATTGTTATTGTTATAAAACAAAATGTACAAGACCTTTGTAAGGCTTGTCTCCCAAAGTGATTGGTAAAGGGAAATATTTTTTTCCACAGGTACTCAAGTGATCTTTGATTACATTGAGGTATACAAGACCTTTGTAAGGCTTGTCTCCCACAGTATTTGAGATACAGTTATTGTTGTCCACAGGTACTCAAGTTATCATTGGTTATTATAAACCATACAAGTTTGGACTAAGACTAAGTCTATGGTATAGACTTGTCTCCCATTAAAATGAAATAGGGTAATTTATTTACTTTTTCAGGTTTCTGATTTAAGAAGACAATATGTCTACATTAGATTATTTTATTGCACAAGGAAAATCTCTTGATAAGACTGGAAAAGACTTAGAACAATGGACTGTTGCTCAATATGACAAAGCATTAGCTGCAGAAGAGAAAAAAAACTGCTGCTGCTGTTGAAGAAAGAAAAGCTGCTGCTGAGGAAAAAAAAAGCTGCGGCTGAGGAGAGAAAACTTCAAATAGAAGAAAAAAAAAGCTGCTGCAGAAGAAAGGAAAGCTCTAGCTGAAGAAAAAAGATTAGAAAAAGAAGCTGATACTGCTGCTGAACTTAAGAAATTGCAGATGCAAGTGGAGGAAAGGAGATTTGAGGCAGAACAGAAGAAATTAGAAGCTGCAGCAGAACAGAAAAAACTAGAAGTTGCTGCTGCTGCAGAACAGAAGAAATTAGAAGCTGCAGCTGAACAAAAAAAAATTAGAAGTTGCTGCAGAACAGAAGAAATTAGAAGTTGCTGCAGAACAGAAGAAATTAGAAGCTGCTGCAGAACAGAAGAAATTAGAAGCTGCTGCAGAACAGAGAAGATTAGATAGAGAAGCTGAAGAGAGAAAAGCAATAAGAGAACATGAGTTTGAATTAGAGAAATTAAAATTGACATGTATGAGTAATGTTAATCAGGCATCTGGTGGTAATGGTAAACCCTTTGTGTACAAGGTCAAAGTACCAGCGTTTAACCCTACCAGTGATGACATAACATTTTGGCTTTCTAGATTTGAACGGGCTTGTCGATCTCATAATGTTGACAAATCACAGTATGTGAATCAGTTGTCTGAAAATCTAAAAGAGGAGTCCCTAAGTAAGTTATATTTTGTTGAAGAGGCCGACAAAGATAATTATGATAAAGAGATATCAGCTGTCTGAAGAAGGTTATCGTCTTTTGTTTAAAACAATGAGACCTGAGGTAGGTGTAGAATTCTCAGATTTCATCTCAAAAGCACGAATTACACTTTCACGATGGATTGAATTATCCAAAACAGAAAAAACATTTGATGGTCTTACGGATTTATTGCTAAGAGACAAGGTCATGTCTTCTGTAAATAAATCATTCCTAGAGTTCTTACATGAGCGTAAACCTGGTACAATAAAGCAAATGGAAGAATATTGTGACCAGTATGCCACGGCACACCCTGACATGATTCTTAGTAACTCTAACATTAAAGAGAGTATGCCAGTTGCTTCGGCAACAGAATATAATCAGAATTACTCACACAAATTCCAAGGAGCTAAAAATAAATTTGATAAAAAGGTTAATTGGAATAAGTATCAAAACCACTTGTATTATCTATTCTCTTGTATGGGTGTGAGAGCTGGACACTCACTGCAGATACGGAGCGAAGGATTCAGGCTTTGGAGCATAAATGTTATAGAAGAATTTTGCGCATTTGCTATAAAGAGCACAAAACAAATGTCTATGTTAGAGAGAAGATAAACACCTATGCAGGCCACCAAGAACCACTTTTGTCAATAGTGAAACATCGAAAGCTTGCCTGGTTTGGGCATGTAACTCGTCATGACTCCCTTTCGAAAACGATCCTTCAGGGGACAGTCGAAGGTAAACGGAGAAGAGGAATGCAGAGAAAATCCTGGGCTGATAACATCAAAGAATGGGCAGGACACGGTTTTTCCACACTTGTACGCATTGCTGAGGATAGAGAGCAGTGGAGGACCCTGTCTGCTGATGCTTCCACCATGGCACCCCTACGACCCATGACGGGTTACGGGCTGAGATGAGATGATCAAAACCAAGATAACCGCTCAAATCAGAGTTCTTCTTTGAAGAACTGGAATCGGGCTGATAGTCCTCGACACGCGAGGGGTACCCATAATGTTAGAAATTCTCGGAAAGGGAGTAGCTATAGGAACTACCCAAGTGCTTCATGGAGACAAAAGAAACAATATTACAGGGATACTCAATATAATGAGCATGATGATTATGATCATGAATGTTATGATTCAAACCCAAATAGGGGTTATAACAGAGGCAATAATAATTATAGAGACAATTATAACCGAGGTAGATCACAACACAAAAGACATGGTAAATCTTATTACCAGGCTAACTCTGCACAACAGGAGTTCCACGACACCGATAATCAGAATAATGATAAAAAAGACTCCAACAGTGTAGCAAATTCCGCTTTCGATTTTGCTAGAGCATCTGAGTGTTCGCAATGCAAAACATTATTCGATCCAACCACAGTGTCTACTTTAAGCTGCGGTCACCCGCTTCCCGCTCTCCATGCGTCAATTGCGCATAATGGAAGGGGTGCTCTTGTCTTTAATAGGGGCCTAATAGATGGTACTCCGGTATCAATTCTTTTCGATTCGGGGTGTCGCAAAATTGGTTTCAAGTCATTGCAAACGGGATCAGTTAGATTTATAACCCGTCTACGATCGAACGACCGCTTTCAAAATGGCGGCGTATAAGCGAAACGTGTATCGGACAGAGGGAATCGCCAACAATAAATAAAAACAGAAGGGAATCCGTAGGAAAAGGATTTTACATTTCAGTACAGGGAAGGATGGTGTATAACTGCATATAAGATGGAACGGTAGGAAGTTCTCATTTACGGAGATATATGCGTATTTCGGCTGCCCACAGTTACGCTAACAGCTGGTAAACCCACTTCTGTTCGAAATATTAAAATCAACAAATAACAGTTTGGGAATTTACATGGATAGGAAGATAGAGTTTTATCAGCTGTATAAAACTATATAAGATGGAACAATATGGATATTATATATGCTGAGAATGAGAAAGGCAAAATTTCAGTCGACGCACAGATCGGCTGAAATCACGGTTCGGGAAGGATTTTTCCAGGTCTAGTCTTAGGCTGTGACGTATCTGCTCTCCGATACGTTCGCGCTGTCGTATATAAAGCAGTTCGGTAAAACTGAGAGAGAGATACACAACGCAAGAGGTTGAGACAAGACTGAGGGCAGATAACGCCACGACTCTAAATCCATCTGAAGTGTGAGCGGATCGCCAGAAAATTTCAGTCTAAGTGTCTGGAGTCTGAGGGTAAGCGAATTTACGATAGCTATCCTGTATAATAATTTCTTTTATTTTGTATTACAGGTTCATTTAGAATTCACAAAATATGCCTGTATAATATTCATTGATATAACGTATTATTATTTTAATATGATTTATTCATGTGCTTAGTGGAAGATGGTTGCTTGTACAAAAACGTATCAAAACTAGCCCCACAGCCAAATAGAAAATATTTATTATATTTAATGCTGTATCTCGTCGATATTAAATGCATTATCGCTTACGAAGATAAAGGCAGTCCCATGACCAGAGATTGTCTTAGGGAAATAAATTGTTAGAAGCTTCAGCATGGAAGATACCGCTTTTACGAGGTTAGGTGACTAGTCCCCTTCCTCGCTGCCTTTGCCTTCCCTAGTTCGAGCGCACAACTTTGTACCCATTTACAGCTGGTAAACTGGAGTGTTCTATAGCCAGTTTCAGTAGAAAGCAACCTGATCACGTGGTCACTCACTTTATTTATTTTATGTATTAATTTTGGGTAGTTGCTAAGATAGCATCAGATTTGAATTTGTACTTGATATGATTTGGAAGGATCAAGTTATAGAATATGAAGGGATGTATAGGAGCGGATTAAACCAGATGATGTTTATTACTGATATGTTAATATTAATTCTATATCATTGAACTGATGTTACTTGCTATGACTGTATAACTTTGACACCTGATGACTGACTTGTCTGACTTATGTGCTAGTCAGGTATACTTAATTGAAATGTTAATATTAATGCTATATCACTGAAATGATGTCCTTACTTACTATGATTGTATAACGGTGACATCTGATGACTGACTGGTCTGACATCTGTGCTAGTCAGCTACAAGTCTAGCCAGATACTAGCCAAGGCTGATATGTTACAGGTTCCATGAAATAACTCAAACCAGACTGTCCAGTGTCAGAAGCCGGTGCAGTTTACCCGAGGCAATCCCACAAAAGTGCAGGACCCCAAAGAGTGAACTTCAACTGGTCATTGGCATCCCTACTGTTGGGCCTACCAAGTCTGATACCAGCAAAGGACAGTTTCAGCAGTATCAAGTTGGAAAGATAAGTGTCCTGTTTGACACTGACCACCTATACATGTGAAACAGCCAATAGTTGAAAACAATAAGTAACCATCCATAAACTCAGTCAACTGATGACAGTTATCCTTAAATTCAAAGGACTAATAACAGTGATTTCAGTAAATTTATTATTTAAGATCTTGAAGTATAAACAGACAATAATAGTAATTGTGTGAATATTTTTATATATATGTGTATACTCTTTTCCAACTAGTAGAAATAGAATATTAGTGTAATTATTAAACTATTTTAACTGTACCTGAGGATTTATTCACTTCTTCCATTTGTGGTTTCAGTGAATGTTCATTTTACTTATCCCCTAGCATATAAGTAATCATAAGATAGTCACAGGGAGGAGACACCTTAAATCCTGGTACTACTTCTTACCAACTGGGCCAGGGTTTTCACAGTCTGACTATTGTTATGATAACAATACACCAGTGCTTATTTCTAAGACTGGGGTATTACTTGTAAGGTCAGAACTATTTACTGGCATACTCTTACATAATAAATAAATTTAAATAACCTCCCGCTACAGTGGGGGCTCGTCCGGGATATATCTTTGATATTCCTGAGCCATCTTTCTATTTCTGCTGTGTAGAAAATTTGCTTTTTTGTAAAAAATTTTTGGAAAGAGTAAACATAGTAGGAAGAATATATAAAAAATTTTTTTTTTTTTTTTTGTTTAGGAGTACCATTGAGTACAGATAAAGAAAGCTGTTTCATATATGGTGAAGTCAGTTTAATTAACTTTAATTTTAAATAAGTTAATTATATTGTAGTAAATTAGTTTGAGTAAGATCACTTGCCCTACTAGACTACAGATACATCATGGCTGACTTGGTCAAATTTAGGTCTGCTACACTGCAGGTGGGAAAAGAGCTTGGCATGGATGGTGACGTTCTGATCCGGTATGTCACGACGGAATGTGAAAAGTACACCGAGAGAGAAGCAAAGCAATTGGAAGCAGAAAGAGAAGCCAAGAAATTGGAAGCAGAAAGAGAAGCCAAGAAATTGGAAGCAGAAAGAGAAGCCAAGAAATTGGAAGCAGAAAGAGAAGCCAAGAAATTAGAAGCTGAGAGAGAAGAAAGGAGGTTACAAGCAGAGAGAGACCATGAGCTGAAAATGAGACAGCTTGATCTTGAACTTCAGGCTGGGACTATCACCCATGGTAATAGCTCACCTCATTCTGCGAATAGCTCTTTTCAGAACACAGCAAATGGGGCCATGAACTTCCACCTAGATCCATTTGTTGAAAAGGAGGACGCAATAGAGTCGTACCTGGATAGGTATGAAAGGCTAGCCTCTACCTATGGACTGGAAAAGGAAAAATGGAGTCTAAAGTTATCCCAGGGATTGAGAGGTATTGCATATGATGTGTTTCTGAAACTCCCCAAAGAAGATCAGGAAAATTATGAGATACTAAAGCAAGCCTTACTGATCCGGTATGAAAAGAACTCTGAGGCATATAGGAAGAAATTTAGAACTTCTAAACCTCTACCTGGAGAAACATATAACCAGTTCTCAGCTAGGCTAGAAACGTATTTGTTGAAATGGAGTAGTTTAGGTAAGTATCAGAAAACCTACGAGGATCTGAAAGAAATGGTTATGTTAGAGCAAGTCAAAGATTCCATGTCTCAAGAAATGAGGAAATTCCTTATGGAACAAGGAGCAGAGAGGCTGGAAGACATTTTGAAATGTGCAGAGAGATACCAAGCAGCTCAAGCTGAATTGGTAGGAACAAAAAGGAAGCAGGTAGAAGGATATAAGCCACCACCGCAGAATACCCAGTTTGACCAGAAGGATCATCCATACAGAAATAAACCAAGATTTGATAATAAGGACAAGACCCTCAGACTCAGGAAAAGAAACCCTACAAACAGGGAGATAAGTGGTGCAAAATTTGTAAGATGAGCAACCACAACACTGTAGATTGTAGAAGGAAAACCCCTCATCACGCTGCATGTTTAGCAACAGGGAATAGGACAGATATGATGGAACTGACAGGGAGTCAGAATAGCCTCCGTCATCCCCCTGTGAGTGAGCTCGTAACCGTGAACGGAAATCGAGTCATGTGCTTATATGATACCGGCCTGGATTTCGACTCAGTTGTGAGTTCAACCCTAGTGCACTCTGATCAAATTACCACAGAAACCGTGGAAATACAAGGGGCAACTAAGGGAACAGCAACCATGACACTTCCTATAGCTAGGATCAATGTGAAATCTCGCTACGTGGAAGGAGTGATAACAGCCGCAGTGATAGATGACCCTATATACCCGCTGATATTGGGGTGTAGGTATGTATTTTTGGGTGACCCGATAAAACCTGTTGTCCTGGCAGCAGTCCAGACCAGGTCGAGCACCAAAAACGAGGAGGAAAATCCTAACAATACTCAGCCAGAGCAGATGAAACAGGCTCAATCAGAAGATGACACATTGAAGCCTTGTTTTGGCAAATTGCCAAAGGCCCATAACCCTCCAGAAAAAGGAGACTTGTATATGAAAAATGGACTACTGTATAGAAAAGCTGGTACAGGACCTCAAGGACATGGACAGCTGGTAGTACCAAAGTCATACAGGGAGAAAGTTATGGAGCTCGCACATGCTATTCCATTTAGTGGACACATGGGAATTGGTGCCACCAGTCAACGGATAGCTTGTCACTATTACTGGCCAGGGATCACGGAAGATATCAAACGATATGTGAAATCTTGTCCAGAGTGTCAACGTGTAGCCCCCAAGCATGGGACTGCACCAGCAACTCTAGGAGAAATGCCAATCATGGGTACTCCATTCGAGAGAGTTGCAGTGGATATTGTTGGACCCCTCACTAGGACTAAGAGAAGGAATAGTTATATCTTAACTCTAGTTGATACATGCTCTATGTGGGGAGAGGCCGTAGCCATGGCATCTATAGATTCTAAGCATGTGGCAGAGGCATTGTTGACAATATTCACCCGGTTAGGCTTTCCACATCAAATATTGACGGACAATGGTTCCCAGTTCAAGGGAAAGCTAACCCAAGAAGTGTTCAGGATTTTTTCAAGCCAGACATTATCATTGCTCTCCTTATCACCCACAAGGAAATGGTCAAGTCGAGCGGTTCAACGGTACGCTCATTTCTATTCTCAGGAAGCTGGCAAGTGAAAAACCTGAAACATGGGATGTATACTTACCCGCTGCATTATTCGCATACCGGGAAGTCCCACACAATTCCACAGGAATGGCACCGGCCACATTGTTGTTTGGTCGGCCTATAAAAGGCCCACTGGAAGCATTGCTGCGGACTTGGACAGATGAGAAGGCAGAGGAAAGTGTCACCTCATCAATTCAGTATGTAAATGAGTTGACCACTCGACTGAAAATGGGCTGGAAATTGGCTAATGACAATCTTCGCAGAGCCAGAAAGAAACATACTGAATACTATAATAAAAAAGCAAAGGATAGGGAACTTGCTGTTGGAGAAAAAAGTGCTTCTTCTATTGCCCAGCAGTAACAACAAACTGCAGATTGGTTGGCAGGGTCCATATAACGTGCTAGAGAAAATATCAAGGACTAATTACAAAATTGACAAGAAGGGCAAAGAAAGGGTGTACCATGTTAATCTGTTAAAGAAATATTATGACAGGACATCAACGGAGGTAGCTCATATGATGACTCTGGCCATCGCAACCGAAATGAAGCATGAACCACTTACCTCAATAGAGTATCCATTAAGACCGACTGAGACATATGAACAAGTCAAAATTAGTACTCAGTTAACTCCGGAACAGAGGGAGCAAGTTAAAGAAGTTTTAAAAACACATGCAGATGTGTTAACTGATAAACCAGGATGCACTAACTTATTGACGTATGATATGAAGGTCATCGATCCAACACCTATCTGCATGAAGACCTACCCTATACCATATGCCAAGGCACAGGCATTGAAGGAGGAAATTGATTATCTGTTGCAAGAACAAATCATTTCCAAGTCAGAATCACCTTACAGTTCAAGTGTTGTACTGTTGAGAAAACCAAGTGGAGAACACCGACTCTGTATCGATTACCGGAAATTAAATGCTATCACAGAAACCCAAGCTGATCCATTACCGGATACCAATCAGCTGTTCTCGACGCTAAGTACTGCGAAATATTTCTCTAAGGTCGATTTAAGTAAGGGATATTACCAGATTCCTGTCAAACCCGAGATCCGACACATGCTGGCTTTTAGCACTTCGGATGGTCACTACGAATTTAATGTACTACCATTCGGGTTGAAAAACGCACCAAGCGTATTTTCAAGGATGATGAGGAAATTGCTGGAACCCTTAAACAACTCTAACATCACCAACTTTATGGATGACATTCTCATAGCCACGGAACATTTGAGGATCATCTACATTCTCTATCAATGTTACTGGGTAGACTCAGAGAGGCAGGTTTGACTGCTCGTCCAACAAAGTGTGTAATCGGATGTCAGGAATTAGAATTTTTGGGACATACAATTTGTCATGGAAACATGTCTCCTGATCCCAAAAATATAGAAAAGTTAAGGAATGCACCTAGACCACAGACAAAAAAGGATGTGAGGTCGTTCGTATCCTTAGGTGGATTCTATCAAAAGTACATCAAAGACTTCAATACCTTATGTGCACCTTTGACGGATCTGACAAAGAAAGGGAAGCCGGACACAATAAAGTGGACTGCAGAGTGTGAGCATGCATATTCAGAATTGAAACATAAACTCACTAGTAGGCCTATTCTGAAGTTACCAGATCTGACGCAAGAGTTTATAGTACGGACTGATGCAAGCAATGTAGGAATTGGGGCCGCGCTTTTGCAAAAATCTCAGACCCAGGATGAGGAACTGTTTCCTGTTGCTTATGCCAGCCGCAAGTTGAACGCGGCAGAAAAGAATTACTCTACTATAGAGAGGGAATGTTTAGCATTGGTGTGGGCCATCAATAAGTTTCAACCCTATTTGTATGGCAAGCCATTTGTGGTCCAGTGCGATCATCAACCCCTGTCATTTTTGGCCTCATCACGTCATGCAAATACTCGCTTACTAAGATGGTCATTATTGATTCAGCCATATTCCTTCACTATTGAATATATTCCCGGGAAAACAGAATGTGGGCGCAGATTTTCTTTAGTCGTCATCCACAGAGCTTGAGGAGGATAGAAGGAAGGAAAACTAACCTCGGAATGGTCGATTTGCAATTGTCTTGTACCCAATAGTTAAGCTAGATATCATCCAGCTTAAAATATGGGGGAGCTATGTCGCAAAATTGGTTTCAAGTCATTGCAAACGGGATCAGTTAGATTTATAACCCGTCTACGATCGAACGACCGCTTTCAAAATGGCGGCGTATAAGCGAAACGTGTATCGGACAGAGGGAATCGCCAACAATAAATAAAAACAGAAGGGAATCCGTAGGAAAAAGGATTTTACATTTCAGTACAGGGAAGGATGGTGTATAACTGCATATAAGATGGAACGGTAGGAAGTTCTCATTTACGGAGATATATGCGTATTTCGGCTGCCCACAGTTACGCTAACAGCTGGTAAACCCACTTCTGTTCGAAATATTAAAATCAACAAATAACAGTTTGGGAATTTACATGGATAGGAAGATAGAGTTTTATCAGCTGTATAAAACTATATAAGATGGAACAATATGGATATTATATATGCTGAGAATGAGAAAGGCAAAATTTCAGTCGACGCACAGATCGGCTGAAATCACGGTTCGGGAAGGATTTTTCCAGGTCTAGTCTTAGGCTGTGACGTATCTGCTCTCCGATACGTTCGCGCTGTCGTATATAAAGCAGTTCGGTAAAACTGAGAGAGATACACAACGCAAGAGGTTGAGACAAGACTGAGGGCAGATAACGCCACGACTCTAAATCCATCTGAAGTGTGAGCGGATCGCCAGAAAATTTCAGTCTAAGTGTCTGGAGTCTGAGGGTAAGCGAATTTACGATAGCTATCCTGTATAATAATTTCTTTTATTTTGTATTACAGGTTCATTTAGAATTCACAAAATATGCCTGTATAATATTCATTGATATAACGTATTATTATTTTAATATGATTTATTCATGTGCTTAGTGGAAGATGGTTGCTTGTACAAAAACGTATCAAAACTAGCCCCACAGCCAAATAGAAAATATTTATTATATTTAATGCTGTATCTCGTCGATATTAAATGCATTATCGCTTACGAAGATAAAGGCAGTCCCATGACCAGAGATTGTCTTAGGGAAATAAATTGTTAGAAGCTTCAGCATGGAAGATACCGCTTTTTACGAGGTTAGGTGACTAGTCCCCTTCCTCGCTGCCTTTGCCTTCCCTAGTTCGAGCGCACAACTTTGTACCCATTTACAGCTGGTAAACTGGAGTGTTCTATAGCCAGTTTCAGTAGAAAGCAACCTGATCACGTGGTCACTCACTTTATTTATTTTATGTATTAATTTTGGGTAGTTGCTAAGATAGCATCAGATTTGAATTTGTACTTGATATGATTTGGAAGGATCAAGTTATAGAATATGAAGGGATGTATAGGAGCGGATTAAACCAGATGATGTTTATTACTGATATGTTAATATTAATTCTATATCATTGAACTGATGTTACTTGCTATGACTGTATAACTTTGACACCTGATGACTGACTTGTCTGACTTATGTGCTGGTCAGGTATACTTAATTGAAATGTTAATATTAATGCTATATCACTGAAATGATGTCCTTACTTACTATGATTGTATAACGGTGACATCTGATGACTGACTGGTCTGACATCTGTGCTAGTCAGCTACAAGTCTAGCCAGATACTAGCCAAGGCTGATATGTTACAGGTTCCATGAAATAACTCAAACCAGACTGTCCAGTGTCAGAAGCCGGTGCAGTTTACCCGAGGCAATCCCACAAAAAGTGCAGGACCCCAAAGAGTGAACTTCAACTGGTCATTGGCATCCCTACTGTTGGGCCTACCAAGTCTGATACCAGCAAAGGACAGTTTCAGCAGTATCAAGTTGGAAAGATAAGTGTCCTGTTTGACACTGACCACCTATACATGTGAAACAGCCAATAGTTGAAAACAATAAGTAACCATCCATAAACTCAGTCAACTGATGACAGTTATCCTTAAATTCAAAGGACTAATAACAGTGATTTCAGTAAATTTATTATTTAAGATCTTGAAGTATAAACAGACAATAATAGTAATTGTGTGAATATTTTTATATATATGTGTATACTCTTTTCCAACTAGTAGAAATAGAATATTAGTGTAATTATTAAACTATTTTAACTGTACCTGAGGATTTATTCACTTCTTCCATTTGTGGTTTCAGTGAATGTTCATTTTACTTATCCCCTAGCATATAAGTAATCATAAGATAGTCACAGGGAGGAGACACCTTAAATCCTGGTACTACTTCTTACCAACTGGGCCAGGGTTTTCACAGTCCTGACTATTGTTATGATAACAATACACGTGCTTATTTCTAAGACTGGGGTATTACTTGTAAGGTCAGAACTATTTACTGGCATTACCCCCCCCCCCCCACCCCCCCCACAGCAAGCACCCCCCCCCCCCCCCCCCCCCCCCGCGTAATCCCCCCCCCCCCCCCCCCCCCCCTATACCCCCCCCCCCCCCCCCTTGCACCCCGGTCCTTTTGGAACCTGATCCCAGTCCTGTTACGTACTAGGTCCACAATGTATCCTCCAGATAGCTCCGTCCATTCATTGTCTGGACGATACCTTCTGCCTATACCCATAAAGTATGTCAAGAGATTTTATACACACAATCTGGTACTAGCAGCCATTGTCATGAAATTTGGCTGACCCCCAGTGTGTGGACACTCTAATTGCGGAATGTGGTTTCCCCCGTACTCAAAGCTAGCACGATTCTTTCAGAAGTGGGCTTATCTCCTTTGAGGGGTGGGGTGTCGATTGTCAATACGTTAGGCTCCTCTCCACCAAACCGAAATCTTGTTGTCGAGGGTCTACTGTACACAGTGTGGGGGATCAAGCGAGGACTTATACTTCCCCTACCCGAGGTGGGCACGCATTGGAGCGGTGCAGGCACGGGAGGGGAGGCGGGCTGATGGGGCGGGGGTCGAGGTAGACCATTCTACATTCGGCACTTTCTCAAAATATGGCACGCCCCTTTCCGTCTCTCCCCTTTGGCCCTCCCATCTCTCCTCAGATAAAGTTGTTTGGCGCTCCCACCCACCTCCAGTTACTTTTGACGTGTCGTTTCATATGCTTTTTACTTTCGCTGATGGCCCGGCCAGTGCCTGTTCATACTCTAACAGAGACCACTAAACTGCCACTGCGCGATGTCGCAGGATGCTTCATTTGGCATTAATATTTTACCTCAGTCTCGGGGTCTTCCAGCACAGACATCATATAAATATTTATCCGGATCACATGCGTACCCAAGCTTCATATCCAAGATTGTTATTCGGATTACCATGTCCTCCAAGTCAGCCTAATGTTCACGACTCTGCGTTAAGACTCAGAGAGATCAGCGCCTGAGTAGCGCCTATTTATCATCCATACCTGTCCAAATGGGATGCCGGTGGAAAAAGTTTGAATTCAGAATTTGTAGAGAGACTCTTGAAAAACGTCTATACCGGTTACACCCCGATAACAGATGATCATCTCTCCAGGACTCAGGGCATAGGGTTTTCTACCACTCGGACTTCTTCATTCTGATTCATAGAGGGAGGTCGCAAAACACGCACCTCCCATAACTGCCGTTTTTTCTCCACTTTACTTCTTTTGAAAACTGTGTCTTTGGCGCGAAAACCGCGACCGGTCCATACCTGCTCCCCCTTACCTCTGTCATAGATCTCTATATTAAGCTGCTGATTAAAACTTGCCCTCGTTGACAAAAATTCCTTCTTATCGATCCTATGTCATACAGACAACTCTAGACACCCCAAGGATTTACTTGTATCACGCCTTGCAAACAAATTGGCAACTGCACTTCTCTCGACTATTTGCGATGACAAACTGAAGTGCCAAGCGGGCAATTTGCCTATTAATAGACAAGCATGCTGTTTGGCCCGTTCAACCTTTGTACCACCCCCGGTGTCCAATCGCTAGCATTTGTTCTTTGCTACCTTCGTAGGGGGGGACTAATCCCACGAGCTTTCACTTCTTTGGAAAGGTCCCCGTCCAAGCATCATTCACCTATTCAAAAGGATATTGTTTCCCGAGGTTGACCTACCCTATCGCTCGTCTATTGTCGGGCCAAGCCCGTATACCACCTCCTTCCACATCACAAACCATGCATCCCCATCGGCAATTTACCGATGATAACGTTCAATGCTCGATTATTTTCACACCAAAACACTGTTTATTCCAGGCAAACGGACGATTTTCTCCCAGTCCCAACGGCTTGGCACAGTTACTCCATCTATGTTTTTGTGTCTGTAATCACACGGATGAGCGGGAAAAACCGAGTTTCTCGGATGTAAAATTTACCATCTTTACCCAATGATTTTCATTCTTCACTCATAATGATGATATCACTGGAAACGATGTCTGCCAATTTCTCCAGAATTCCACATTCCAGCGAGAGCAGAAACCAAAGTTTCTTACCCTATGTGTACGAACACAATTTTCAGGCCCATTGACCCCTTACTGGACATTCCTCGGTCAAAGCCGTTGTCACTCCCCCTCCCAAACCTCTGACTTCTATTTCCTTACTGACCATCCCCAGTTCCTATAACGTCGTCAGACCGTGTATCACCTATCCAACCGCTCTACATTTCCACAGGCACGGGTAAGTCCGAAAAAGAAGTCTAGTTGAGAGATGCATTAGAGTCTAAAAAATTATCCCCTCCGAACCAATCCACTTCCCACTTATTTCTTCGCCGATGGGTTATAGTTACGGAAAAAAAAGACAATAACAAACGATCTATTGCCATAAGCTCTTTGACGTGGATCTTACATCATCAGACGCATTGAATGTCTCGAATCATGGTGATCTAATTTCGATGCGGAACCTATGCCGTTTAATAGAAAGGAGGGTACTTACGAGACTATCGGAATGTCTCTCACGTCTATTACTAAACTCGATATTTGTCTACAGGGGATATTGCGCAAGAATTTCTTTCTGTCTCACCAATATCCTGAAAAACGCCAAAAAACCGTTTTACTGCTTTTTTTTTATTTTTCGGACGCCTAGGGGGTCTATTCCAATGGGAGGTATGGTTTGGAAATTTCATGCCTTTCTCGGTACAGTCATGAACGCCCCTGACAACATTTGTACCGCTATGGACTGCGTCGAATTCCTATCTCATCGCTCAGATGTCATTTGCCGTAAGTGTATCTTGATGAGCATTCATGTCTTTTCATATGATACTTGGGAACGATCACTATAATGGTATAATGGTAAATGAAAACACCCTCATTTGTCTATTCTTACATGCGAGCAGTAACCTGACAGCGGAAACCATCGAAAGCATGTATTGGTTGTTTTAGCGAAATATCTTTCTTAGGACACCGTACCGTGTTGGTCGATTTGGGTTCCTATAAAAACAGGGAAGACCATAATACAAGTAAGATACTTAACATTTCTATTCCCTAAGACTAAAAAAGCAAGTTACGAAGTCTCTTAGGTCTAAATACAATTTTTATGGGTCGATTTCATCCCGAATCTGTCCTCCAATTAATGTCACCTCTTTCTTCTTGCTTAAGAAATGGGTCTCCTAAATGTAGTCCTCTTTGGGACTCAAAGTATGTTCAATCCTCTTTGGATAAGGTTATAAAACTATGTTTTCTTCTTAACACTTCTATCCTAGTATTGCCTTCTAAGGATAAGACATTTTATTCTTCGTTAGTGACGTTCATCACGGGATGGAGCCTGCACTAATGCAAGAGTTCTTGGGAATCGCATCTGTGATGTATATCTTTGGAAATAATGCGAGAGAGCATTTGGTTAGCACGTGAAATATATGTATTTAAATTACACAAACTCCCTTAAAAAATTTTTCAAAAATATTTCCCATATCCATAAATTACAAATCTAACAATC